>CM053769.1:648650786-648684705 GCA_028658325.1 Potorous gilbertii | reverse complement strand
TCCAATCTCCTCCCTTCCTGTTCCCCCAACATGCCTCTTGCTTCCTTTTTTTCTCCTGTTTGCACCTTGTCTCATAGTATTATTGTCAGAATGCCTTTATTTCCCTTCTACAGGGCCCAAATTCTGTCTGTGTTACCTACTCTCTGTGTGACCTTGGGCCCACCATGTCACTTTTATGGACCTTGGTTTTCTCATATATAAAATGAGTCAATTTTTCAATTGGGGAATAACTGGTATTTCTATAGTTGGGAATAAAATAAGTAAAATTTAAAAAAAGAAAAGGAAAATAAGTGGATTTATAGGATTATAGAATTGGAGATGGAAGGGACCTTAGATGCCATGAATGAATCTATGAATGAATGACAAAACATTTATTAAGAGCTTTCTCAGGGTAGCTGGGCAGCAGATTGGATAGAGTGCCAGCTCAAGAGTCAGGAAGACTTCATCTTTCTGACTTCAAATCTATTTTTTGACACTTACTAGCTGTGTGACTTTGGACAAATCACTTAACTTGTTTGTCTCAGTTTCTTATCTGTAAAATGGGAGCAGTAACAGTACCCATCTCCCAAAGTTGTTGTGAGACTGAAATGAAATAATTATTGCAGAGTGTTCTGCACAAAGAAATGCGATATAAATATTAGTGACTTTCATTGTTGGCATCTTTCCTGTCACAATGTGAGCTTCTTGGGGGAAGAGATCTCCCCCACTCCTTTCTTTGTATCCTAAGCATGAAGCACAGGGACAGACACCTATTAAGTGTTTAATAAACATTTTTTGATGATGATGGTGATGACCGAGCTCCCTCAGGCTCTTATATTACAGACCTCAATATATCAAGAATTTCCAATTTTGTATATATGGGTGTTTCTTTCACCAGTGCAGATGACAATCCCACCCTTGCATAACTGACTGTCTTTTGGAGCTGTCATGGCCAAGAGTCCATCTCCCAGGAGCCATTCTGGTGATGAGCCTCTCTGACCTTAGCTAACCTGATTCTTGAATAAGAGGTGTATTTAATCCATCACTGAGCTTAGACTGGAAATCTTTTTAGTTTCTCAGGGCTGCCAGAGCTTGTGTTTCACTAGCATAAACTTCTAGGTTGCTTGTGGGGCCTTCCACTGTCACTGGCTGTGCACTTTCATTCTGGTTCATTCTGGGTGAGTTAAGAGCTGGCTTTGTTGTTTCTCTGCTCTTTTTCTGTATGATTTGACCTTTGGGATGCAAAAAGAGTCATGTGACATGGCAGGATTGGAATAGTCCAGAGGTCTTCAGAAGCCAGGCCTTTGAGACATAAACATAACAGTGACTGAAAGACATCTTTTGTCTCCTGCTTAGTCCCAACCTAAACCTACCTATTGCTATTTCCTTTTGGGCTTATCATTTTTGTATCTCATAAGGCCTTAGGAAAAAAAGATAACATACAGGATTTTATCTTTAATAATTTTTTTTCTTAATACACTTAGTGATCTCATCTGTATTTATTGCTTATGATGTATTGGTGGGGGGGGGGCAAGTTAGAATCCGGAAGAGTATTGGACTTGGAGTCAGTAAAGCTAAATTAAAACATTTCACCTTACTACCTTGGTGATGCTGGGCAAATTCGTTAAGTTTCCTTGAGCCTCTTTTTCTTCATATATAAAAAGAATTGGACTAGATATCTCTGAGGTGGCTTCTTATGCTAGATCAGGAGTCTATTATTATTTTTTTCCTTAACTTAGGATAAAATCTATGACAGAAAAGCATCCCTTGTGCTGTTGAGTCATGTTCAGTTGTGTCCAACTCTCTGTGAACCCATTTTGGGCTTTCTTGGCAAAGATATTTAAGTGGTTGGCCATTTCCTCCTTCAATTATTACAGATGAGGAAACTGAGGCAAATAGGGTTAAGTCACTTGCCTAGGGTCACACAGCTAATAAATGTCAGTGGCCAGATTTGAACTCAGGAAGATGAGTCTTCCTGACTGTATGCCTACCACTCTATCCACTGAACCACTTAGTGGTCCATCCTTTATGACTTTATAAATAAAAATAAAAGAGAATTAAACCCGAGGCCACTAGTTAGCTTAGGACAGCTCTCTTAAGTGTTCTAGACAGCTTGTTGCCTGGTACAAGAGAGAACATTCTAGTGAAGAAACTCCCATTCTATTCAAGGCTCTGAGAAACAGATAAACTCCTTATGTGAAGAATATTTTTTCCCCCATCAGATCAATGAATGGGTGAGACTGAGCTTGTATGTTCCTAAAAACAGTCATAGCAGAAATGAGTTAAGTTTTAAACATGTTGAATTTAAGGAGATCCAGTCTGAAATGGTCACTAGGCAATTAGTAAATGGATCTGGAGCTCAGAGAAGAGAGAGAAGTTGGATATCTATACTTCAGTTATGTGCATAAAGATGGTAGTTATGCATACCCATGGGTGCTGATGAGGTTGCTAAGATGGAAAGCACATAGGGAGAAAAGAAACAGGCCTAGGAGAGAAATTTGAGGGCTTCCCACAGTTAGGGAGCGTGATAGGATAATGAGCCAAAAAAAAGAGCTGACGAGGAGCTGTCTGTTGAGTAGGAAGAAAAACATGAGAAAGTTTTGTCATGAAAACCTAGGGAGAAGAGACTATTCAGGAGAAGAGGGTGGTCACCATTGTGAAATGTAATAGATTGAGAAGGTTAAAGACTGTGAAAAGACCAACAGATCTAGACATTAAGGAAGCATTAGTAACTTTGGAGAGAGCAGCTTTAGCAGAATGATGATGTTGGAAGTCAAATTGAAAAAAGTTGAGGAGTGAATGAGGGGAGAGAAAGTAGAGGTAGTGAGTATAGACAACTTTTGAAGGAGTTTGGCTGCAAAAGGGTGAGAGATGGCAAGTTCTCTAGGGACAGGAAACTCTGTTTCTTGTCTCTACTGAGGACCCATAGAATGGTACACAGAGGTAGCCAAGTAAATGTTGATCAAATGATATATAATTCTCATCTTTATTCCAAAGATTTATACAGAGACATCTGGGAAAATATACTCAAAGCTGTTCTTTATGGGTTTTAAGCCTTTTATTAAAAGAACCTTGCAGTTTTCTTTGAGAAAAAAATCATTTAACACAGTCCCTTTGGTAGAGAAAATAGCTTAGAAAGATTCTTTAGATCAGTTACAATAAAGTAGTAATTTAACAGATTAAATTATTAGTAAGTTCACCAAAGTGCTTAGCACCGTTCAGGGTTGAATTATTTTCCAGTTTTTCTCGCAAAGAAGTTTTTAGTGGCTCCATTAGAAATTCCTAAAAATATGAGTTGCTAATGGAAACACAGAAAATTCTTATCGGTGAAGGGGCTCCAGCTTCCTATAAAGCAAGCGAAGGGTTTCAAGGTAAAAGGGGAACACATCAGTGTGTCCTAAACTCAGGTTAATGGGTAATGATCAATGATGCAAGGGAAAGAACTGAGACTTGTCTTGCTAACCTTTGTAAGGAGAGCATGGTGGCAGGGACTCAGTTTTGTCTGGTAAAGAAAATTTCAGCCATACATATGCTGTACTTTCTCAAATTATCATGGTTGAGTTCTTTTCCCCAGAAAATCAGACCTAGTTAAATGACTGAAGCAGGGCAGTTTATGTAAGAATGTCTCCCCATTCTTCTGCGGCAGAAGAGAAGACTTACCTACTATAGGTTGACACCTCTTTACTTTCAGCAGACTGTGTTTCCTGATTGAAGGTTGTTTTTGTGCCTTGTTCCAACCTTGCAGCCTTTGACGTCTTTCTTTTTCTGTTTGTAGTCAAGTCAACAGATATTTATTAAATGCCTATTTCATGTCAGGTGCTGTGCTAGGAATTTGGGGCACAAAAAGCCCCTCCCCCACTGAAGGAGCTCATGTCACGGGGTTCCTCCAATCCCGAGTAGAGAATGTGCTGTTCCCTAGCCTCCGTTGGTCAGCCTTGAATGTTTACCCACATTTGGTCATGCTACTGGGACTGATCCCCATTGGGCTGTTGCTCAATGGATATAAGATTTATACTGATATATGTTACTTGAAACTGCCTAAAAAAACCCTCATCCGCAGTCAACCCTTGGGCTACCTCAACCAATCCTAAATATTGCCTAGTAATTTCATATTTGAGGAATGTTCCAATGGCATCTGTGCTGCTACATATCCCAGACTTCAGGAATCCTTGGATATGAGTTGGGGGAGGCGTATGAGTGAGGAGCAGGGAGGGCTTTGACTACACCTCGTCTATAGCACTCTCTCTTGGTATTCTTTACCTAATAAATAACTTCATTTAAACTAGTGGTGGACATAGTGGCATTTTCCTTGGCTCATCCTCAACACCTGAAAGTTATCAAATGGACAACTATATCTCCCTCCACTCTAAGCTCTACATGAAATTGCCTTTATGCCTTAAGGCATAAAAATCCAAGTCCTCTCCATGGCAAGTATGTCAGAATTAGTAAAGTTCTATGAAAAAAAAGCACACAAAACAACGATTTGTTTTTAAAAGACAGTTCCTTTTAAATTGAGTTTGCAGTGATTTGTATCTTCTTGGTTGCAGTTGGCACAAGTGTCAAGGTTAAGTTTTAGTTCTGCTTGCTGCTGCCTTTTGAAATCAGAAATATTCACTGTGGTAAATGTGGATTGCAGTTATTTGCATTATCCAATCTTAATGTGCAGGAAGTGGAACTTGGATGTAAGTGTATGAGACAATGTTGGGTTGGGCACTCTGCAATCCCATCTCAACTACTGGGTAGGTTTTAGGTTCACTTCCTTGTTATCACTATTAAAAGAGCAAGATAAAAAAAGATGGAACAATTATTTATCCAAGGCTGAGTCCCTGGGACCAGGGCTTTCTTTCCTTTTCTTTTTTCTTCTGAAGTACCCATATTCCCACCCTGTCCTCTGTAGGACAAGGTATATAGCTTCTTCAAATGCAAAGCAAAAATTTGCAATAGCTTGAAGGAAACTAACTAGGTGCAACTGAGATGTATCAAACTATCATTCATTCATTAAGTAAACATCCTTTCAGTAGCTACCATGCGCAAGGTACCACACTAGGAGTATCTCTCTCTTAATATTTCTTAGTTCAGCCTCTCCTCTGATACCTTTGAAAGCCACCTGTTAAATTTATTACATAATTAATTTATGCAATAATTCCATTTAACACATAATGAAAGGAATAACCGAATGTATATAATAGAGATTTGCTGTTTCATGTACATCCTTCTCTGTTTGACTTGAGGGTGGAAATAGTCATTTTCATTGTGCTTGTTAAGTTCAGAATTTTTAGCAAACAAAAAATAATAAATAATTATATTAAACAATATTACACATAAAAATAGTAAAGATAATTCCTTTGCCTCAGTGAAATTGATTTAATTATTGTTTATTGACTATGCTTGAATATTCCTTTTTCTATGCCTTTGCTCAGGATGCCCCCATGATCTGGAATGTGCCTTTTACCTTTCCACCTATGCAGCTCCTACCCATCCTTCAAATCCAGTCCATTCTGTTTCTTATCTACCCCTTATTTTCCATGCAGGTCTAGATTGCTTAAGATTTACTTCTCCTCTCCTCTCTTCTAATATTTTCCTGTCTTGTCCTATGCTTAAGTACCTTGTTGTCCAAAAGAAACAGTAAATAGTAATGGTATGAATCACCGAAGGCTCTTAAAGAGGGATGTTAAATTGCGACAAGCCTATGGGAGAGAAGATTCTGGGTGGTGGAAACCTGAAATCATTCTGCCCAGGTTGTTGATGACTCTATCCATGTGACACAAGTCTCCACAGTTATAAGACAACTTCATTTACAGGCTTTCAGGCTCATATAACTAATAAAGTGGAGAACAAATTCGACATATATTTTTAAAAGACTCATAATTATGGATTTTTGAGGTATCTTTGACTCATTTCATACTCTCGCCAGCAGTCCTGTGGTGTGTGAGAAGCTAATCCAAAGAAAAAGAAATGGAAAATAGAAGGAAAGGAAAAAGAGAGTGAGAGAGGAGAGGAGAATGAGGCAGGTGGGGAGAGGGAGTGATAATGAGGGAGAGAGAATGGGGAAAGAAGAGAGAAGATAAGATGAAAAGGAAAAAGGAAATGAGGAAGAGCAAGGAGAGAGAGGGATAGAGAGAGGAAGAGAAGGGGTTGGGGGAAGGGAAGAGGTAGTGAGAGAAGGAGAGGGAGGGAGACAGAGAAAGAGAAGGAGAGATGCAGGCATATTTCTTTTGATAATGCGATGATTCACTCTCCCCAGAGTCCACACAGCATGATGGCAGGTCCCCGTGCGTATTTGAATACATTATCTGATGCTGGTGATGTCTGAATTCTGAGTCTCCCTATGTCATATGTGTATCATTCTGGCGAACCAGACTCTGAGTCCAAGTTATTCAGATGCAGGTCATCAACAAACCTGTGATTATCCACATTTATTTTAGTCTCTTTCTATGCTAACAGGAAAAGCATAGTGCTGTCCTCATTTTTTTTTCTTTTTCTATTTTCCCTCTTTTATTTGTTCTTGGTATTATAATGAAAACCATTTCTTCAGAATCTTTTAGGCCTAAAAAAAAATCACAAATAAATTCTCATTCTCTTTTTTTGCCAAACACATTTTCTGGAATTTAGATTGCTCCACTGCTCCCACACCCCTGCCCTCAAACACACGGTTCTCAGCAGTTTAATATTATTGTATTTCTTCCAATTATTGCTTTAAAAGGTTTAGTCATATTCCAGATTTCTCCAAAAGTCAGATCTATTTTGATCCCTTAGTATTTCAGCAGAACTGTAACCCAACCATGCTTTCTCATTTTTTGCAATTGCTATCCATGGTCCTCCATGGGTCCTCCATAAAGAATCCATTCAATATGCTGATAGTGGTAATGGAGGCAGGTCTTCCTCTTGCTCTTTTTACATTTCGTGGAAATCCTTTTCATTTGGCATCTGCATGCATTCGGTATATGCCACACAGCTGGCCCACCTCCCTTTCCAAGTATATCTCTTATACTCAAAGATATCACTTATGTCACTTTATGAGCATTGGCCGTCATTAGTAATATTGCTCAGAAACCACAGACTCCCAAGCCATTCAATGTCTCTGAGAGAATATGTGTTGGGTCCTAGCATCATGGGATAATGAAATCAAAGATTTGGAGCTTAACAGGGCTTTGCAGGCCATCTGGTCTAACATCTTTTTTTTTTACAGATGGGGAAATCAAAGCCAGGAGGTGAAGTGGTCATGCAGAGAGTGACAGAACCGAAATTTGAAAATAGGTCCCTTGACTCCAATCCAATGTGCTTTCTCACTGGACATTTCACTGGGCTTGAGGCAGAGTGGGGCAGTAAAAAGAATACTGGATCTATAATCAGATGATCTAAGTTAAAAATCTATACTCTGATACTGTCTATGTGATCCTTGGCAAGTGGCTTAACTTTCCTGAGTCTCAGTTTCTTTAACTGTAAAATGTGGGTATTAGACTATATGGTGTCTACCTCTAGGTCTGTGATCTAATTAAAAGCCCGATACCATTTACTAAATGAAACCTGACCATCCTCTTCTTCATTTTTGGTTAGGGATCCAAACATCATCCCCCTATTCCAGAATGTTCTAAATGAACATATTCATGTACACAATGGCTATCCAACTGTTTGTTAATTGTCTTTCTAAAGTGCAGTGGTTCTTTGTTACTTCCAGGATAAAATACAAAAGCCTCTGTTTGGCCACAGAAAATGCCCAGAGCTGAGAGATGGAGTGTCCTGTTAGTGGAATAGCTAGGAGACCAGGGTCACTGGGCTGAAGAATACCTGTAGCGGGGTAAGGTGTAAGAAGCCTGGAAAATTAGGAGGGGGCAGGTTATGAAGGACCTTGAATACCAGAGAATTTTCTTTTCATTCCTGGATGCAATGGGGATATATTGGGTGGAGTGAGGGATGGTACAATCAGACCTCTGCTTTAGGAAAATCCCTTTATGAATGGAAAAGGAATTGGACTGGAGAGTGAGTCATGATTTCATAAGCAGTCCTTGTTTTCCAATCTCTGTATCTAGATGGGATTTGTTTGTGTTTATGGATATTTGTCAAATTCATAATAAGAAATTTTTTCCAGAGAAAACAAAGCAAAAGCAAGTGACATGCTTCGTTCCAGTCCCTCAGGGGCTTGTTAGTAGTCTGGCTCACTGTTCAGATAAATACATCAATGCTAAGATATTACTAGATGAAAAAGAGTAAGCGTTGCTCACTCCAAGTCAGCACAGTAACATTTTAACAGAAACTTGCAAGACCTTATTCTCAAGTGATCACTAGTGGTGGGAATTTTGGATATGAGATGGGCCAGTGAGGATGGTGCTTTTAGGCGGATAGGCAGTCTTCCTAATCAGGCCACCCAGGTTACTAGACTTGTCCCACCCTTGTTCTGTGACTCCTGGGTGAAAGCTTTCCACTGAAGGCTAGCTCCCTGATGAGATTGGAAAGTAGTAGCAAAGTCAATGGAATCTTCCCTTTTTCTGCCTCCAGGATTATTAGGACTGCTCATCACACCCACTCCAAAATTAGTCTGTGTTGATGAAAATATCAGTAGCAGCTTAGCTTCAGGAAGACTTCTTCGTTTGGTTGATTTCTTGGCTAGGGGAGAAGAAAGGAGAGAGGGGGTGGAGGTGGGTCTGTATAGATGCCCTCCTTGGCATTGGAAGAAAAAAGCCCAGCACCAAGCTACACACCGCTGGACAACCCCCATCTCCCCTGATGTCTGGATACCAGCGTGCAGTATCTGTCTAATAAAAAATATCTTTTTTTCACTATTACTTTACACTCTTTCACTAAAAAAAAAAGCAGCAAAAAAAAAAAAGCCCAAAGCTTTTACACTTTGCTTCCTTCCCCCCATGCCAGACTTCTCTCCTTTTCTGAAATGTGGTCACTGCTGCTTCACAGCAGGGATCCAAAGCAGGAAATGAAAATGTATCATGAGATAATTTGGCTCTGCCAAGCAGGTCTTTGTTATCTCTCCTCCAGCCGGTTTGACCCTCGAAGTCACTATTGGGAATTAAAATGAAAGCCAGGGCTGGCGGCTGTTTCTCCTGTTCAAGGTGGAAAAATACAAAAGGGAAAAAAAAGAGAAAAGAATAACCCAGAGTTGGAAAGGACGCTGAGCTCCTGCTCAGAAATGGTAGCAAGGAATGAACCAACCAGAAGACAGTTGTAATATAGGTTTAGTATTTGTGTGGGTGTGTGCATGTGAGCATGCATGTGTATGTCTGTCTGTGTCTGTCTATATGTGTTCACAGGTGTAAATCTGTGTGTGCACGTGTATGTGTACGGGTAGTCGAATGTGTGTATTTGAATTTCTGTGCATGTGTTTATGTGTGTGCATGTACATGTGTGTATCTAGGTACATGTGCATACATGTTTGTAGATGTATATATGTATGTGCTTATGTCTATGTACATCTTTATATATGTGAATATACATATATATCTGTGTATATATGTGAATACATGTTTCTGTGTTTATATATATGCTTTTGTATGTATATATATATGCCTATGTTTGTGTCTATGCCTGTGAATCTTTATATTTCTCTGTGTGTGTGTATAGGTGTGCGTGTGCATGTTTATGTGTGTGTCTGTGAACTGTGTGTATATGTATATGTGTGTATGGATGTCTGTAAAGTATGTATGTGTGCATGTGTGTGTGGTGGATGGGTATTGAGTTTATTACAGTTTAAAAGCACCTTTGTTATCCTTTGCCTTTAATTTCTTAATGTGTCTAGGGTTGGTTTAACGAATGGGCTAAGGTCATCAAAGTTTGATCCTCTTTGGACCTTTTTCACCTCTAATTCTGGAGAGTTGATCTTTTTTAAAAGCCAGGGGGCACTGTTGCACAGTCAAAACGTCCCAGGACAAACTCAAAGCCATTACTGGATAATTTAACCCAGAGCACATGCCCTCCCTACTGGAAGAAGAACTGAGGTTTAATTTTGGCCCTGCCCCTAATTTTGTGATATAAAAAAGTAATTACTTTACTGACCCAGAACCCAGAATTTCCTGATCTGTAACACAGGGGCATTGGAGGGTGCTAACAGCTACCATCATGGATGAATAGATAACTCCATCAATGTATAGTCAAGTGGAAGCCGAGTATATTCAAATGGAGGGATATTGTAAAAGGGCTTCCTGTTCCAGGATGGGTTGTACTACATGAATTTCTGAGGCCACCCAATCTTTGTCTTGCATGTAACTTGTTTGTACTTATTTGTTGACTTGTTGTCTCTCCTATTAGCTGATGAGCTCCCCAAAGGCAGGGACTTTGTCTTTTTTTTTTGTATCCCCAGTGCTTAGCACAGTGCCTGGAAATCAGTAGACACTGAGTAAAAATTTGTTTATTGACTGATCTTTGAATACATAGGTTCTAAAGTTTCTTTTAGCCCTAATCTCATGTGATTTTAAATTGCTATATTCTAATAAATAGGAAATAGATGGTTACCAAGATAGGAATAATTCTAAATGAACTGTCTGGGTAGGGTAAAGTTGACTTGTTGGAGCAAAGGTCAAAAACAATACCAAATTAAAATAAAGATAAAAGCCAGAAGATACTGTGATACAGGCAACTAAGTTATTCAAACCAAATCCTCATCAAGGAATTGTTGATGCTACAAAAAAAGGAAAAGGAAAATAGAGATCAGAAGATAAGGATTTGTATCACTTCTTAAAACAGAGAGAAGTTGTAGAGATAAAAATAGTTTTAAAGAAAACTTGATAAGAAAGTCACAGCTTAGTTGAATGTCCAAAGAATAAGTCATCATCATTTTAGTGTCAGCCAGGGATTAATGATGTGTGATTTCCAGCGGAGTGCCTCAAAGTTGTGAAATTGACCTTACACTATTCTATAGTTTGTTTATATAACATTTTTACCCATGATTGGAATAGAGGCACAGATGGATGCCTTATCAAATTTTGCTTATGACACATAGCAAGGAGGGATTGACTGACAAAGTCAGGATTCAAAAATTCTTGACAGGCTAGAACACTGAGACAAATCTAATAAGGAGAAATTTAATCATGACAAATATGAAGCCTTATAATTGGATTTAAAAAAAATTAGTTTTGCAAGTTTAAGGTGGGGGAGGCATGACAAGACTTTGGTTGATCTATAATATTTACAAGAAGGATCATCCACTACAAATTCAATATGAGACGTTACTGTGATATGGAAGCCCAAAAACGAAAAGCAAAACCACTCCAGGGTATTCTTGGGCTAAATTAAGAGACCTACTGTCCAGGACTAGGGAAGTGAGAGTTCTGTAGAACTCTGCCTGGGTCAGACCACATTTGAAGGGCCATGTTTTAGGAGGGACTCCAGAAGAGGTTAACAATGAACTTAAGGTCAGGGCATGTGAGTATCAGCTGAAGGAGAAGGGAAAGTCCAGGGGAAGAACTATAGCTACCCCTAAATATTTGAGTATTATGTGAAGGAGAGATTATACTTGTTCTGTTTAGCTCTAGATGGTAGAACTAGGAGAAAGAGGAAGAGGCTTTAAAGAGGTATATTTAGGCCTGATATAAGCAAAAATTGGCAAATGAGTAGAAGGGTCTGAAAGTCAACAAGCATTTATTAAGCACTTTCTATGTGTCAAGCTCTGTGCTAAGTGAAGGGAATAAAAATACAGAGAAGTAGAGGCAGGGGGCACTGCCAATGTGGGAATTCCAGGGCTGGAGCAAAGCTTCAGGGTGAAGAGCTGGGGCATGGGGAGGCCGAAGATGATTAGGGACATCTGGATTACAGCCTGGAGAGGAATGAAAATGGGCTCCCTCAGAAGGGAATGAGTGCCAATCACTGGAGGAATTCGAGGAGAGGACAGGTGGCCACCTTTTAGGAAAGTCATAACAGGATTCATGTTCAGGTATGGGTGAGTTTAGATGGTCTCTGACATTCCTTCAAACTTCGGAGATTCTGGGCTTTTGGACTAGATTTTCAAGGTTCCTTTAAGCCTAAAAATATTGTGGGGCAGAGAGTTTTGTCCTATTAGGCTTATGGAGTGTCCATAGACAGTTATTCATCAGGGCCATAAAGTGTGCCTCACCCACAGGGATGGTGAGGTTGGTGGAGTGAGGACTCAGGATGGTTCACCTTCTGCTGCCCCTGACTATTTTCAGTGGGAGGAAGGATGGTGTGGTAGCAGAGACATGCTATGGAACCCTGGATGGAAAAAGGAGCTGGTGGCCAACCATGCGCATAGGAACTTGGTAGGTCTGGCTCCTTGTTACACTCAGGTATTGTTCTTTGGTCCCAGAGCCCTTCCATGACTGGATATATGTGATTGGTTGGGAACATGCATATGTTTGCATGTACATGTATGTATGTGCATGTATGTGTGTGTGTGGCAAGAAAGGCATCATGTTATGGTGGATTGAACCTGGCATCAAGAACACTTGAGCTCAAATGCACCTTAGACTCTTAGCTATATGCCCCTCAGAAATTCAGCCTCTTAGGTGTTGTGTTTTCTAAGTTGTGTTTTTTTCAATTGTAAAATAAAGAGACTGAATATTATGAATTCTAAGGTTTTTTCCAGCTCTAAATCCTTTATCTTATGATCCTATAATCTGTGATGCTGGTCTCATTTTGATGGAGCAGCATCCATCACACTATGAATCAATGACAATTTGGTAGCAAAGAGACCAGAAGCAAATAGTGGATCATTTGAGGCAGAAGGAGTATTAATCACAAGAGGCAAGCAGGACTCCCTCTGATTTCCTTTTGAGTTCTACAATGTGGTGCTAAACCACCTCTTTGGATCACTTGATATGATAAGGAATGGACAGGGAAATAGTGGTGTCTAAATGTCAGACAGGCTCTGGTGATCACTTGATCCTGTTAGCCTGGCCATCACTCAATTAATTGGGCAGGGACATTTGGGTAGGGAAGAGATATCCTACAGAGAAATTTGAAATAGAGTTATGTATTTTAGGTTTGTTTTCTAATTTGTCAATTCTGAAAACTGAAATTAGAGATTGGGTTCGTGAAGTAGAGAAAAATATTGGCTTATAATGCAGACCAAAGATTGACATCAAATGACATTGTGAACCACAGTGGTCCAAGGGCTTGTTAATTACAACCTAGACCCAAGGTAAAATTGCCTTGAGGACCTCCCACCTCTCATTTTATGTTTCCATCTCCCAATTCATGATGACTCCTACTCTACTATTGATTTGATCAGAGACAGAAAGTCCTCACACAGTGCTTTTCTTATCTAAAAATCACCATTTATGGATCCCTAAACTTCTGTCCTTGGCCATGCCCTGTACCTATGTAGCTCCGGCAAGAGAGGGTAAGGACAAGCCTAGTTAAAATCCAGCATCAAGGCCAAAGTTTTCCTTGAAAATTAGTATCAACACAATGGGGAATATAATGTGAAAACGGCATCAAACCCTGCCCTAATCTCTGCCAATACCACTCCTGTCTCAGACCAAGCTTTGTTTATTGATTCTGACCCAACTCATTTTATTCTTTGCTCCAGTCTGGTTCTGACTTTTAAGGTTGGCCCATCATTCCCCTCCCCCATTACTGGTCTCAAACTTCCTTGTAGACTTGTTTACAGGCTTCCTACCTCTCAAGCAGCAAAATGTTCCTTGCTTTAGAATTACTCTATCTCCTTTCCCAGCTAGGTGGCACAGTGGATAGAGTGCTGGGCATGGAGTCAGGAAGATCTGAGCTAAAATCCAGCCTCAGACACTTACTAGCTGTTGACCCTGGGCAAGTCTCTTCACTCTGTTTGCTTCAGTTTACTCATCTATGAAATGGGTCAGAGAAAGAAGGGCAAACCACTCCAGTATCTTTGCTAAGAAAATTCCAAATGAGATCACAAACAGTTAGATACAACAGAACAACATATAAATTAGGCAAGCACAAGTTTGGGGGAAAGTGCATTATCTAGATGAGAAAGGCCTATGATTAGATACTTTGGAAGTCAAGCCTGTCCAGCTGACTAGAGTTTGTTCTACTATTTTTTTGTACAATAGACTCAGGAAAGAAAACAGGTAACAGCTAGGAGGTAGGGATGTGCTGGTAAACAATAAACAATTAGCTCTCTGGGAAAAAAAAGTACATATGACAAATTTTTCCATTTAACTTGCAATATTAACATATTTTCCTTCACTTTAAGTCTGGACAATTAACACAGCAATAAATCAAGTCCCATTTTGCAACATTTGCTGATTTTGGAGATGTTAATGTTCACACTGAAAATGGAATGGTTGACCTCAGGGAGCCTATAAACCAGCTCCAGTATGCCCTGTGGACAGCCCCAGGAACATGATAGAATAATGGGAAACACTCAAGACTTTTGGAAGAAAAATGCTATATATTTCATGAACAAATTGAATATCCAGTGCCACTCAACAAACTCTTGTTAGGTGCAGTTATGTGCAAGGCACTGTGTCAGTGAGAATACAACAATTAAAAACAGTGAAGTCCCTGCCCCAAGGATGCTTACCATCAAATAGAGAAACATGGCATTTACCAAAATAAGCATGGCACAAGGTGAAATATGATTAAGTGCAAAAGAGAGGTCCAGGCAAAGCAGTTTAAGATCATTTGGAAGGGAAAAGATTTCCTTCCTTCAAAGGAATGAAGGAAGGTTTCTTGGAGAAAACAACACACAAAAGCTGGACCTTGAAGAAAGATAAAAATTTCTAAAAGTTGAGATCAGGGTGGAATGTGTTCTAGGGGGAGAGAATAATCCCTGTAAATTCAAGGAAACAGGAGAGTACATGAAGAGACTGAAGAGAAGCTAGTTAGTTTTGGTTGGATTGTAAAAGTTTTTGAAGACAAATATTTTGAAATAAGTTTGGGAAAAGACATTTGAGCCAAGTTGTCCTCTTTTAAGCCAAGGAGTTTCTACTTTTTTGTCCTGAAGGCAACAGGGAGGCAGTAACACTTTTTGAACAGGAGAGTAACATGAGCACTCTACTACAGCTATGACTACTACTGCTACCATCTGCCTAAGTAACTGGGTAACATTTCTATAGTGCTTACTATGTGCCAGACACTGTGCTAAGTGGTTTACAATGATACCTTTTGATCTTCATAGTTGCCTTGAGAGGCAGGTGCTATAATTCCCATTTTACAGATGAAAAAGTTGAGGTAAATAGAAGTTAAGTGACTTGCCCAAGATCACTCAGCTGATAAGTATTTGAGGCTAGATTTAAACTCAGGTCTTCCTGACTTCAAGTGCAGCTCTATCCACTGTGCCATCTAGCTGCCCCTGATATGCCCTTTAATATGCCTTAAAATTATTTTGGCAGACATGGGCAGGATGGAAGTATAGGAGAGAGGGCAATGGGTTGAAAGATAGTATGAAAGTCCAGATTTAGAGGCAGTGACTTGAACTAGACTGTTGGCAATATTAGTGAACAGGAGATAAAATAGATATCTAGGCTGTAGAAGGCAAAGAATTATCAAAGGTAAAAGTGAGTGAAGAGTGAAAAATGATTTTAAGGCATTCAGGCAGGGGGACTGAAAAAGGGGTGTTGCCATCCTATGTTTGGGATGAAGAGTAAGTTTTTGTAGCCAAGAAGCTGAGTTTGGGACATGCTGAGTTTGAGATAGTAGCACATTGTTCAGATAGAGATATTCAGTGAGATAGACATTTAATTGAATGTATAGATTTGGAAATCTTCCATAAATAGGTTATACCTGGAGAGTAGTTGAACTCACCAAGTGAGAGAGGGTAGAGAGAAAAGATAAACGAACTGAAAATGGGACTCTGGAGGACACCCACTGTTACAGAGTGAGAGGAGAAGATGAATCAATGAGTAAAAGAAACTGAGGCATCATCTTATAGGTAGGAGGAGAGCCAGGAGAGAGCTTCTCTGTTATAGAAGCAAGGGAATGAATGTGAAGAAGGAGGGGATGGCTAATGATGTGAAATGTGATAGAAAGGAACAGAGGGTTGATGATTGAGAAAAGGTCATTAGACTTGGCAATTAAGAGTTATAGGTGATCATAGAGCATTTGCAGTAGAGGGGTAGGGACTGAAGATAAGGGAGGGTTGAGAAATGCTGTGGAAGCAGTGAATGTTAAACATGCCTTCTAGAAATTGAACAGGGGCTGAGAGGAGAGATAATGGACAATAGCTTGAGCGAGGGAAGCAGGGTCTAGCAAAAAATGGTTGCTTATTTGTATTAGGACGAGAGAGTCTGGAACATGTTTGTAGGAAGAGAGGAAGGAATCAGCAGAGAAGGAGAAATTAAAGACTAGGAGAGGGAATGGTCAGTATAGAAAGGTCCCAGGGGTCAGGGAATAAGAGGGATTTGGAGCACTAGGAGAAGTGAAAGGAACAGCTTTGACAAAGAAGAGGGTTATATCCCTAACAGTGGAGGAAAGGAAGGAGTGAAGGCACAGAGAGCTTTAGTTCAAGGCAAAATTGACTTTAATTCCCTCCCTCCCTCCACCCCCCCCCCCCCAGTAAAATAGAAAGTGAAATTATGTACTGGGGTAGAGGAAGTTGGAGACTGAGTTTATTGTTTTAAAATGTCAAAATTCAATGGAAAAACTTTCACTGAGTGACTATAACAGGCATGGCATGATACACTGGAGATATAAAGATTAAAATGTTGTAGGCCCTTATTTTTGGAAGCTTACTTTTACTCTAGTGGAGGTTTATAGGTAAAGATATCAAGCGATGGGGACCAAGGACTGATTCAGACAAAATTCTCTAAGGTGACTTGAGGAGGGGGTGAGTACTTTCAGCTGAACTTGAAAAGCAGTGAAGGTTTCCTAGAGGAGGTAACACCAGTGAAGGTGCTTTGGAGGAAGTTTTTGGTCTGAGAAACTTCTCATATGGAAACTCCTTCTCCTGATATAGATCAACAAAATATTGTCTTGTATTCACATTGCCTAGCAGAGCCTGGCACATAGAGTTGTTTAATAAATGCTTGTTTTGCATCCCTGCGATTTTCAGTTCTTTGCTCCTATAATTAGAGCAAGAACTGATAAATAGAAATTTGTATAGAATAATTTACAGATTACATAATATTACATATTACAAAAATAATTTACATTTACGAAGTTTACAAATTTACATATATATGCCTATTTGTGTCTAATGGTAGCAATCTCTCCGGCTGGGGCAGGGGGAGAAAAAAATGGAGGAAAATTTACATGATAACTATTATATATTTAAAAAGTGGAGCATGCTGTACACGATAGATTTGCAGTTTTATGTGCAATCATCATTTAATAAAACTATTCTGTGTTATGGAAATGCTTCTTTTATTCCATAAATTAATAGATAAATAAATTTTTAAAAATAAATGCTTGATGAATTTATAGCTAAAAAAATGTCTATGGCATCAAGAAGTCAAGTGTTTTATCCTTGGTCATAGAACTAGTATGTATTAGAGACAAGACTTGAACTCGGGTCTTCTGGACCTCAAGGCTGGTCCTCTATTCAGCATGCCATGTGGCATCTCTTGAAGGAAGTTAAGCATTCTGAAACTTGAAGATGATGAGAAAATACATTCTGTTCATGGGGAATAGTTTGTTCAGATACTCAGAGATGGAAGGTGACACATAGAGTCTTTGAGGTGATCTAATTTTATTTGAATATAATGTGGCTGTGGACTTAAGGACAAAGGAGAAGGTTCATATTCTAAATCATATATGGCCCTCTAGGTCTTCAAGTGTGGCTCTTTGACTGAATCCAAATTCAATTAATTCCCTTAATCAATGGATTTGTTCTGTGAAACTTGGATTTGTTCTGTAAAACTCAAGGACTCAGAAGGCCACAAGTAGCCTCAAGGCCACAGGTTCCCAAGCCCTGGTTTAGAACAACTACCCTGTTCTAAAACCACTGGTTTTAGAACAACATCCCTGTGGGTGGTAAGATGAGGAGTTACTCAGAGATGAACAAAAGGATCGGCACAAATCTGTGAGGGATTTTGATGGATTGAGTTGGCATAATTCCATGACTTCCTTCAGTTTCTTTCAGTGACTCAGGTATCCATAGGCTCTGGAGTAGCCCAAGGTGCAGGATTAACCGGTTGTGAATAGTTGAAGAATCCAGGGTGGAGGACAATACTTAATAAAACTGACTAATCATAGGATCCAGACTGTGAAAGGAAGAAAAGAAAGCCAGAACAGAACAGAGAGAGTTGGAGATTCTAGGACATTGCAAGTCAACAAGCATTTATTAATCACCTGTTATGTGGCAGGCACTGTGTTAAGCATTGGGGATACAAAGAAAGGCAAAGAAAAAACCCAAACTAAACCAAAACAATACAAAAAAGCCCAGCTCCTGCTCTCAAAGAGCTCACAGTCCAGTGGAAGAGACAGCAAGAAAACAACTATGTATATACCGATAAGACATATATAGGATGAATTGGAGATAATCAACACATTGAAAGCACCAGTATTAAGAGAGATCAGAAAATACTTCTTGTAGAAGATAGGATTTAACCAGGAATGAAGGAAGCTGGGAGTTGGAGATGAAGAGGGTGAAGCCAGGAGGACAACATTTCAGGAAGTGCAAAGAACAGTTTTAGGAGTTAGGCAGCAAGAAAAGTGAAGAGAGAGAGAGAGAGAGAGAGAGAGAGAGAGAGAGAGAGAGAGAGAGAGAGAGAGAGAGAGAGTGTGTTTAGAGAAGGTAATTTCAGAACTCACAGTCTGGGTGGTAAATAATTCGGGATCATAGTGAGGTCTCAGATATGATTGCTCCTGTGGATAGCTGAAGTAGAGTATAGATGGAGGTCATGGGCATGAAAGAGTCTGATGAACTCAGAGGTCAGGGTAGCCTAAAGGTTGTTAATAAAAAAGAGAAAAGAGGAAAGTCATAATCACCTCTGTGGTGAGTATGATCAAGATTATAGATCTAGAAGGGAACTCAGAGGCTAACTAGCACAACCTCCTTATTTTATAGAGAAGGAACTAGCATGGTCCATCAAGGTTTAGTGACTTGCCCAAGGTCATATGGACTCAGAGTTTCAAAGAGTAGATTTGAAATGACTGACTTTGGAGTCATTCCTCTTTCCTGTAGACTGTGCTTCCTTTAGGGATGAAGGTCCCATTGAGATAAAATAATAAAACTTTGTCAGGGATAGTACACAAGAAGCGGTTCTTGGGAAAGTGAATAGGGAAGGTGGATGATGGAGGAGATCCAAGGTTTTGAATTAGAAGGCAGAGTCATCCAAGGACAAAGGGCTCAAGGGATTCAAACTTGGGAGACAGTACTATGACACTACAGTGTCAAGATTGTGAAGTAAGGGAATGAAACCAGAGAAAGAGTAATGCCTGGGAGAGCAGGGAAGGATTTGCCTCGAGGTCTTTAAGGGAGAGGAGAACAGGTTCTAGAGGACAGCCTTGAGGCATCATTTCTTGTTTATTTGTTTCAGTTGTATCTCACTCTGTGACCCCATTTGGAGTTTTCTTATCAAAAATACTGGGATGGTTTACTTTTCTTTTTCCAGTTCATTTTACAGACGAGGAAACTGAGGCAAACAGGAGCAAGTGACTTAACCCAGGGCCACATTGCTAGTAAGTGTCTGAGGTCACATTTGAACTCAGGTCTTCCTGACTCTAGGTTTGGTGCTCTATCCACAGCTCCATCATCTAGTTGCCATCCATCAGTTAGAGATTTCAAAGTTGAAGCTAGGAGAAAAATGTGTGTGTGTGTGTGTGTGCATGTAGGTTAGGGGAAGGTGATGGAGAAGAAGGCTTCAGCTTTGAATCTGACCTTAGAGATTCTTTTTCCTCATTTGAAGTGAAACACCTTAGGCGGCTTTCAGCCCTGAATGCCCTACCTACCTTGGCAAACTGTGAAGCCAAGCCTGTCAGTGAGATGAATCGGATGAATGTTTTTGGAGATGTTCTGGCCACAAGATCGTGTCATTAGTACTTGCAAAGTGTGTTTAATTTATTTAATGGCTCATAATGACTTGAAAATGGCTGTAATGACCTATTTGCCCAGATTTCCTGACTGCTTGGGCCATTTGTGTAAATACGCAATTATGTCCTTGCTGTTCAGGGCTATTTCGGTTTGAAGATCACTTACCTGGCTCCCTTCATCAATGGTGTTAATGCGGATGTTGTTTGTATCCCTGGGATGTTTGCCTATTAAAAACCCTCAAATTACCATTAGTTGTAGAAAGAGCAGTTGCATAGAGCCCAGCCCAGCTATTTTTATCCAAATTGTGGAGCCCACCTGCAAATACTCATTTTTAGAAAAAAGGAAGAAATTATTTGTCAGAGAAGTGCGGAAGGGGGCATTTGCGGGTCTGTTTCGTATTCAGTCTTCAACTTATTCCAAAGAATGTTTTTTATTCCTTTCAGTCTATATGCTTGTGCTTGATGCCAAGAGCTAGGCCAGGGTAGATTTTTTTCAATTATGTCACTACTCTTCCTTGCCCACATTTTGGAATTTTCCAAAATTATTGCTTTTGTTTCCCTTTCTCAGTCCTATCCAGAAAAGAAACTTCTCCTTTGGATGCTAGATGAATGCAGATGAGTATTCTAAAGGATATTTCTGTAACATCTTCCCCCCTTTTATCTGAATGGGATATCAGGAACACACAATTTAGTTCCATTGTAAAGCAGGACGGCCCCAAACTTTCCAAAATGTATTTGCTCCCATTAGATTCTTCTGAACTCATCACCTGTGCCTAGGTGGTATAGTGCACTATGGTAGAACACTGGATCTGGATTTTGGAAGACTTGAGTTCGAATTTGCCCTCGTTACCTGTGTGATCCTGGGCAAGTCACTTAACCTTTGTTTGCCTCAGTTTCCTTTACTGTAAAATGGGGATATTAATACCCCCTATCAGGGTTGTGATGAGTATCAACTGAGATAATATTTTTAAAGTGCTTAGCACAACACTTAATAAATGCTGATTACCTTCCCATTCTGTCTCTATGAGATTATCTAGTCATCACTTTCAGAGAGGAGTGGCCAAGAGCAGTATAGATATTCCTTGTCTCCTATCAGCTAAGGACACATTTTATATTTTTATTTATATTTATTTATATATATTTATATTTTTCCCTCTACACTCTTGAGGTTCAATGTACCAACCAAGACAGAGTTGTGACTATGCCAGATCCCTTCCCCCATAAGCTTGGATAAATATATTAGCCCTATCCTTTTGAATTCTCTCAGTTTCTATCAACTAACCTTAATGCTTCAAGGATTCATGATTTCATTGATGTACGTACTTTTACCACTGACAGATCTACAGATTACAAACCCTCTAGTCTCTATGAATTTCTGTAACTGAAAAAAAAAATCATCTGGTGGCTAATGAGTTTCCCTGACCTGACCCACACTAGGCCCTGGGCCACACTTCTACATTCCAAGTTATTGCAGTTTGGTAAGATTTGGAATAAGTGGTTCTCCACTGACATAACCTTTGAGAAGCTGGTGTCAGTCACTTTCCCATTGTCATCAAGTGTCAGAATAGGACTGGAGTAAAGATTTCCTTGACTTTTCCAAATAAAACAGTGACTCAGGGTCAGTCTACTGCCTAGGAGGAGAATGGTAAGCCTGGAGATAAAGCAAAGGTCAACCTTCATAAGCAGAAGAAATATTCTAAGTTGCATGAGTTGAATTGAGCACAATACTAGTGTGCCTCATTTTATGTAACAGATGAGCTTGTGAAAAGTTACCTGCATATTGAATTTTTGTAAATGAAATCTCATTTTTCACTACTTAACCAAACATTTTTTGATGTTTTTTTTTCAGCTTTAGTTTCTCTGTCCTCCAGACTTTTTATCGAGTCAATCGGATATAAAGAAACACTGAAAAGCTAAAAGGAGTTTTATTTAAAGAGACTTGCAAAGAATTCAAGTCAATAACCTTTTGTAATATGAACTTCCCTGCCATTTTTGTAAGTTAGAATTTTGTTTAAGAGGTTACACAGTCCATCTTTGCCTCTGAATTGATTCTCTCTTATATTTTTGGTCATATTTCTAAAGTTATACCTAAAGATATGAGAGACAGAGTAAGAGAGAACATTTGCTGCCCTTGATGAAATTCCAGTCATCTGCCCAGATGATACTGAAAAAATTGGTAGATGTGATTTCTGAGATGCTGTTATTGATATTTAAAAGATCATAGATAATGGGAGAGGGACCCGTGAGAAGCAGATGCTGTCCTATTCTTTTCAAAATGCAAAAGCTTTTGTTTGATTGTTGGGAAAATTCTAAACCAGGTGAAGTAAGAGATCATTAAAGAATATGTACAAAGGGAGGTGGTGGGGATTAGAAAGAGTCAGAACTGCTTCATTAAGCAGTAGGCTAACCTTTCTTTTTTGATAAAGCTACTGCAGATCAGGGGAATGTTACTGATAGTTTGCTTAGACTTGAGCAAAGCATTTGAGAGGCAGTGGAGCCAATGAATAGAAAGCTGACCTCAGAGTCAAGAAGACCTGAGTTCAAGTGACAGATACTGGCAATTCACTTGTGCTCTCAGCACCCCAGACAACTTTCTAAGATTGTAAGTTGCACAGAGGGTAGCTAGGTGGCACAACGGATAGAGTGCTGGGCCTGAAGTCAGGAAGATTCCTTTTCCTGATTTCAAATCTGGCTTCAGAGGCTTGCTACCTGTGTGACTCTGGGCAAGTCACTTAACCCCATTTGCCTCAGTTTCCTCATCTGTAAAATGAGGTGGAGAAGGAAATGGTAAACCACTCCAGTATCTTTGCCAAAAAAACCCCAAATGAGATCACAAAGACTGTCACAACTGAAAAATGACTAAGTAACAAAAAAGTTGCAGAGAAGGCAGCTGATCTGCATTGGTAAGTAGAGTTTGTTCCCTGGGAGCTCTGTATACCTTTGAAATCACAGGTCTTATTAAAATATGATCCTACAAATCTAATCAATTGGCACGTCTTGGTATTTCTGGCTTCATAACATTTCTGATATATGTCCCTCTCTGTTAATACAGCCATCATCCTAGTTCCAGCCCTTATTCCCCATCACCTGGATTATTGAAACAACCTCATAATTGGACTCTGGGCCTCAAATTTCTACCCCGCCTACTCATTCTCTCTACATAGCAGTTAAAGTGATTTTAATAAAGCACTCTTGACAGTATTAACCCTTGCCCACTCAATAAACTCGATTAGCTTCCTAATACCTCTAAGATCAAATACAAAATCCTCCATTTGGCATTCAAAACCTTCTTTAGCTGGGCCTCCTCCTGCCTTTTCTAGTTTTATTGCACTTTTCTCTCTCACATGTAGTGTGAGATACGGCAATGGTTTCCTTCTTCCTGTTACTAACATAATATCTCTTCACAACTTGACCCTTTCCCATCTTTCTAATCTACTCACATGTTACCTCCACATTCCAGTATAGTACAGCCATGCTGGACTATTTGTTTCTTCCATTTCTGTCCCTTTGAACTAGTTGTCCCCTATGCCTGGAACATTCTCTCCTCACCTCCAGCCATTGGAGCCCCTGATTTTCTTCAAGGATCAATTTAAGAGAGAGTTTATTTCTTGCTGGTCCTTAATACCTTCCCTAGTAAGGTTTCTTTCTGTAGAGCAGACTCTGGGCTTACTATCTCTGCCCCCAATGAGAAGTTGGGTCCAGGGAGGGAAATTACTGTAATATTAATGAGATTAAAGATCTTCCCCACTCATTAATGGGCTTGCCCATTAAGGGGAGTTTAATTAGGGAAGACTTGTAGGAAGTTTATTAATGAGGCATGGATTCTCAAGGGTTGTGATGCCCTCTGGCTCTGAAAAGTGTATAAATACTCAGAGGTGAGGATTTGCTTTGAGAAGTGTTTGTCTGACCAGATGAGACTATGGGCAGCCACTAAGGAGCCCTCCAGCTTTGAAAACCCTGTTGGTGCTTCTGTGTCTGCTAACTTTGTATGTATGGCGTTATGTGAATTTAGAGTGAATGTCAATGCTAACTGTTTCTCCTTGGAACAGCAACTCTGAGGGTCTTCCCCTCCCAGCTTAATTGTTTTATTTTGTTTTCTTTTTAATTAAAGGGACCAACTTTTAACTCATTTCTTAAAGAGGCAAGGCCTATTCCCTGAATGGGCATTACCTCACTTTAAGTGAGTACCTGAAAAGGCCTCAGCATAAAAGGGCAAGTTCTCCCAGTGTGTCCTGGGTCATCTCCAGTCATCCTGATGAACATCTGGTCACTGGATTTAGATGGCTCTGGAGGAGAAGTGAGACTGATGACCTGTACAGCCCTCCCTCCCTCACAACAAAGTCAACTGCAAGTCCTGTCATCATTTCCCTGATGTCATGGTCCTCTTCCAGGATAAACATGACAGTAGCAATAACAACAAGCATGCATGGTCAGACAGTTGGATTTGTCTATTGATCTGTGATGTATGCATTGTTTATGGTCAGACAGTTGGAAGCCCTATCTATCTACTATTATTTCTTTGTATTTTCTCTGAAGTTCAGGGTGCTGACTTTTTCCCCTGAACTGAGTCAATGATAGATGTGTTTGATTAAAGTGACTGTTGACCCCTCAAAAGTTGTCTTTCCTTTTAGAAAAGCAGATCTAAGAACCTGTGGTAGCAGGTCTTCCTGTGTATGTCGGGGTCCTTGCTTTTACTTCTCAGCATTCTATGGGCAGCCTTTAGAGATTGGTGTCCCTGATTAATTATTACTTAACATCAGTTAGTCAGCCAAACTTAGCTTTCAGAAATGGGTATTTACTAAGGTGATATAGTAAAAACAGTTGGTACAAACTTTGCTGCTCAAACCAGAGGGCACATCCTTCTACAAATATACAGAGATGCCAGAGGGTTCAGATGTGTTCAAGCTTACAGATCACATTTAGCAGAGGGATAAATCCCAGTTCCAAGAAGTCCTTATTTCCCCCTTTGTTTTTATAAAGCTTCCCGTAGGCATAGTGTAGCTCTTTTTGTTTTAAAGCCATCTGTTCAGCGTAGTTTATCTTTGGCTCCCAGTGTAGACACTATTGTTCTGTAAACACTGCTACCATGCCCATATGAAGTCCCAATCCTCTGACTTTTCAAAGTTCATGAGAAGCTCATCCTGTGATCTAGGGGGAAGGAGAGGATAGAGAAGATCTCTCCCCATCCCCTCTCCTCCCCTTTTACCAAAAGCGATTTCCCTTCTTGGGGCTTGTCTATAAAGCTTTCACATTAGGTTGGCCCATAATCCATATGTTCAATTAGGAATTAGATATCAGTTTTTATCCAAGTCTCATCTGATATGACTGACTCTTCAACCAATTCCAATACATTTCCTGTGTGCCTTCATTTCATTCTATCCTATACTTAGAAACATTCAGTATTGTTGTACTTTCAGTCATGGCCCGGTGTTCGTGATCCCATTTGAGGTTTTCTTAGCAAAGTTACTGAAGTGGTTTACCATTTCCTTCTCCAGCTCATTTTATAGATGAGGAAATTGAGGCAAACAGGGTGAAGTGACTTGCCCGGAGTCACACAGGTAGTAAGTGTCTGAGGCCAGATTTGAACTCAGGAAGATGAGTCTTCCTGACTCCAGACCTGGCACTCTATCCACTGTACCGCCCAGTTGCCCCAAATTCATTAAGAACTTTTCACAAATAACCTGCCTTTGTGTGTGTTCGTCCTTCGTTGCCAAAGAAGACCATGCCATCAGAGAAATAATGGTATGATTTACACTTGACTTTGTTTTTGAGTGAGGGAGGGCTGTGCAGATCACCAGCCTCACTCCTCCTCCAGAGGCATCTGAATCCAGTGACCAGATATTCCTCAGGATGACTGGAGATGGCCCAGGATGAGGCAATTGGGGTTAAATGACTTGCTTAAGGTCACACAGTTAGTGAGTGTCAAGTGTCTGAGGTGAGATTTGAACTGAGGTCCTCCTGACTCCTGCACTGGTGCTCTACCCACTGCACCACCTAGCTGCCCTAACCTGCCTTTGACTGACCAAGTCAATAGATGTGTTCTCACCTGATAAACCAAGTTGTAGTCTATCTTAGTTATTTTAAGTAGGGTGGACTGATCGATTCAATTGCTTCTCAATCTTAAACTTGTATCTGCTTTGTATGTCTTACATATGCACAAGTTGCCTCCCCCATTGGAATATATACTCTTTAGAGGCAGGAGCTCTTTGCTTTTGTCTTTGTGTTTCTACCACTTAGCACAGAGTCTAGTATATAGTAGGTACTTAAACACTGCCCACTGATGTCATCTCAGAGGGCAGAAACAGGAACAAGTTGGAAGTGGCAAAACAAATTTCAAATACATTTCCTTTCTTCCTCTGATTCTTCACCACTGATGCTGCAGGCTTTTATCACCCCACACCTAGACTATATTATAGTCTGCTGGTCGAGGCCTGCCTGTCTCTTTCCCCTCTCTGATCCATTCTCACTCAGTTACTAACATGATTTTCCTAAATCACAGGTCCAGTTAGAGCACCACATTATTCAATAAACTCCAGCAGCTTTCTATTGCCCCCGGGGATCAAATACAAACTGCTCTTTGGCATTTAAAACCCCTCATAACCTAACCCTCTTCTGCCTTTCCAATCTTCATACACCTTACTCTCCAACATACATTTTCAGATCCAGTGACATTGGCTTCCTGAGTGTCCATGAACAAGACACTCCATCTCTCTATCTCTTGGCTTTAGGCATTTTCTCTGGCTGAATATTAAGGTTTGTTCTGGTCAGAATGCAGCATGATAATCAGCCATTTCGCTCTTTGCAGACATATGTTGTAAAGGCCAGAATATGGAGCCTGGGTAGACGCTGATGGCCCTCATGGCTCTATCTAGTCCTTTCAGACTTGCCGCACCTTCACTTATATTATAATCAAGGAGTTTTGTGAGACAGTAAGAGGTTAGTGAATCCAGCCGATCCACTTCAGTTGCTTTGGGGTTTGGATAGAACAAAGTTCCAAAACTATATTATTGGGGAGAGGGAGGATACATTCAGACCTAGATATTAAACAAGAATTAAGAGGAATTTTCAAGTCCCAAGCCATATTTTTCAAAATCTAGGACCATGAGTTAGCACTGGAAGCAATTTGGTCAAAAGAATAAACTTAATATTAGCTTGGGGAATTCTGAGAGCTTTCCTGGTTACCTGGATGAGTGTGATCCCTTATAGCTCCAGTCTATGCACTAAAGGAACAGTTAGCACATCCCTCTCAGTGAGAGGCTTCCTACATCATAGCCAATGGTAGCAGAGTACAATAGATGATCCTAAAGATACTGAAAAACTAAAATCCAGCATATTGTGGCAGGAAGCAATTCAGCAGCCATGAGACCATTTGAGACATTCAGTAGAAGCAATATGAGCCATACCCCAGAAAGAACATTGGAGAGAAGCATGATGGCTTTACCAGAAGATATTGATAGTACTTTATCATCACTGGTGAGAGCTGCTTTGCCAACTCGCATGATATGTCCACACACATCCTTTTGCCTACATGTTCTCCACACATGTACCCTGGCCACACTGATTCATGGTGTGCTGTCTTTTATGCACATGTAATACCCATTTGGGTAACTAGGCAGTGCAGTGATTAGAGTGCTGGGCCAGGAGCCAGAAAGACTGAGTTCAAATCTGACCTCAGACACTTGTTAGCTATGTAACCCTGAACAAGTCACTTAACTCCATTTGCCTCAGTTTTACCATCTGTGAAATGAGTCAAAGAAATGGCAAACCACTCTTTGCCAAGAAAACCCCAAATGGGGTCACAAAGAGTCAGAAATGACTCACCAACTACTAGTACCCATTGATTTTCACTATATGTGTCCTTCCTTTTCATGTCTTTTTTTTTTTGCGAGTGCCTTCCACTCTTGGTGGTATGGAAAATTATGTACCCTGTGTGTATGTGGGGATACTTTTTCTTATCACTTTATTTCCTGTGTATTTATTAAATGCTTTAATCTATGACCTAATGTGTCCTCTTCATTCCTCTCCCAGCTCCATTTCTTACTCTTTGAACTTCTACACCATGTGTGACAGTCTTTTTACCTTGAAAATGTCTCTTCTCCCACAGCTTTGTCACCTGTGAGGATCCCCCTCCTCCAGATGCTCCCACTTCCAGTTGATGAGCTCCTCCTCAGAGCATCCGTTTGAGGAAATACCCAAGCCAGCCATGCCTCTATTCCTCTGGACTCTGATACTCTCAGGATATTTCCAACTTGCCTTTGAGCACCTGGCACCTTCTCCCCTCTTTCCATCCTCTCCCTTTTCAGCTACTTTTTATGTGTAGTCTTCCCTCATTAGAATGTGAGCTCCTTGGGGGCAGGAACTATCTTTACTTTTAAAATTTTGTCTGCATTCCTAGTGCTTCACACAGTATCTGGGGCATACTAAATGCTCGATAAATGTTCTATCCATCCATCCATCTCTCTCGCTCTCTGTCTCTCTCTCTCTCATCTATCCCTTTCTATCCCCCAGCTGAATGGTAAATGTAAATACATTGCTGGGATCATACAGTTTGGTTTTGATTTTTGTGCAATATGTCTTACAGAGTGCCTTGAACCTATTTTGTGAAGACTATATCTATATCTATATCTGTATCTCTGTGTGCGTGCGTGTGTGTGTGTGTGTGTGTGTGAGAGAGAGAGAGAGAGACAGAGAGAGAGAGAGAGAGAGAGAGACAGAGAGAGAGAGATAGAGAGGGGGTAGAGACAGAGGAGGAGGAGAGAGAAACAGAGAGAGAGAGAGAGACAAAGAGTCAGAGAAACAGGGAGTCTAGAGACAGAGGGAGAAAGTTAAACTGATTTTTGCTTCAAGTGAAATAGAAAAAAATGTCAATGACTTTGAAAAGGCATATTTATTTTTATGAAACTTTAAAGCTGGATCAACCACCACATTATTGTTTTCCGTTTTCTCCTACCTGGTAATTTGCTTCCTTCTACTCTTTGGTCCCTCCCTCCTCTCTCCCTCCCCTTCCCTCCCTCCTGGAAAGAAGATGCTGCAATGATTTCTACCAGCCTTATTTCTTCTTTTCAGTCAAGTCCTTTGTCATGAACTTGAAATGGGGCTCTTGTCAGTCATCCAGCCCCTTCCTTCCAGCTTCTGTGTCTTGTTCCCTACCTCATCTTTCTTATCTTGGTGATTCATTTCATCTATTGATTGAGGCGTACTCAACATCAGATACTTAAGGATTATTTTAAGCAACATCCCTTTTCCCAAAGAGCCTCTTTTAGAAGTGTCTTTACATCTTCAGCCAAAGCCCAAACAAGAAATTGTTGAGGACCCATCTAAAGCCCATCTTCCTCATCCCCAACCTCCTCCCACTTCTTGCCAGATTGAATTCACTGAACATTCACAGTGGACAGAGCACCAGGCCTAGAACTGGGAAAGAGTAGGTTCAAATTCAGTTTGACTAGCTGCGTGACCTTGACCAAGTCATTTAACCTCTATCTGCCTCAGCTTTCTCAGTGATAAAATGTGTATAAAAATAGCACCTGTCTCCCAGGATTATTGTGTGGCTCAAATAACATAATAATAGTAAAATGCTTAGCATAGGGCTTGGCCTGTAGTAAGCACTATGTGAATGTTGGCTATTACATGTGGGCATTACCAATGGTAATAACTTGGGCAGCCAGGTGACACAGACCTGGAGTCAGGAAGACATCTTCTTGAGTTCAAATTTAACCTTGTATACGTAATAGCCAGGTGACCCCGGGCAAGTCACTTAACCCTGTTAAGTTAGTTTCTCATCTGTAAAATGAGTCGGAGAATGAAACGGCAAACCTTTCTAGCATCTCTGCTAAGAAAACAGTAACTGGGGTAGTGGAGAGTTGGACACAATGAACAACAACCACAATAGTGATATTAATAGACATTACAAAGCAATATTATCCTTATTGGGTTATGTTGCTTTTTCCTGCAAAGGCTATTGGTAATGTTGTGGGAAAAGAGCTAAACCTGGAAGCTAAGGACCTAAGTTTGAATTCTGGCTCTACCCCTTGCTACCTGTGTGACCTTGGGGAAGTCTTTTATTATTTGTGGGTCTCCGTTTTCCCCTCCACAAAATAAGGGGATTGGAAGATGACCTCTGAGGGTTCTTTGGATTTTCCATTTTATTATTTCAGTTCTTTAATCATTTGTGTATATATATATGAGATAGTCAATCTGCTCATCCCTAGACTTTGACAAAACTTTTCCTTTACTGACCCAACCATTCTGGAGAGTAATATCACATTCTGCCCAAAGGGCTATAAAACTGTGCCTACCCTTTGATCCAGCAATACCACTGCTAGATCTGTAAAAATGGGGAAAGGACTTACGTGTACAAAGATATTTATAGCAGCTATTTCACGGTGGCAAAGAATTGGAAATTGAGGGGACAGACACCAATTGGAGAATAGCTGAACAAGTTGTGGCATGCAGATGTGGAATACTATGGTGCTATAAGGAATGATGTGTAGACAGACTTCAGAAAAACCAGGAAAGACTTACATGAACTGGTACGAAGTGAAGTTAGCAGAACCAGGAGATCATCGTACATAGTAACAGCAATATTGTGCGATGATCACTTATGATTGACTTAGCTCTTCTCAGCAATAAATGATTCAGGACAATTTAAAAAGGATAATGATGAAAAATGCACTCCATATCCAGAGAAAGGACTGATCGTTCAGGTCTGAATGTAGATCAAAGCATGGTGTTTTCATTTTCTTTTTTCCCCATGTATTTTTTCCCTTTTGTTCAGTTTCTTCTTTCACAACATGACCGATATGGGAATGTATTTTACATGATTGCACATATATAAGCTATATCAAATTGCTTATCATTTTTTAGAAAGAAAGAAGGGGAGGGAGAGAGGGAGAAAATTTGAAAGTGAAAATTTCATTAAGTGAACGTTCTTTATCTTTATATGTAACTGGAAAAAATAAAATGCTATGTAAAACAAAAAAAAAGATAACTGAAAGAAGGAGTATATTAGGAAATAAAGATGATTTATAACCCCTCCTCCCAATCTTTTTCTTTTATTTTGGTTCAGGACTGTGATTTCATCAATTTAAAAATCTCCAGGTGTGGAAATTCTCTCCACTATTTCAGTTCAGCAGCCCATTTTTAACTTAAGGACTCAGAGAATGACTTAGAATACTGAGTAATTAAAGAATCTATTTATGCACACACAACTAATATGTTTCATAAGTAAAACTTAGGCCCCTGTCTTCTTGATTTCAAGGCTGGCATCTCTCTGCCATGTTGCACTAGCTTGCTTTCACAGAAACAAGGACACAGAATAGGGACAAACTTTTCATAGGGTTCTGTCCATTTTATCCATTATAGCTCTATGACTTTGTAGATTTTCTGTTCATTTTCTTTGGCAAGAAAAGTTCATTAAACAAAAAAGGAAGCATGTCAGAGGTGTGTTTAAGTGTTTGGTATTAGTGGAGAAAAAACATCAAAAATTCCACACAGTTGTTTAGGTGTAAGTAAACTGAAGTCTTGTCTGGAGTTAACTCTACTCAGTTATCCTAAAAAAAAAACTCTAGTCTCCTACCCTTGGCATTTCAGGATCAATGAGTCCCATGTAATGAGATAGTTGTATTTAGGACCGATATAGTTTCTGACCTTTTTGGGATCCATGAGGGTTGTGTGTTTTGTTTAGTTTTCCATTTTGAACAGCAATACCCACATTTTGTGATTGTTTACATGGACCTCTGATAACCTGACCCTCTCTTGGGTGCATTGATTAACTTGTTTGTTATTCCTAAGTTTTAAGAGATGTACTTGGAATTGTTAAAGCCTCTTCTACACTGTGTTATTGATTTCTGACATATTTAGTCTATACTGCATATTGAACTGTGGAACAGACAGATTTTCCACCTTCTGCTTCATCTTAAGGCACATCTCTGTTCTTTTTTGGGTCATGTATCAATCTATAAATGATGTATTGTATACCGAAATTCTGCAACAGAGGCAAGGATGTCTTAATATCAAAAGGAGACTTTTAGAATTCAGAATAATCATCCCAATCTTTTCACTTAAGTAATTAATTGTTTTATCACAATGGTAATAAAAAATGTTATTTTTAAAAACCTGAGCTCTGAATTCAGGAATATAAATGGGTTATAGCCAGGATGATTATTGTTAAAAGATGACAGAGAGAAATGTATTCTGGCATGGGAGTAAGATCATGTTTTCCTTGGGGGCAGAAAGGATTTATGAATGAGTGGGAAGGGTTGAAAAGAATCACAACAATTGATGTCATCAATTGACCTTAAGCAAATGGTCAGAGTCCTGGAACTATTTCTGTGGCTATGAGAAGGAGGCAGAGGGAAAGGAGGAGGAAGAAGACAAGCCTGAGGAGGAAGAAGAGAATCTGGAGATGAGGAGGAGGAATGGGAGGAGGATGGGACGAAACAGAGAAGAAAGAGAGGAAGAAGAAAGAGGAGGAAAAAACAGGGAGAGAAGGGAAGACAGGAAGAGCAAGAGCAGAAAAAAGGGAAAAGAGGATGCGAAAATGGAAGAGCAAAAATATAGGAAGACATAGAGAATTGCTTCTTTGCTTGGTTTTGTAAATAGTTTGTTATAATTCACTTCTCTGAAACAGAACCATTCTTTTTGGGATTCAATCCTTTTCTAGCTTGCCTTATTTTTCTCTCGTTTTATGCCCGTCCTGTTGCTCCAACTAGAAAGTAAATTCCTTGAAAACAAGGGCCCTGCCTCGTATTTCTTTTGTATTTCTTATAAAGTTCTAGCCACAATGCTTTATACATGGTATGTACTCAATAAATTCTCCACTTGTATTGTACTTGGGTCTTCTGGGAAACAGGACCTTGCTACTCACTACTATTTGCAATATTCTAAGTTATAATTATGTAAAATATGGTAATTGGTTCCAGCCCAATGGAAATACATAATCTGAATTAGAATAACATGACCATTTCAGGGGATTATTTATTGAACTAATTAGGACCTAGGTGACTCATTCTTTGGAGTGGCCAAGTTCGGTTTGTCTCCAGTAACTCATTATAGTGTCCTTCAGGTACTTGGAATGGATATTAAGATGCTATATTGTCTCACTGAACATTATTTTATTTAAATGGAAGAAGGGGCTTATTAATGTATTAAAATTTAAGTAACTTAATAAAGAAAAATATTAGGCTGGGGAAGTTAAGTAACTTAATAAAGAAAAATATTAGGCTGGGGAAGAGATAGATCCTGTTTCCTTGAGCATTTAAAAAGTATTGCTTAAATATTTAAATGAATTCATAGATCTAGAGAAACAGGGACTTATTAGATCATCTCATCCAACCCTGTCATTTCACAGATGAGGAAATTGAGGTCCAGGAGGCTTAAATGACTACCTGAATGGTGGTACAGTAGATGGAATGTTGTTCCTAGAGTCAGAAAAACTTCAGTGCAAATGTAGCCTCAGAAACTTACTAGCTGTGTGACCCTGGGCAAGTCACTTAACCTCTGTCTGTCTCAGTTTTCCTCAACTGTAAAATTGGGGAAATAATAGCATCTACCCCCAGCCATCGTGAAGATAAAATGAGATAATATTTGTAAAGTGTCTAGCATAGTGCCTGGCACAAAGCAAGCACTTAATAAATCTTTCTTTCCTTCCTTCCTTCCTTCCTTCCTTCCCCAGGCAGCTAGGCTGCACAGTGCCTAGAGTGCCAGACCTAGAGTCCAAAAGACTCATCTTTCTGAGTTCAAATCTGACCTCAGATACTTAGTAGCTGTGTGAACCTGGGCAAGTCACTTCACCTTGTTTGCCTCAGTTTCCTCAACTATAAAATGAGTTGGAGAAGGAAATGTCAAATCTCTCTGGTATCTTTGCCACAAAAACAAAACAAAATCCAAACGGGGTCATGAACAGTCAGACATGAGTGAAATCATAGAACAACAAAGTCTACATGTGTCATTCTATAGATGAAAACAGAATCACCAAGGCCAATGGTCTTGCTCAGCCATGATGTGAGGCCAGATCATGTTTCCAAAGTGTCCTTTCCTCTCCACAGGGAGTCCCACCTAACATGCTGGAGGAGTACTTAAATTA
>CM053769.1:648637275-648650286 GCA_028658325.1 Potorous gilbertii | reverse complement strand
CCTGTACACTGGTCTTGGAGCAACCACAAACTTTTCTGCACAGAATCTGTGAGTAGAATTCCCTTCTCACAGCAGCCTCCACCTCCACTACACCAGTGTTCATCAACCCAGGACCCCCCTGAGGGCTGAGATTCAGATCAGCTGCTCAATTCCTTCAGGGACTTCAGGCAGAGGGCTCCAAAAATGGACATTGCTGCTTCAGTGGTGGGGTCCAGACTGTGTTCCCTTCTTATCCAGATGAAAATGATTTCTCACTGACCTTTGAAGCTGTCTGTGGCATTTGTAGATTGAGCAATCTGGAAACTGCTGCTGCTGCTGCTGGCACCCTGAAGCCTATTCCGGGTCTTGTCCATGCTGTGCCACCCAGCCCATTGTGCTGCTCTCCACTCCACACTAGTACTATACACTTTTCCTGTTGGCTTCCAGGCTATCTTGGGCTGAAAATCTCTTTCACCCTGTCGTTTTGTGGCTTCTGCTCCTCTATAATTTGTTTAGTCTTTTTTTACAGGTATTTTATGGGCTTTGTGGGGGAGCTTCTACAGGTCCCTCTTTCTATCTTGGCTCCACCTCCCAGAAAATTTTCTAAGGTCACATACATATTGAGATATAGATTTGGGATTCAAACCCATGTCCTCTTCCATCAGATACAACCTTCTTCCTATTATGCCATACTTCCTTACTTCAAGACTTACCTTTGTGTGTTTATTTTAAAATTTTCATTGATGCCATTTGTTTTATTTTGTTAGATCTATTCCACCTTTTTCACCTAGTGAGCCTTCCTTGGTCACAAAGAAAAATAGTTAAGTGAAATCAACCCATTTCTCCATCTCTCCAGTGAAAGAAGGAAGGTTATTTCCTCATCTTTTCCCTGTGTCTAAGACTGGGCCCTGTAATTTACATAGTGTATAGTCACTTTAGTAACCTTTTCATTTATGTTACTGTGGTTATCGTGTATGATGTCCTTCTGATTCTATTTAATTTACTCTGCATTAGTTCACATAAGTCTTTCCTAATTCCTCATGTAGATCTTTTCTTACTGAAACTTTGAATTTAAATATGGATCTTCTCAGATAGCTGCTTTTTTTTTTTAAACATTTGTCTTTAGTAAAGCTCAGTTTGGAAGGACTCCCTAATGTCCAAAGCATCAATCTTTCCCCCATTTCCCTTCATAGCTTTGCTCAGTGACGAACACTTTTTGAGTAAGTTGACAGGTCATTCAGCCACCATTTTTTTTGCCTTCAAGCATTCCCTCTAGGCATTGTACATTTTAGTCAGAGTAAGGTGTACTTGTAGAATTTCCTGGTGAGGGGGAAAAAGCCCCTTCATTTAAAATATACTCGAGAAGAAGAAAATGTGTGAGTAAAGTCCAAGAATGAAAAAGTAGGTCTCACTTTTACATCACTATTTAATGAGCAGTTAAATAAAACCCAGTGCCATAGCAATAGCAGCCATCCATTGATCATAGTACAGAAAGTATTTTGCAGAGTGGATGGAATGTGATTTCACAGAGAAGAATCATCAGTGCGTGATTATAATGACTGTTCTTTCCAGTCTGTTTTGTGGAAAGTGTGGTTACCAGGAAACATTTTTTTCTTTTTTAACAGTTTATCTTGAAATTCAATTTTTTCTTCACTCTCCCTTCTGCAAAGGATGCTTTCCAACCACATGTTTCAGCTTGGGGAAAGATAACTCAGTGGATTGGGTGGTATGGAGTAAAGGGACATTTCATAGAGGCAATTGGAGTTTTTAGGTAGTAACAGGGTATATCTAAATCTAATCTTTTTCACTTTTTAGAAACCTTCTAAGAACTTTTAAAAAAGGGATGATTTGCTTCCTTGTCACTTCTCTCTTCCAACTTCTTCCCCCAATTATGCAAACATTGCCCATTTTGTTGTTGAAGATTGGCAATACCATGTCAAGATGCCTGGTGTTTGCACTTCATTCAGTCTCAAAATAATGGAACATTACTAAAGAGCCTTGATGATATGGTGAACAGATTGGGGACTCCAGTGGGGAATGGGGCGCGTGTGTGCGTGTGCGTGTGAGTGTGTGTGTGTGTGTGTGTGTGTGTGTGTGTGCATGTGTGTGATTTTGAAACTGTGAGTCATTTTAAGAACCTTTGAATTTGTTTTCAGTCATTTATTTTTTAAACCTCAGAGGGTTGACTTCGGTATTTGAATCTGTCTGCACTACAGCATGTGCTGACTCATGGACCTGTAATAAAACAACAATTTGAAAAACTCAAAAAGTATTAAAAGACATTATCTGTGAATGTAATGTTCCAGTCCTCTATAAAAGTGTCTTTTAAATAGGAGCCATTTCAAGTTTGTAGGCATATCAACTAACTTGAAAATATTAATGTTTGGCTCCTAGTTCACTTTAAATTTCAGGTCACACTAATGATCTACAACTAGGCATAGCAAGTTTAAGGATGAAGCCAGCTTTTAAAGTCATCTGAATTCTTGATGAAGAATGAATACACTATATAAACATTTTTAAAAATGTCTTAATCTCTTAATACAAGTGGCAGTACCATTTTCTCTGTAAGAAAAAAAAAGGAGCAGGGGAAACGTTTTCTCTGTGATCATTTGAAAAGTGTAACAATAACAGATACAGTACACAGGGGTCCAGGCTTCAGGGTGTGGCTGGAGCTAAGTTGTTTAAGTCTAAGAAATTTAACACTAATATCAAAATGTAATAATTCTGATAGACTAGACATTCTTAACCTTGGATTCGTGGAACTTGGACAGATTTCAAGGGGTCTGTGAGTTTTTATGTGAAAAGTCTCTACTTTTTAATAACCTCTAAATGAGATCTAGAATTTCCATCAATTATTAAAAAAATATTCTGAGAAGGCATCCATAAATTTCACCAGTCTGCCAAAAGGTTAAGAACCCCTGTAAGAGACTATAAACTAATTGAGGGCAGGCAATGTTTTGTTAATGTTGTTGATTTTATTTTGTGTTATATCTCCAGCACATAGCACAAAGCTTCGCATGTAAATAGTTGGTATTCAAGAAATGTTTGTTGAATTGAATTTTTATTCATAGATTGCTCAAGAATTATGGGAAGGCTTATATGAACTGATGCAAAACGAAGTGAGGAGAACCAGGAGAACATTGTAGACATCACCAGCAATATTGTAACAATGATCAACTCTGAAAGACTTAGCTACTGTGATCTACACAATGATCTAAACCAAGTCCAAAAGACTCTTGATGAAAAACACTATCCACCTCCGGAGAAGTGATGGAACTCTGAGTACAAATTGAAGCATACTTTTTGACTTTAATTTTCTTGCCTCTTTTTCTGAAACATGACTTACATTTGGTATATTTGATCCTGGAGGTAAAGGGAGCCTCTAGAGCCTTAGGAGGTCTTTATTGAGGGGGATGGGCATTACATAGTAAGACCTACACTTAAGGAAAATCACTTTGTTAGCTGTGTAGAGGATGGATTGGAGAAGGGCAAGATTTGAGACTTGAGGAAACTCCTCAAAGGAGCTGCCCCCAAAAGAGTCTTTTAACAGTCTATCCAAAGAACCAGTGGGAGGACTAGAAATATAGAATCCTTGAGCATGTTCCAAAGTCCATGTTGGGTTACAGACCCATGGGGTACCTAAAACCTGGGATAGACATCTTTCTACCACTACCCTCCCCCTTCTAGGACCTACCCTGTGAATGCATATGGGGGGGTGGTTAACAATATTCTCATTTACATTGTTGTGATTATGAGGCATTATTTTACTGATATTGCTTACTGTATGACACCAGTTCATATGTCTTCCTATGAATTTTTCATTTTATGTACTACCATTTATTTACACCTTTCTCAATCAATGGGCATTTATTTTGCTATTACAAAAAGGGTTTCAATGAATACTTTTTGCATGTATGGGAACTTCGTGTCTGTCTTTGTTCTTATGGGAATATATGCTTAGCAGTGAGGAGATTGATGTCTGTTGAAGAATTAGTGAATCATTCATTGCTTATAAATTGGTAGTTGCTATTCCCCTTCACTGCCAAATCTTGTTTATCCATGCATGACATAGGTACAGATAACTGAAAATAGTAGCTAATCTTATTACAGTAATATTGGGAACCCTTCTAGTAGACTGTGAGTGGGGAGAGAATGGGAGGGGAAGGAAGGGAAATGAAAGTAGAGTACTCATAGATAATTTGCAATGTGGGTAAGTAGAAATTGACTCTACCTATGAATGCCTTCTTCTGCTCCTGCAAAATGACTTAGGTTTTGAAATGAAGAAATAGCATTTGAGACAGTAATGACCTACTATCAACCTCTATCAAATTCACATTTCAAGATGGAGGCTGCACAGTAAAGCTCTTGTGAAAAGAGTTTCCTAAAAACAGAAATACATAGTTTTAGCTGAAAACTGCAGAATTCTGCCAGAAGGTTGAGAAGCTCCAAGTCAATGACTTTATGATCACACTCTGTGGAGAATGGAAAAATTATATAAAGATTATCTAATAGTATCATATTTCAGTTGCCTTTCTTTTTTTCCCTCTGCATTTTTAAAAAAAAAGAAAACCAGTGATTAAGTTGGTACACAGAACTCCTGGTAAAGAAATTCTACTAACCAATGTTTACCTGGTAGCTTTCTGCAACTTGAATTCTTAGAGACTTGACTGGGGAATTGAATGGTGAACTGACTTACCCAGAGACCACAAGATCATAGATTTAGAAATGAAAAGACCATATGATCAAGAATCTAGAGCCTTGGAAGGGACCTCAGAGACCTTGTAGTCCAACCTCCTCAATCAGTAGATGTTAACCAAAGACCATGGTGGTTAAGTCACTTGCTCATACACTACAGAAGCAGTATGCATCAGAGGTGAGATTTGAACTCAGCTCCTCAGACTCCAGAGCCCATGCTCTTTTCATTCTACCAGAATCATGTACATGTTGGTACATAGGAGACCCAGATATACTTTACTTCAAGGCCGCCTGTATCTACACTGACACATTGCCTCTCTTGTATTTGTTGTCTGTCTACATATACATAATTGAATTGTTAGAGACATTATGTCTCAAAAACACTACCACTAATAATGTGTCTGTCAAAGAGGGAAATAGCATTGCATGGCATTGCATTGGTAGGATTCCAATATAATTTTTTTTCATTACTGAAAATGTGCCTGAATTCTGGCCTAATCCATAGAGTAAAATGTGATCTAATGCAAAGCTGTTGGAAACATTGAAAAGATAAAGATTTGAAGTTGCATCTAACATCTATATAAGCAAGAAAACTATTTCTTTATTTCAAAACTTAGCTACTTATATTGCAGGAACATAGAAAGGCATTCATAGGGAAGTCAATTCCCATTTTCCACACTGTAAACTATTTGTGAGTGCTCCACCATCATTTTGTCCCTTCGCCCCCAACCCTGCTATGCTGCTGCCAGAAGTGTTCCTGATCTTTCTGTAAGAGGATTGCACTCAAACACTAATACCCTGTCTCCATCACATCATTTCTCATCTACTCTGCTTCCTACATTGGTTCAGGTTCTTCCTGCCTTTTCTGTTAAGGAATAATCAAAGGGCTGAAGGCAATAGACAAGGAGAGAAAGCTCCATAATGACAGCACATGAGATGATGACCTTGTACCTGAAACAAAAGAAAATCCACCCACCATTAGCTCGTGTAGCATATTTTCCAATATTATCCAAATGCCACAACTGTCTTGTGAGACAGAGCTGACAAAGCAATCCCAGCTTTTAAAGAATTGAGTTAACGGAGTCAAGGATCCACATCAAATGTGTGGGAGAACAATGATTATGCTGTCTGCTTCCCAGTGCTGGGGTGGTTGCTGGCCGAGGGCTGATGACTTTGCACAGCTCTGCCTCATTTAATCCAGCACTCTTGGAAGTCAAGACATCACCCTGACAATGCCATCGGTACCTTTCAAAAACAAAGGATGATAGACAACAAAAATAATTTATTGTTTCCACTCCTTTCCCTCCAACCAAGCTACATTCACTTTTTCCTTTACAGTGTTTTTCTGTGCATCCACTCGTTTATTCTTCATAACAACTCTATCAAATGGGCATGAAAGCTATTATCAAAGGATAGGAAGGGGGATTGAATAAGCATTTACATAGTGCCTACTGTGTGCCAGGCACTATGCTAAACCCTTGACAAATATTATCTCACTTTAGCCTTGCAAAAACAGTGCAAGGTAGGTACTCCAATTATTCCCATTTTATGAGTGAGGGGACTGAGGCAGTGACTTGTCCAAGGTCATACATAAGTAAGTGTCCGAGGCTGGCTTTGAACTCAGGTCTTCCTGACTCCTGGCCCTACGTATTGTGCTACCTCGTGGTTATGATCACCATGCTTACTGACAGATGAAGAAACTGGTTTGGACAGTTTTACTCACACAGCAAATGGCAGAGTCTATGACCCAGATCTTTTTGTCTTTCAGTGCAGTATTTGAGACATGCTAAAAAAAAATTAGTTGTATCCTAGGCATTCATCTTGTGCAGTTGAACAGAGGCTTTATTTAGAGGGAACTCCAAATGGAATCTTGCCACAGCAGCTCCTGGGGGTAATGAAGTCCATTCTCAGTGTGGTAGGAACTCCCCTTGAGCCAATGCTGACTTGCAGTCAGCCCCTCCGCACAGGGCTTCCAACTCTACTCTGGCCAATTTTGAAGAAAGCCCTGGATCAATGCTTTCTGTGAGATGAAGGATTGCCTGCTGAGCTGCTGTCATCTAGGACAACCTCCCCCAGACTTTATTGATCTCAGGGCACACTGCTGTACTGTTTGTTCACTCCAGCTCTGGGTGGTATGTGTGTCAAGTCTGTCCCAGTCTGTAACAAGAGATTGGTACCCCAAATGATAAAGGCTGTGGAGCTGGGGCAGGGGAGCAGAGAATATGAGCTGTTAGTGCCAGCTTTATGGTCTCATTGCCTTCCTTCGAGAGTGGGTGGTCTGAGTATGATGGGTTCTGGTGCAACAGCTTGTAAAGTTAATTCCTTAGAGACAATATCAGAAATACAGTTTTATGAGCTGAGTTGAAACAATAGAAAAGGTACCATTTGTTTTCATGTAAGATGCTTATTTCAGGCTCCTTTCCTTTTTCTTTTATTACAACTTAAAGAAATTAAATCCAAAGACTTTTAGTCATGGATTTTTGTAACTTTTAGATCAGCACTTCTTTTGTTGAAAACTTTGGTAAAATAATACATGTGCTTTGTAGAGGCTCTTCAGTGGGGCCTGACCCTTTCAGGAGTCATTTCTGAGTGCTATAGATATCAATTGCTTTCTGAGTAATCTCCAAAATGAGGGGTCAAGAAGGAGAACTATATTCTTGAAAGTCAATGGAAAAGATTGCAGTGACCAACCTTTGCCAGTGACTCATGTGTCATCATTTCTCTGATGTCATGGTCTTCTTTGAAAATGAAAGACAAACACAAAATCCTTTATTGTTAAGGATAGGTCAGGAAGGTCTAAAATTGTGTTGGATGATGAAAACATGCAGTCTCTTTGCTTTGTGGGGCTTCTAGATATGTTTTCTTTCCCTTACCCCCATAATTCTAGTCAGAAATATAAAAATGTTTATACACACACACAGATATATAAATATATATATATCCATATTTCCCTCCTCTCTCCCCCAGGACCTTGTAAGACCTCAAAATAGTTCTAGATTGGCTTTTCCATTTATTGACTCTGTGACTTTGGGCAAATCACTTAACTTCTCAGTTTCTTTCTCTGTAATAGAAGAAGTTTGGGACAGATGACCTTAACGGTGCCTCCCAGCTCTAAATTTGTGATCTTATGACCTGTTGTCCTTTAGCTTGCTTCATGACTAACTCCTCTCATTTTCTGCCCATTCATCTCTTTGATATCTTGTATATTATTTCTTGAAAGTAATTAATCATTAGTAAGATATTGTAGCCCATTTATACCCGCTGTACAGGTCTCCATTGTCTGCTGGGTTATCCAGAATTTTGATTCCTCAAATATTTTGGAGTTCCATGATTTATAGCCATATGGCATCACAGAAAGAATATTGATGTGAAAACCTGAGTTTTTGTTTGAGGAATAAGCTTAGGGTCATTGAAAGCTCTGATGCCTACCCCCATCCTCTTCTCTTTTTAATTCCATGCCCAACTCATTATCTATTTGCAGTCTGTCCATGAAGTATGTACTATTGGATTGACATTTTGAACTGTTTATCCAAATGTGTGGCATAGTTAGGACAGTAGGCATTCTTCATACACTAGACTTTTCCTGTGTGGATTGTGTGTGCCTTGACAAAGTGCTGGAGCTTGATCAATCTCTAATCATTTATTAAGCACCTATTAGTTCCAGGCACAGTGCTAGGTATTAGGGATATGGAAGTACAAATGAAACGGAACTTTCTTTTAAAGAGTTTCCCTCCTCTTGAGGGAGTAGATGGCCTGAGTATTCTCAGAAACTCAAATCTGTGATCCAATGAATTTGGAAGTTTATTTCAGTGATGTAGATTTCAACCTATCAATGACTACCAATTCTGTGTGACTCTTATTCATGGGTTCTTTTAAGTTTACTATACAGGCTCACCCAACCTTCCTCACATTTTTTTGGAAGTACCTGATAACACAGTGGATAGAGCATTAGTCCTGGAATAAAGAAGAATTGAGTTCCAATCCAGCCTCAGGCACTTTTTGGCTGTGTGAGTGGGCAAGTTCCTTAATGTCTATTTATTTCAGTTTCCTCAACTAAAAAATGGAAATAAAATAAGAACACTAAGCACAGTGCATGGCCCATAGTAGATGTTATATGAATGCGTATACCCTTCCCCTGTCCCCTCCATTTTGAGGGTAGCAGTATGGTACTCTGGCTGTCTATATATTATCCCCTATCCCCTACCATATGACCAGCCTACCTTCTCTTCCTATTATATGTCTATTTTCCTCCTTTCTCAGAAATTCCCCTCATACTATATGTTAGAGCTTGCTTGTTTCCACCATGTTTCTTATCGCCCTCTATGTGATACTCACTTTTAATTCTTTAGAGCCTTTTGTAATCCATTTACTACTGATATACAGAAATACTGTGGAAATACTAGTATTAAAAATTGACTTTTGCTTTCATGGGAAATTTGGGGTCATTAAAGGAACTTGGCAATTTTTTTGAAAACACTCCCACAATGCCTCTGCTGATGAACTCTGGGATCAACTTGTTTTCTATTTCTACCATATGTCATATATATATATAAAATGATGGGCAAATTCTATAGGTTATCTATTCAAATGCATGTTGAAACTAGAGCACTAGACATGCTTTATGCCCTCCTTCTTTGTCATAGGAATGGTCATACCAAACTCTTTTGAGTTATTACACAGCTCCAAGATCTTCTGCAATGTGTGAGGACTTCACTCAATTAACATATTGTCTTCAAAGAAGACCATTTGGAAGACCTCATTTTCACAAGAAATCCCTCTGTGACTTGACTTTTGCCTCAGTTTCCCTCCATCACAGGGATGAACAACATGTGGTGAGCACACATTCCCAGTTTCATGACTCACCTGATGTTTGTGATCAGAGATTCATTGAACCTAATATGTTGCATATTCCAAGGAGTCTTAATGTGAGGATGGGAGGCTCCTTGTAAAAATTATCACAATTATAGTTTATGTGTAGAGTGGCAAGCCATGATTACTATATACCAGAATAAGTTTAGCAAGTCAAGCTAATTGATCTTACCTTTCTTTTTTTTTTGAAGAGTTTACAAAAATGGTGTTTCAAGTGAATAAAAAAGACCTCTCATATTTCACAAAGGTCTTTAACAGAATTTCATGTGAATCCTTGCAGAAATATAGAGAACTTGATGATAGTAAGTTGGGTACAATCTGAACTCGAATGATCACAAAGAGTGGAGACATATGTCAACTTGGAGTAGAGTCCTCACTGCTTTGCCTTAAGGTTGTGCCTGTGATGGTGTTCTGTGCAACAATTTTTTCAACTTATATTACTTAAAACTACCTCAAAGGAAGATCAGTTGAAAGACCTAAGGATGCTTAACTTGGAGAATAAAAGACTAAGGAATGACATGATAACTATTTCCATGTATTTAAAGGGTTGCTATGTAGACAAGAATTTAGACTTGCTCTGCTTGGCCTAAGAGGGCAAACACTGGAGTTAGGGGTGGAAGTTGCTAAGTGGCTGCTTTAGGCTTAATATTAGAAAATATTTTCTAAGAATTTTCCAGAATTCTTAAGAGCTTTAAGGGTCCCAAAGTGAGATTCCTCAGGAACTGGTTAGCCCCCCATTATTATAGATCTTTAAGCACAGATTGGATGATTAATTCTTGAGTTGTATTAATGCTTCTGGCTCATGAACAAGATGGGCTACATGACCTCTGAGATCCCCTTGAACCAAAGTTCTATGATTTTATGTTCTAAGATCAATTATCCCAAAAGTTTTGTCACAATTCATTTGTATAATCATTAGAGAGCTTCCTTTAATAACCTGTCATATTTCCATATAGTATTTGAACTTTGCAGAGTAATTCAAAGAAGTATGCTACCCTAGTGTGAATTAACCTGACTTTCCATTTTTAGCAAATAACTTTTGACAACAAACTCTTATTAAATGTGATGACAGAATTCATTGTTAAAGGCCATTTATGGCTAATAGGAGTTTCCGTAGAGTGATACATCTCTTTAGGGAGCCATGGGGGTCCTCTAAGTTGTCATGGAGGGAAATAGAATTTGAAGACCTGAGGGAACACAATTGCTTGAATTCTCTCTTTAGGACACAGAGAGAATACCGAAGAGATGAAATCTTTTCACAAAAGTGCAGGTCTTGAAGTCACCTTTTCCTTCAATAAAAGAGACTTTCTTAGCAGGGTTCAAGGAGTGGAAAGCCTCAGTGATTCAGCTGAGCTCCTTAGACTATAGACTTCCTGCTCACCAAGTAGAGAACTGTAATGTTCAGCATCAGCTCGAAACTGCAGTATCTAAGTGCCTTGTTGTCAAGCAACAGTTGACTTTGAGATTGAGATTATCAGGCTATGATGGCCAAATGTCACAGCTTGAGACTTCCACCTGTAAGGGAGTAGGATGGGTGAAGGAAGATCCAGGACATCAATTAGTTGAATCATAACTATCAGAAACTGAATTGGATATAATTATTTCTACAGAAGCAAGATTATAGTGACTGGGATGGATGACTTTTCAAAATTTCATCAATTACCAGTGAAATGGAGTGAAAACTATTTCTATTCCACCATGTTGCCCTGCTTCCCCTTTTGTATAGTCCCTAACCCAACATTTAATCTTTTTGGGGATTTTTGGTAGAGTTGGTTCAAAGCAATGTCTTTAATTCAAAGTATACTGAAGAACTTGGAGGAGAAATGGAAAGAAATTTGGGGTGATGGTTAGAGGCAGATTTATATAGGAATGCTTAATATTTTTCTTTAATTTTTTGTGTTTGATCATTTAGGTAACCATTTTGCTTGAGTATGATATTTAGGCTATATGGGTAAGGGCTACAGGATCAGTGAGATCCCTTCTAAAGTCTCATAATCTATATTTTGAGAGTACCTGTGACCAGTAAATGTGGATGATGGTTCAGCTGAGAGGATTACAGAGAGAGATGAGAAATAGAGCCATTGAGTTCCCATTTTTAATATTTTTCAGCAGTGTCTCATGTCTTACCTAAGCTTAAATTTTGAACTGGCCAGTGTTGCTGTTTAAGGCCATGCAACTTGACTGAAATGATGAGTGGAGGAATGTTGTTTTTCTATTTTTGTTTTCAAAGAAGATTGATGATATTAGAATGTGATATCTTGACTTGTGTGGAAATTAGATTTAAGTGAGGCAGAGTTGCATAAAGTTGTCAGCTTCCCTCTCTCTTCCACAGTCATCAAAGTCCAGCATCAAGACAAAAGTCAAGATGACTGACAATTGCCTGGGATGCAAGTGGATGACGCTGGTGTTTTAATGTCTGACCAAACTCCACAGCACCTGCTTTAGATATCTTCATGGCCATTGGAACAAATTGTTCTTATCCATCCCCTTATCCATTCCCTGTGGGGAAGTTTCCACGTGTTTAGGACAGGCATCGCTCAAAATAGCAATTACCAAAGAAAATCCAAAAATTCCTCTTCTTCTAATGATTGAATATTTTAATTGGATCTACTACTTTTGTGGGGCAGTTAGGTGGTACACTGGAAAGAGCACTGGGCTGGAAATCAGGAAGATTCATCTTTCTGAGTTCAGATCTAGCCTCTGACACTTACTTGTTGTGTGGGCAAGTCACTTAACACTGTTTGCCTCAGTTCCTCATCTGTCAAATGAACTGGAAAATAAAATGGTAAATCTCTCCAGAAACTTTGCCAAAAAAATCCCAATTAGGCTCGTGAACACATGACAACAAAACCACTTTTGAAAAATATAGTTTGAATATATTAATCTGACAATTTTAAAATGTATTTCCTAAGTTCTGGTCAATATAGGATGTGTGTGTGTGCGTGCACACGTGTGTACATGTGGGAATGTGTTCATGTAGTGGTGGTGACACAAAAATAGAAGTACAAATGTTTTTTTTTCAAAATATGCACTAAATCTTGAGCTTCATGACATAAAATAAAATAATGGACAAATATCTCTCCTTACAGATGTGCCATTTATTAAGATACTGTGAATTTCAGCCGTCCCACACTCACGTTCTGTATTTCAGAATTTGTATTTGCTTGCCGCTTCTTATTCTGTGTAGTTTTTTCTACCTTGATCTCATAGGAAGAAAATGTAATTTAATGGGTCTCTTAAAATTACAGCTTCATTTCTCTAAGTTGTAGGTCCAGTTCTCTGAAAAATAGATTATATATGTTGCATGTTCTTCAGATAAAAAAGTCAAATATCTACTTTTGGGAACCAGAATGGGTACAAACAGGTTTTCCACCTGCTAAGTCATTCTTCATCATTGCCATTCATTTTTCTTCTGTCATTCTGTCATGGCAACATGTAACGTTTCATTATTCTGTACTGGTCCATTCA
>CM053769.1:648610125-648629227 GCA_028658325.1 Potorous gilbertii | reverse complement strand
TCTGCTTGCACAAGACTGTGGTAGGTAGGTGCTCATATAGAAACAATAAATGAGAAAGAGACAATAAGGTTCCATTAGAGGTTTTTATGAGAGAGAGAGAAAACTTACAGCTAATGGAATCAAGGAAGAGATGGTATTCTAACTGAGCCTTGAGGATGGGTGGGTGGGATTTTCTTAATGAACATTTATTGAATTATAGGAAATAGCATAAAATGTGGAGATGAGAAAGCATGAGATATATGGCCAGTGAGTAGTTCAGCTTAGTTGTCACATAAAGTCCATGAAAGAGGAATAACGGGAGGTAGGACTGAGAAGGTAATTTGGAGCCTGGGAAAAGAGCGTGTTGAATGTCAAGAATCTTCACTTTATTCAGGAGGCATAAATAACAAGGAGCCCTTCAAGGATTTTTGACAAGCGGCTGAAGCAATCAGACCTGGGTTCTAGGAGCATTATTCTGCACTTTTGACAGATGGATGGAAGGTGGGGTGGGATGATGGGAAGGGAGGTATGGAAGATTGAAACCAGAAAGAAGACCTTATGAAAGTAGGCAGCACCAACAAATGGTTCAGTGAAAATGATACCGAAGAAGACGCCTTATCATGAAATAATGAATTTAGGAAGAGGGCAATGAAAGTGAGGAGTGGGGTAAAGATCCCAGAGATACTTTGGAACGAGAATCAATAAGAATAACTGATCATGAAAGGTAAGGAATGAGGAAGAACCAGCATGACTCTGATGGCATGAGGAGGAGTGTCCGGCAGCCTAGTGGTGCCATTAGCAAGAAGTAAGAAGGAGAAGCAAAGTTGAGGAAAACATTATCTAGTTTTTAGATTTAGAGCTGAAAGGGATCTTAGGGGTCATCTTGTCCACCCTCTAAGTTTTGAAATGAGCACTCTGAAGCTCAAAAGGCTTAAGCTGTTTGCCCAGTTTGCTAGTAAGTAGAGAAAGCAGGAGTTGGGCAGCTAGGTGAGGTAACAGAGAGAGAGCTAGGTCTGGAGGCAGGAAGACTCATCTTCCTGAGTTCAAATCTGGCCTCATACACTTCCTTGCTGTGTGACTCTGAGCAAGTCTCTGTTTGCTTCAGTTTCTCATCTGTAAAATGAGCTGGAGAAGAAAATGGAGAATCACTGCAATACCTTTGCCAAGAAAACACCAAATGGGGTCATGGAGAGTCAGACACATCTGAAATGACTGAAGCACCACAACAACAACCTCTGACTCTGAAGGTTTCTCTTCCTACTTTGCTACACTTCCTCTCAAGTATGAGTTTAGCTTTCGATGCGGAGCTTGAGGTGCTTGTGGCACATTCAGGTAAAAACAACCTAAAGTTATCTAATGCTTTGTGGTTTACAAAGGATGTCATAAGCATGACTTCATTTCAGTCTCACAGAGACCCTGTGAAGTAGGTGCTACAAATGTTAGTATCATCAGTTTAGAGATGAGGAAACCAAGCTCTAAGGTTATGTGGCTTATCCATGCTTATAAGGCTAGCAAGTGTCAGAAGTAGGAGTCCAACTGAGGTCATCCTGAATAGACAAGTACAGAGCTCAGTAGAGAAGTCCGAGCGGAAGTACAAAGGAGGCCATGCTTGAGCCAACTCAAACTAGCACTCAAAACCTCATTGCTAAATTTTCAGTGTGAGTATGTTATTCAGGAAATCCAAATCAAGGCTTAATTTATTGTTTTGTTGATTGTTTAGACTTAAGAAAGTGATGAAGAAAATGTTAATAATGCAGATTAAATCTAAAAAATGTGTCCTATGTACAATTTTGTTTTCTTTAACCAGGAGAGTTGGTTGTTAAACATTAACTAGCATACCACTGAGTGCAAATTTGAAAGGCATACTCGTAGAGTAATAGACTGAAGACGCCTAGAAAATAAGCTTTTTGAGGACAAGGATTGTGCCATTTTTCTTTCTTGCTTTTCCAGCTCCTAGCATAGTATCTTGTATATGATAGACACTTAAATAATTACTGAATGAAGCAATAAATGAATTGGAGAAACCAAGAGAATAGATGCAACCTCAATGGAAGAAGATATAGGATGAAGAGATTACCAATGATTGTGCATCAGTTTATCAAAGCATAGTTTAGACTCCTTTAGCAACCTATTCCAGTGTTATGATGAAAAGGAAGAAAACGTTCACAGTTCTCATTTCTGTTTCAATGCTCTAAGAATCTATTATTCCATTGGTATAAGTGCTCTCTTCTCCTCTTGCCTTCCTTTTGTAAACTACAAACTCTGTACAACTTAGTAAATTATTTTTGAGACATAAGGAAAGGCAGTGCAGGGAATCACTCTCCTGGTCTGGTGCTAAGCTTCTCTGGACTTAAAGCTGATCCTTGAACAACACACCCACAAAGCCCAAACTCCATGACTTTCTAAGCTTCTGAGGACTTGACAGAATTTGTCTTCCAGCCTTTGAGAAAACCTTTTTGAGATATCAGAGTAGGTCTTTGGTGTATGACTTCATCATTTAAAATCTGAAGGTCAAAGTCAATTAATCAATACGCATTTCAGTCAGCCAATAAACATTTATTAAGCACTTACAATATGCCAGGCACTATGCCAGGTAGTAGAATTGCAAAGGCAAAAATGAAACATTCTTCACCTCCGGAAGATTATATTCTATTGGTGAAGACAGCATGTGCACATCATCATCATCATCTTCATCATCGTTACAATAACCATACAGTCATCACCAACATTTATAGAGTCCTTTAGGGTTTACAGAGGGTTTTGCATACAACATCTCATTTTAACCTCTCAAAAAATCTTCAGTTACGGGGTTATTACTATTTCCATTTTCTAGATGAGGAAACTGAGGCAAATATAATTTAAGTGGCTCTCCCAAATTCATAAATCTAGGAAGTATCTGAAGCAGGATTTGAACTCAGTTTCATATGCAAATATATATAAAATAAATACAAGGTAATGACTGGGTTTGAGGGTTGATTACTAGTAGTAGGAGAAGATCAGAAAAAACTCACTCACCCATACATATAGCCCAAGTTGAGTTTTGTGGAAAAGTGAAAAAAAATTTAAAAATCATTTAATATTGTAATATTTATGGAGTTGATGCAAGATGGAAGAAAGCTAGCTCATATAGAAAACACAGCTAACTTTAAATTAGTCAGAAGATAATTACTCAGGTTCTTTCTCACTTCTGCTCTCTGAGGTTGGATCATTTCCCGGCTTATTAGCTAGTCTAACAAAGGGGCAAGCAGGAGTCAGAGAGAGAGAAGGAAGAGACAGTATTGAGTAACTGGAGTTAATCAATCTTATTTCCCATTAACATCCTTCTCAAATGTTTCCTGAGGCTGGGAGTTTAGCGGATTTTAATGACACATATTATCTCCATCTCCTATTGCCTCCACTGTGGAAGAACTAGCCCTTCTCTGAAATTCTGTTCACTGAGAGGCAGATTCTGAGTTTGTAATCTGTCCAGGAACAATATCATCCATCTGGATAAACCAATAACTTTTGTGAGATTTAACAGTAAACTGTGTAATGTAGTGGAACTAGACTAGGAGTAAGTCAACCTTAGTACTGGTCTCATTTTTACTATAAAGTAGTTATTTGGCCTTGGGCAAATCTCTGCACAGAATCTCATAGTTGGAAACTGGAGCTCATCTCTTTCAGTGTGTAGACAAAGAGCAATCACAGTACTAAAGACCTTGACATCATCAAATGTTCTTCGGCTTCGGTTTTACTGATAGAAATACTAAAGAAGTTGCCTTGCCATTTGCCTTGCTGCTGTACCCCTAAAGATGCCTAACTGGGCCATTCCATCATACAGATGGCATATGCATGATGCATATGCAGCTGAAACTTCCTATATGGATTGTTCCATCATACTGGAATGGGAATGAATGCCTAGATGGAAATGACTATTTCAATTTTCTATTTCTAGTTGCACTTGTATTTCTGATACCTGCAAGTGATTAGCACATGGTAATTTTTTTAAAAAAATTTGACTCATTCTTCCATCCATTTAGTGGATCTATACAATCCATCAGTCTTAGCCTATCAGGTAGCAGGTGTGAGCCACTACATCCATCATTGAGTGCTCTAATTATTAGGAAACTTTTCTTTACAAAGTCCTGAAACTCGCCTCTCTGAAGACAGTTAAGAATATTCCCCTCACTCAAATCTGCTGGGCCCCAGTTTCCTCATCTGTAAAATGAGCTATTTGAACCAGATAACCTCTTAAGCTTCTTCCAGCTTTAAAATCTAGGATCAGTATCCTTTCTAGTCTCTGAATGTTTATTACAGACCTACAAGGTAGGTTCTAGGTGACAGAGCTATGCAAATGAAACAAGTTACTGCCCTCAAGGAGCTTATGCAGACTAGGTTAGAAATATAACTCTAGCTAGCCAGCCTTAGACTATGCTTCACATCCCCATACAGCTATTCACCATAGAGCTATCTGTGCATAGCACCCTCCTTCCCCTCCTCATCTCCCAGCCTTACCATTAGAACTATACTCCTATCCATACTACCATTGCTATTGGAAAGAAAATGACAATCTACTATCCTATAGTGCCACTCACAGTCTCTATGATTGATTAAATCAAACGCCTTTCCTTGGCTACCACTACCCTATATGTATTGTATTCCCCAATAAGCTCCTTGAGGGCAGGGACTGCCTCAATTTGTGCATGTGTGTGTGTGTGTGTGTATGTGTGTGTGCGCACGCGCGCGTATGTGTGAATGATCTGCCTAATACAGTGAACAGAAACTGTTAGATATTGACTTAAACACTTGTTGAGTGTTAAATACTTGAGCAAAGACTGGAACCTAGATCTCTTGATTTAATTTACCGCTCATTTTTTCCTATATCCTACTATTCTATGCCCATTATCAGGCATGGAACATAGATCACATACATATGGACCTTGCAAATGATCCAGCTCAGTCTTTTCATTTTGAAAAGGAAGTATAGTAGCAACTAGTTAGCTCAGAGGATAGAGCAACAGCCTTGTAGGCAGGAGGACCTGAGTTCAAATCCAACCTCAGACACTTGATTTTTACTAGCTATGTGATCCTTGGTAAGTCACTTAACTCCTATTGCCTGGCCAAAAAAAGAGAGAGAGACATATATACATAAATATATATATGCGAAATTATTCTATACATACTTCTGTTTATCAGTTCTTTCTCTATTTGTGTCTAATGGGAGGAGGAGAAAAAAGAAAAGAAAATAGAAATATAAATGATAACTTTATTATATATTTAAAAGAAAAAGGAAGTTACACATTAAAGATTTTCCGTTTCATAAGCAATCATCTTTTTTAATATTCTATGTTATAGAAATACTTGCTTTATACCGTACATTAAAAAGAAAATAAACAAATGTGATAGGCAATAAGAAATAAAATAAAATAAAGATGAGGAAATCAAGGTTGAGAGATATGATGTAATTAGTGACAGAAACAAAAGCAGAATCCAAGTCTCCTTGTTCCCAGGCTAGCATTTTAACACCATGTCACTGCCTCTACAATGCTTGATGATTTTGAGCAATCAATAAATTAAGAGATTCAACCTATATTTATATAGTGTGACATGTGAGGGTGGAAGTGAGGAAAGCCCTGGGCCAAAAATTCAGAGACCTAGATTCTAGTCCCCACCCTGCCATTAATTTATTGTACCACCCTGGGCACATTACCCAGCCAGTCCAATGAGAGTTTCCTCATCTGTAAAATCAGCCATTCAGACGGATGATCTTTGAGGCCCCTTCCAGCCCTAAAGCCTGTGATTCTAAGTGCCTATTCTAAACCTAATGGTTTATTTATTTTACTGCCCTAGTTAGATGCTCTTAACCCATCCAAAGAACATTTTTTTTAACAAATATTTAGCCTCTAGAACAAAAAAAAAACACACACACCACCAAAACACAATAACAATTCATCATTGCCAGGCTCAATACATATCAGGCTCATGTGCAAAGAGCAACCCGTTAATAGTGAATTATTGGCAACAGAAGGGCCAACAGAAAACATAGTATGGCAATTTCCTGCTTATTGACAGGCATTAACACACACACCTTGGGAGTTGTCAATGTGTTTATATTTTTGCTGGGTCTGATTGTGTTTACTTAGAAGAATTTATGCAGAGTATAACTTCATTTAGGGAAAATGTAATGTCTGAAAAGACATGGTCTTCATATTTTTCTTCCTGTGATACTATTGCAGCCAAGATTTTTGTGTTGTTATTTTAAATTATATTAAAATGCTCTTTTTAAAAGCTTTCCTTGCTACAAATTTATTTTAAAAATCACATGCCAGTGGATAGGATTCCTTCAGTGTTAGAATGAGTCTGATTTTCCAGTATGAGTCCTCATGCATTGTTTTGGAAGACATTAAAAGTTATGCCCAGTAGGCACAGAACTGTGATTAATCCAAGACAACTAGGGCTTTTTCCTGGGGAGTTGGTGTCATAAGGGACAAGTTTCCTTCCTGTAGCAGACCTCTGCTGTTCTACTAGACCCATAATACCCTGTACCTCTCCTCCCTGATCTTCCCCCTTACCAGAGGTAGGGAGCCTGTGGCCTCAAGGTCATATTTCCCCATACCAACTCCCGGTGGCCACTCACCCCACAGAATCTCATCAATGTTAAACCTCCATTCTAAATCTTCTTTTACCACCATGTCAAACAGGGTAGAATGCCCAACACATCAGACCTGAGGATGTCATTATCCCTGACAAGGTCCATGCAACCTGCCTCTCTATGAAGGGCACATCATCATCCCTCCACTTCTTCCCCTAGCTTCCTGTTTAACTGAATTTTCTCCAAGCGTTGAAATTCCTAGTGAATGTTTTGAGCTACAGGCAATAAGGTTCTATAACTACTTCACATCCTCTCAGTTCTTACACATGGATAAGAGAAACAAAATTGGCAGCCAAAAAACCAAGACCTATAAATACTGGACACCATAATGTGTGTTTTCTCCTTCTCTGAGAATAGAGAATTCAGTGGTCAGTTCCAGCTTGCTGTCTTCTCTCCTACTAAAATTCTAGTTACTATATTTTAAGGGACTTCTTGATTTATGCTGTTAGTATAAAAATTTGGAAAAGTCTTTTACATGTTTTTAAAAACACAGTAATTGGGATATATCTGATATACTTTCAAAAGAAAACATCTATATATTATTAGTTTTCTTAGGAAGAGAGGACTTTTAGGGTTCCACTGGAGGATCTTCCATATTCTGTACAGTGAAATTTTGGAAGGGGGAATCCTTTCTGTTTTATCTATTCTCGCTAAAAGTAATGGCAAATAGGCAGGCCTACAAGTCAGGTGAGAAAAAGGACAGAAAGTTTCCTTGCATCCTTCATTTCACAGAAACACTTGTTCTAGGAAGCCCATCCACCACCAAAAAAGATGGCATTTAAGTCATAGAATAATGGGAAGCTAGGTGGCACGGTGCATAGAGTTCCTGGCCTGGAATCAGGAAGACCTGAATTCCAGTCCAACCTCAGACACTTACTAGATGTATGATTGAGCAAATCACTTAACTCTGTTTGTTCCAGTTTCCTCATCTGTAAAATGAGCTTGATAAAAAAATGGCAAGAAAACCCCAAATGGGGTCACATAGAGTAGGACTTGAGTGAAATGACTGAACAACAACAATACATAGAATATATCCTCAGTTTTTCAAATCAGGGAAAAAATCATTGATGTAGCTGAGATGATCTCAAAGATCTCTTCCATCTCTAAAACCTATGATACAATTTGTATTCTCAATCTAATGGTTGATTTGTTTCCCTATCCTAGCTAGAACCCACCAGAAAAATATTTTAATAAGTGTTTCGCCTTAGAAACAGAACAGTGGTCATAAACACAATGAATTCCATTCACGTTGGACAATTTCAGATCCCTACTTGCCATGACACAGTCAGTGGAGGTAACGATGACCTCATTCTGTCTGGATGAAAGAAAACTCAAGTTTGCTGAGGACTTTCCTGCCTTTACCATCTCATAGTGTGACTGGCAACAAAGAGGTGTAAATCACTGAGGGAAGACTTGGCTTCTAATCCTGACTCTTCCGCGAACTTGTGTGATTTTAGCCAAGTGCTAAATTTATATCTTTGAACTTCAGTTTCCTTATCTGCAAAGTGAAGGGACAAGATGATTGCTAAGGTATCTTCTAATCTTAGTATTTATTTATCTGTATCTATGTTATGTTCCCACTAACCCCTACCCCCAGCATAAGCTCTAGAGGGCGGAGACTTGTTTTTTATCTAAGTATTTCCAGTATTTAGCACAGGTATCCCTAGTATGTTGGCATGTAGTAGATGTCTAATAAATACTTGTTTAATTGAATTGTATGACTCATCGTGTGAGTAATCAAGAATTACCGATATGTTCTCAAATGGCATTTCTCGATGAATGACTAAATTTAAATTCAGAGGTGGATAGTAGCTTTCATAAGTCTGACTTACTTTTATAAAAATTAGGACAGATGGAAACAACTACCCAAAGTAATCTACTATGCCCTTTAATGGATGAATGAATGAAAGATAAGTATTTATTAAGTATTTACTATGTGTCAAGCAATGGGGACACAAGAAGGAAACTGAGATAGTCCCTGACCTTAAGAAGCTATTCGAATGGGGAAGATAATATGGTGGAGACCAGGAAGTGTGCTTTGGTTTGAGAAGTCACAAAAATGGGGTGTGGGACAAGAGGTCAGGTCATTAACCCACCTTTTCCAGAAACAGTGGTAACATTAATTAGATTATAGTTTTACGATTAGGTATTAATAATTATTCTATAACATTATTATATATTATATAATATTATTATGGCATATTTTATTGCTAGCCAATTATAGTTTTCAGAGAAAGAAGTAGAAGTTAGTGAAAGAGATAAAAGAAGCAAATGAAGGTGAATATAAGGACACATGGTCCCATGGGCTGTTGAGTTCACTGACATAGCTGCTCCCAGGTATGGCCTCTGAGGGAGGGACTATTTGGAGGGTAAAGTAGCCAGAGAGGAGTTTTTTTTTTTACTAGACCAATGCCCTGTATAAGACAATCTTGACAAGGGGAGTGAAATTCATCAGTGACTACAGAATGTTGGCAAAGATCTCTCGAATTGAGAATGCCTCAAGAATCATTTAAGCTATAATAGACTGAATGCTGAAGTGTCCACTGAATCACTACTCCTTGGACAGATGACTGACAAAATCATCAAATGTCCTTGTAACAGATGAAGTAATGAAATAGAGAACTAGATTACAAAGTGGAAGAATAGATTAACTTCATGTGTCTATCTATCTATCTATCTATGAAATGATTTCCAAAATTTCTTTTCAAGATTGGGTTTCACTTTTTTCCTCCCACCCACCCCTACTCAAAACCAAACTGGGCAGGAGTTTTAAATCAGCAACATTGACCCAATTGTGCCTTTCAGTTTCTGTAATAGTTTGTGTCTGAGTTCTTTTTCCTCTACTGTGACCAATAAAGATATCTAATCTAATCTACAGCCATGTTCCAGACCTGTAAAATTACATTTCATCACAGATTCTCTGTGTTTGCTAGATCTGGCCCAGAAAACATGTTCATTTTGTAGATAAATACTAGCACCTGACGCTTCTGTGTCCTAGGTCCTCTCAGTCTGTTTTGTCTGGTATTGAGTCAGACATGGTGATTCTGAAACCACTTGTTATGACCAGTTCATGTTTCTATAGGGCTTTGAGCCTTTCAGAACATCACAACATGAGAGGATTATGAAGTTAGAGCTAAAAGGACCTATGTTTTACCTCTGTATTTTACCATTAAAGAAATTGAGGCCTAGGAAGATTAAGTTAGAGACAACTAGGAAGGCAAGTGGAGAGCACATTGGACCTGGAGTCTTCAGGAAAACCTGAATTCAAATCCTGCTTACTAGCTTCATGGAGAATGGAATGAAGTTTGCGAAAACTTCTCAGTGCTTAACAAAAGGCTTTGAGTAGATGCTTAGGCCTAAGTTTCAGGTTCCCAGAAATAATGTGACTTTTGGGAATATGAAACTTAAACTTTCCCCCTTGGGTTGCCATATCAACATCCATATCAATATAATGCCTATTGGTTATTCCACTGCTTCCTTGTCCCCTATTCACAGGTAGACTGTGGTGTTTAGATTTGAGCCTGTCTCCCAGTCAATGGGAGTAGAAGTCCAGCATTGGAGTGGGATCTGCGTTAGGGCTATATAATCTCTATTTTTGCCTTCTGTGATTGCCTCATTCTCCTAATTACTTATCAGAGAGATGTCCTTTCTCACGATATTGTAATAAAATCTTATTGCTTTGCTTCTACCTTGAGAAGTCTCTGATTTTTATTTGATTCGGTGGTCTCAGACCCACCCAATGCAATTGGGCAAGTCCTTAGTCTCACTCATCCTCCTCTTCATCTGTAAAAAATGGAGCTAACTATAAGTGCTTACCTCCCAGGATAAGGATCATATAGAACAATATTCTTAAATGGTGATCTGTACAGTCCTCCCTTACTCAAAACAAAGTCAAGTGCAAGTCATGTCATTTCTCTGATGGCATGGTCTTCTTTGGCAACAAAGGACGAAAATAACTTTGAGAAGTGACATCCAAGGTCACAAAGCTATTAAGTTATAGAACCAGGCCCCAGGTCCTAGCCTTCTGACTCCCAAACCAGAATTCAATTTAAATAGACTACACTGTGTTTCTTACCCTCAGTGTGCCTGAGGTAGGATGTTCCATTAGGTTTCATCACTCTATTTCATTCTCCTCCCAGTCTAGTCCCTGACTTTCTGGATTTCAAAACCATATCTCCTCTATTGCTTTACTTCTCTACTTAGAAGCATCAGCCTTGAGAGCCTGGGGCTTCCTTTTCCTACAATAACTTACACATCCCTGTGTTCTACTCACCCTGCAATATTACTCTGTAAGTTCAGCCTTCTTCTCTCACTGATGTGTTCATTTTGTGGAAGGGCCCAGGCCAATCTGCCTTTGTTCTTTTCCCTGCCCTGTTCCTGACTTTCCAGACTGCAGAACCATGCCCCAGAGTGAGGTGTCCTTGCTTTTAAGCTCCTTTTTATGTGTTGTCTTTTTTCATTAGAATGTAGGCATCCTGGGTCATCTCCAGGCATCTTGATGAATATCTGGTCACCAGATTTAGATGGCTCTGGAGAAGTGAGACTGGTGACTGCATAGCCCTCCCTCACTCAAAACAATGTCAAGTGCAAATCATGTCATCATTTCTCTAATGGCATGGTCTTCTTCAGCAGTGAAGGATGAACACAACAATGACAATAAGCCATGTTAGGGCAGGGAATGTTTTTTTATTTGTTTGTTTGCATTTTTATACTTAATACTCAGCACAGTGTATAACACAAAGCCAGCACTTAATAAAAGACTAATAAATAAAAGAAGCCATTCCATTGAAGACTGGTGCCTTAGGCTGCCCTTTTCCCACTTCCAGGGGACATGGGCAGATCTCCTGACCTGATCCCCTCCTGAAAACAAAGGATCAGAGAAATGTCATTTCTATCTTGTAGGGGACCTTTCTGCTTTTAGGAAATCAGAGTATCATTCCATCACTCAGGTGTCCTGATGTGGTCTCTTCCTGACTGCTGCGGATTAGAGAGAGCTACCATTTCATCATGTGCCTGTCTTCTGGGCTGGCATCTATGTATTTAGAGAAGGCCCCTTCTGCCAGAGGGGACAGAGATATCCTATTCCTTCCCATTCCTTCCACCTAATTGCTGTCCTGTCCTGTCTGGAGGAATGGAAGAAAAACACTTTCCATTAATTACCCACTCTGATTCCCTTGTGAAAGCTGCCTACCACTCTCAGAGAATGCTACCCTGAGGTTAAATCCACAGTAATATTAACAACTCTCTTGAAACTATTTAATAATGTTTAACAAACTCCTACTCCACATCTCAGTGATCCAGAACCCACAATTTTCATAATACAAGCCCTGCTCTGCCCCTCTCACTGCCATTTCCCTAAATTCAAATATCCTTCACCAATACCATATTTCGAAATGCTGGTAACTGTGTCTACTGACCTCCAGGACACTTCTCTTCTTTCCTTAAAATGAGTTAAGTACCTGGTTCACAATCTTTCTTTTCTCACAAACTACTGCCTTCATATTAGGGGACTGATGTATAAATACATGCATACATACATATACATACATGTGCATGTATATGTATATACACATGCAGATATGTGCATGCATGTATATTGTGCGTATGTATGCATGTATATGTACATGTGTGCATACATATTTATGTGCATATGCACGCATGTGTATATGTGTATTGCATACATGTTTATATATACACATGCATACATGTATGAATATGTACATGCACACCCATGTGACTATGTAGAGAAAGAGAGAGAGAGATACTCTCCTAATCACCTTAACCTCCCAGTTTCTCAACTTGCTCATTTCTCATGATCTACTTCTCCACCTTACCTCGGTCACACAAAAATGATGCTGACAATTTTGATCTTGCCATCACTCCAAAATGTTCTACTTCCATGTTTATGAACTCTAAAATTACCTTCTCTGATCACAATCAGTTGTCATTCCACCTCTCCCTCTGCCCTGCAAACTCAAATCTTATTCTTTCTCTATGCCATGGTCTCTAATCCCTTAATTCCTTACTTGTTTCCCAGACCCTCATCCCTTCATGGGCTATATCCCTTTCCCTTTGCCTTATTAACTCTTCAGTACTCTCCTCTTCTCTTTAATGCCTTTCCCCCTTATCCTATATCCAATCTTGCCCTACCAAACTTCAGCAATGAATTACTCTTCACTCCAAATGAAGATGAAAAAAATCATGAATGCAGTTGGACCAGGTTCACTATAATTTTATGTTATATAATCTTAACTGGGCTCTCACTGCTGCAAGGCAATCCTTTTATATTTCCCTGATTGAATCACTCTCCCACTTACCATAATGGCTCTTCCAGGCCTTTTCAACCCCCCTCAAAACTCCCCAGATCTCTCAGCTGAGAACCTTGACTATATTATGGAAATACTTTTATTCTATAAATTAAAAAGACGATTATTTGCCAGCTGAATTCAGGATGTACTAGGGTGGGGAGAAGCTTATGGTAAGGAGGTCAACCAGTTGGCTGTTGAGAGAGTCCAAGCATGAGGTGATGAGGGCCTATACCTGAGTGTGTATGTTGCGGGGGAGGTGTCAGAGGAGAGAAGGAGGCATATACTAGAGATGTTACTACAAAGGTAAACTCCTAATCCCCCTTTAATTCTAGTTTCTTCTCTCTATTGATTACTTCTAATTTGTCTTAAATAAACCTTGATTTACCTAGAATGTTAGCTCCTTGAGGAGCTATTTTGACTATCTCTTATCTTGCTTTATATCCTCATTATATAACAGAGTACCTGACACATAATAGGTGCTTAATAAGTGTTTATTTGACTGAATAGTTTAGTTCGTTTTCTTCCTTTCTCCTTTCCTTTCCTCTCTTTCCCTCCTTCATTTTTTCTTTTCCTCCTTCTTTCCTTCCCTTATTCCTTCTTTGCTTCCTTCTTTTCTTCCCTTATCCCTTCCTTCCCACCATCCTATCCCCTTCGTCCTTTCTCTCTCTCCCTTCCCTCAACTTTTTTCTTCCTTCCTTTCCCCTTCCCCCTCTCCCTCCTTTCTTCCTCCCTTTCATCTTTCTTTCTGTCTTTTCTTCCTTCTTTCCTCTCTTCTTTCTCCTTACTTTCTCCTTTCCTTCTTTCTTTCCTTCCTTCATTTTTCCTTGCTTCCCCTCCCTCTCTTCCTCCTTTTTCCCTTCCTTCATTTCTTCCTTCTTTCCCTCTCCCTCCTGCTTTTTTCTTCCTTTCTCTTCTTTCTTGATTTTCTTTGTTCCTTCCTTCTTTGCTTCTCTTCCTCCCTGCTCCCTTCCTTCTTTTCTTCTTTCCTTCCTTCCTTGCCTTTTATTCTGTCCTTCTTCCTTTCTCCCTTCCATTCTACAAGGAATAATCTGACCTCATATTTGATTAGAATTCTGGCAAACACCAGTCATATAAAGTGCACCACTATCAAATGATAAGGAACTTACTATTCTATCCAGCAAGGACAGCCTCAATTTACTGCAGAAGCTAGTATTATGATAGGAAAATTAAATTAATTGTAAAGTTAGAACATCTATCACAGTCCCTGGGTCAACATATTCTGTAAGCATGATATTTTTCATTTTATAAGCAAAGTAAGACACTTGGAAACATATGAAAACCATGAGGGAAAGTTGGGCAATTAAGGGAACTAAAATACAACCCAATCATAATCAAAAGTCTCAAAATTATAGACACAGTGAATCTGACCTCAATCAAACCAGGGTCAGAGTTTCTTGGGATTTCTCTGTCACATCCTTGAAGAAACTGAATGTAGTCTGTCTGGGACATGAATAAAAGCCATCTGATCTGTGGATCTCAACATTCTTTTCTAAGAGTAAAGGAGGCTAATTACCAAACTAATGAAAATCATCTGGAGTGGTCTGGGGACCCAAAGAAACGTGATTCAGGAAGATGCAAAGACAGTACTCTGGACTTCTCAGATAAAGACAAAACATCCACTAATTAGCTCAGGAAAGAGCAAAGATAGATATATTGCAGATGTCATTTGATCTTTCTGAGGACTAACAGAGTTTGTAGAACTCTAGAAGTTTCACAGTTCTTCATATCCTTCCCCAGTTTTGATTGTACACATCACTGGTCCCAAGTCCCTAAATAGTTCCCATAAGAAGAAACAAGAGTGTTCTGTTTGGGTCACTATGAAAGCCAGTGATCACTACTAAGACTCAGAAATTTCCTCTTTCTAGTTCATAGAGGATGGCCTGGAATTCTACAAGCCATATAAGGAAGAAGAAAGATGGAAAGACGAAGCACTTTTATCAGAATGTAAACTCCTGATTTTAGGGCTTTTCCCTGTCCTAGTTAAAGAATCATAGATTGAATGCACAAGGTGACCTTGGGACAAGCAGGATGCTTTCAGAGAAACCTTGAAAAACTTACATGAACTGATGCAAAGTGATGTGAACAGACCAGAAGAACGGTATACACAGTAATAACAATATTGTATCATGATCTATTATGAATGGTTTAGCTCTCCTCAGAAATACAATGATATTAAGATAATTTCAAGGAACTCATGACGAAAAAACAATGTTATTCACTTCTAGAAAAAGAATTGATGGAGTAGGAATGTAGAATATAGACCAAAGCATACTTTTTAAACCTTATTTTTCTTGTTTTGGGGGAGAGAGGGGAATGTGGTCTATATTTTTTTCACAACATGACTAACATTGAAATATGTTTTGCATTATTGTACACATATAGCCTATATCAAATCATTTACCTTCTCAATGAGGGGAGAGAGGAAGAAGGGTGGTATAGAATTTGGAACTCAAATTTTTTTTAAAAAGGAGTGTTAAAAATTGTTTTTACATATGATTGGGAAACAACAAAAGATTTTTTTAAAATAAAAGCAGTGACCTTGGAGGGTATGTAGTTCAACTTGAAATTTTAGAGATGAGAAAACAGAGAATGGTACAATAAATGTGATGTATTAGGGGTCAGAAGACTTGGGTTCAAACCCTGTCTTTATCATTTATCAACTGTGTGATCTTGGGCAAGTCATTTAATTTCTCTGTTTCCTTACTTGTAAAATTAGGGATATGGACTAGATGGCCTCAAAGGTTCCTCCCATTTCTAGATGTAAGACCCAATAAAGCAAAGTTATTTCCTCAAGGCCACAAAGAGAGTAAATAGAACTAGGGTTTAAATCCAGGTCATCCAATTCCCAATCCAAAACTCTTTCCACTTACATTATGCTGTCTCCGATCTTCAATGACCCTATACACCCAGGTACTACAACTGCATATTCTAATCTAATCTTATCTTCCAATAGCTTTCATTGATGTTGGCACTTTGAAAGGTCATTTTTTTAAAAAAATGAATGTGAAAACTTGTCTTCACATGTAGTTCAGAAACAATAAAATTTTATTTTTTTAAAGAAAGGTCCATTATCCTCTCCCCATGGTTACTCCTTCAAGCAATAACCATCTCAACAAATTCTTCACTGACTTCTTGTTCACTACGGTTCTTGGTTCTTTCCCCACAAATCCTTTACAAAGGATTTTCCTAAAGAACTATGGGACTCCCATTCCTTCACTTAGTATGTCATGGCTACCAATGTATCACTCAGATTGACCTGGTTATGCTCCCTAAAACTTTCCCCATAACCTGCCCACCTACTTTTCTGTAATATATATCCTCTAATATATATTATGTCAGTTTGTATAGGGAGATAATCAATTGTCAATGTGCTACAAATTATGTCCACCAAGCAGCTTCCCTTGCCCTTTGTGTTATTTGTTATTTTAGCTTGCGATTATAATGTCCCATTATTTATGGTCGTGTAATAATATGCAGAAGCAATGATGTTGTAAAAGGTGTTTTTTTGCTGGGCCAAGTGGTTTGGGATCGATGAAAACCTGAACAATTTTTCAAATAGAATCTATCAAAGCTTTCCTACTGACTGCTCAGTTTGAGGTCACAGAGGCTCAGTTCTTTATATATCTGCAGGTCTAGTCCAAGACAAACATATTGAAAAATTAAGTAGATTTTCTATTTAGGTTTATGTCATAAAAGTTTTTGTCATGGGGTCATAGACCTAGACCTGAAAGTGATTTCAGAGGTCATATAATTCAACTGCTTCATTTTACAGATGAGGAAAGGGAAGCCCAAAAAACCTAAGTGACATCTAAGGTTAAATAGTAAGAAACAGAAGAGGAATTCAAACCCGAGTCCTGTGATTCCTCAGCCAGTGTTCTTTCAACTTTGCCACACTGCCTCCAAAAATGGCTAAGCAAGTGTATTGTTAATCCAAGACACTTAGATAGCGCTGGGGATAAGTGTCAGGCCTGGAGTCAGAAAGATTCATCTTTCTAAGTCCAAAACTGACCTCAGGTACTTCCTAGCTGTGTGACCCTGGGCAAGTCACTTAACTCTGTCTTAGTTTCCTCATCTGCAAAATAAGCTGGAGAAGGAAATGGCTAAGCCCTCCAGTATCTTTGCAAAGAAATTTAGACACAACTGAAAGCAACATGACCACAAAATTGTTAATCTACTGGTTGATATCATTCCCTGTAGAACAGGTGGTGCTTGTCCCCAAAGGCCAACCACTCTAATTAGAATTTGGATTCCTATACCTACCATCTCCTCTGCCAGCTGACCTCCTCCATAAATAGTATTTCCTTCTCTTTAAAATCTTTGATTTCTCTCTATATGCTGTGTCCTTCTCTTCTGTTTACTAACATGTCCAGGTCTACCCATTCTTAAAAATCCTTCATGTGACCCAACAATCCCCCATGCCATCATCCGATACCTCTTTCATAGTCAAACTTAAAAAAAAAGTTGTCTATAATCATTTCCCTCTCTGCCTGTCCTCACTCTTTTCTTACCCCCTTGCAATATGTCTTCTGACTTCATCATTCAACTCAAATTCCTCTCTCTGAAGATATGAATAATCCAGAATTTCCTTGAAGTTTACAAGAACCAGTTCTGCCCCCATCCCTATTTAACAGACCTAAGAACTATTCAGCTTCCTCAGAAACATTCTAGATTTCTGTAGCACACACAGAAGAGCCTTTCCTGGGTGGGAATTTACCTATCCACATCCCACCCAGCATTACTGAAAGACATGCCAGTGGTTAACGAAGATGACTGATTCAGAGATACAACCCTAACAGAGTCATCACGATGCCCAGTTGAGCTGATTGGCTAACTAATAAGGAAGTATCAGATTGACACAAATCCCTCAGAAATCAAACATTCATTTTACTAAATGGTGACTTCTTTCTGAAAAACATTATTGTAGCTTACAGAAATCCTTCATCTTCTATGAAAAAAATTATTGTTAGTATTTTTAGTTACATTAGGTTTAAAGTGTGTGAAGTGTTTCATATATGTAATATATATATTATATACACAAGAAGTACTTAATAAATTTTGTCATTTTGGCTGTTCAGTCATTTTTCAGTCATATCTGACTGCAACCCATTTTGGGGTTTTCTTGACAAAGATACTAGAGTGGTTTTCTATTGCCTTCTCCAGCTCATTTTACACATAAAGAGATTGAGGCAAAGAGGGCTAAGTGACTTGCCCAGGGTCATACAGCTACTAATTGTCTGAGGCTGGATATGAACTTACGAAGATAAGTCTTCCTGAATTCCAGCCCAGTTCTCTCTCCATTGGGCCACTTACCTGCCCCTTTACAAACCTTATCGTCTTATATAAATGGTAATTACCATAGTCATCATCATTGCTAACATAATAATTTCATAGAAAGTAGATTTCCATAGGCAAAAACGCTGATTTTCAGAAATAAGTCCTCGTTTAATAAAGTGGTTTCACCATAGATGGATAGATGGATAGACAGATCAAAAACCAGGTGGGTAGGTAGATGGATAGATAGACAGATAGATAGATAGGTAAATGATAGATACGTGTAAAGAAATGTAGATAGCTAGAAAGAAAGGTATAGGTTAATATAAAGATATAGGACATATTGTGATATCTGTATGCATTTATACATATATACATACATATATATATGATATACACGTATATGTATATGTGTTTATCTGTGTATGTGTATATATGTATATATGTATGTGTATAAACATATGTGTGTATATGTATATATGTATATGTGTGTATGTGTGTGTGTACTGAGATACATATTCATTTGTTCCTCATAAAAAGCACCATCATTGGGGGATAGAGCCAAGATGGCAGAATAGAAACAGGAACTTGAGCTCTCCTCCCATACCCCTCAAAATACCTGTAAAAATGACTCTAAACAAATTCCAGAGCAGCAGAAGCCACAAAATGAGAGAGTGAAACAGATTTCCAGGCCAAGACAATCTGGAAGACAGACAGGAAGTGTCACTGCTCTGGCTCTGAGCAGAACTCAGCGCAGTGTGGGTTGCACCAGCACAGATGGGACTGGAGCAGGCCTCAGGACACTCAGGGAAGCTATAGCAGTTTCTAGACTTTTCAATCCACAAACACTAAAGATACCTTCACATGTCAGTGGGAAAGCTCTCTCACTTGG
>CM053769.1:648553189-648609625 GCA_028658325.1 Potorous gilbertii | reverse complement strand
CCATGTCATTCTCTCCTCAAGAAGTTTCAACAGCTCAATATTATCTCTAGAATAAAATAAAAACTCTTCTGTTCAGTATTTAAAGACTTTCACAGTTTGTTTCCCACCTACCTTTTGAGACTAATCTTGTGTTACTCCCCCTCATCCATTCTATGTTCTAGCCAGAATTGACTCATTGATGTTCCTATATGGGAAATTCATATTCTGTCTTCATAACTTTGCATAGGTTATTCCCTATGTTTACAATGAACTACCTGCTTAATTCATCCTCTTAGAATCTCTGACTTCCTGACGTTATTTAAGCACTCTTTCCTTTAGGAAGGCTCTTTGGATCAACCCAGTTGTTAATGTGCCCTCCAACTTTGGATTTAATTATATGTATGTGTGTATGTAGGTACATTTATATGTATATATACATATATATGTATAGACAGATAGACAGGTAGATAGATATAGAGAGATAGATAGATAGATAGATAGATGAATGAATGCTTTATTTCAAGTGGCTCAGATTACTTATCATGTAGTCTTTCATTTATAGTCTTCCTGGGACTTATGAAGCAACAATTACTATTAACAGCATTTCATGTAACAAGGTGTGGGAGAAAAGGAAATCAGTAGATGGTAAATAAGATGAAGTGATATTCCCAAGATCACTCAGCAATTCAGCAATGAAAGTGTGGCTAAGAGTCAGATCTCCCAATTCTTTGATTTAATGTTCTTCGCCCTATGCAAAACTGTGTGAAATCAGATTTGCTGCTGATATTCCAAATGAGCCTAAATTCACTCATAAGTCTGGTCTTGTAGCGTCTGACTTTTTAACACTGTCAAGCAGCATTTGGTGAAGTGAATTTCCTCACCCTGAGAGCTCTAAACTAAAGAATGAAATCACGGTCTGACCTGCTGCCACCCCCCCCAAAAAAAATACTTGAAAAGGACAAAGTATTATGGAGATACGTGAGACCCAAAAATTCTGTAATTCTGTGACGTAAGTCAAAGATCAAAACAAGTCACTATGAATCTAATGGTTCTTAGTTAATTCATTCATTCAACAAATTTACTAATTTAAAAAAGTAAAATACTTCTGAAATTCAAGACCTAGAGGCAGCATGGTAGGAATTTGGGGAAACCCGAATTCAAATCCTACGTCTGACACTTACCAGTTATTTTGATCAAGTTGTTTCATCTTTCGTGCCCTAGACAATTTTCAAAACAATATATTACAGAGAAGTGGCAGATCTTCAATAGGAGAGGACGTTTTCCTACCAGGAGCTCCCTAAACTGATGGACTCCACCCTCGCCCCTTGTCAAAATGTGAAGGGTCCTAGAGACACCAAAATGAAAAATGACCCAGTCCCTGCCCTCGAAGAGCATGGAGAGTGGAGAATACAACTTGTACAAAAAATAATTACAATAAAGGGTGTAATTAGGGGAAATGAGAGATGGAGACCAATTGCCTAAAGCATTTTTAAAGAAAGATCACTTTCACCTAACAGGACTGTGGGAGGCTTACAGGGGAGATGGTACCTAAACTGATCCTTGAAAAAAAGAGAAGAATTTCAAAGGTCAGAAACAGGATGAGATGGGAAAGCAGGCGGGGCAGGGTGGTGTTGCAGACATAGATGATAGTCTGCATGAATTTTTGGAGCCAAGAGAAAGGACAAGACTGGAGAAAAGCTAGTAGTCAAATTTAGCTGGAATGTAGGGTTCATAAAAGGGAGTAGAATGAAATAAGACTGGAGAGCTAAGTAGGAGCCAGATGGCACACTTCATTAAAGGTCAAGATGAGTAATTTAATACTTGTTTTTACCCCTAAGGATCATAGAGAGCCACTAAAAGATTTTGAACAAGATGGGGGCAACCTCTGACCTAGTTTGAGAGGCTGATTTAGAAGAATTGGCAACTGATGGGCTATGGGGGTGTATGTCAGGTTGAATAAAGAGGAAAGATGACTCAAGTTTGAATTTTGATTTCTGGGAGGATAACGGTATCATCAGCAGCAAAAATGGGAACATTGATTTAAGGAGGAAGATGGAATATGTTGTGTTTGAAGTGCCAGGGGGAAATCCTTCAAATAACTCTTCAGCAAAGCTGATTACAAAACTATTGTTAATATGGAAAATAAAAGATTTGAACGAGGACACTGTCCTTCCACCACCTGTAAGAGAAATCTGTGCAGTTAATGAAGCATTCTGATCCTTGACTATGGTCAGACCCCAGAGACTTAATCACTGGGCGTATTTTTAACATTCTAATAAATAAGAAATGGAACAAAGAGTTGTAAGGAGTGTGCTGTGTGACAGGCAGTTCAATGAGAGTTCTGGGGTTTTGTCCAGCATCTGCCAATGTGTATTCCCAAACCACTAACAACCATCACAGAGAAGTTGAAATTCAGATTCTGAAGACAGTCCTTGAAACCAAGAATAAACTTCAAATCCATCAATTACAAAAAGGAAAAAAGATTTGTCACCATTCAAGGTAGACATCTGCTCTCTTGAAATTGCAATAGAACCATAGGGAGGTCCTTTCTTTGGTAGAACAAAAGTTCTAGTCCTCCCCTAGCCTTTTTTTTGGTCAACATAGGAGAAAATGTTACACCTTTTTTGGTGCCACTCATAAGAGATTTACAATTTAACTTCAATTTAACAAATATTTATTGGTCTATAATGTGTAGGGCACTGTATTAAGGGCTGAATATACAGAGACAAAAACAAAACAGTTCTTCCATTAACCATCTCAAAATGCTGCTTTTTTCATGTTACCTCCTTCCTTTGTCTTTAATCTTTCAATGATTCCCCAGTGCACATAGGATAAAGTAAATATTAAGCTTAGAATTTAAGTACCACCACAATCTGACCCTGCCCTAGCTTATCTTGTCTTGTTGCAAAGGGAAATATATCATGCATAAAAGTAGGTAAATGAAAAATATATAAATAATCTTTGATCAAGAAATTAATACAATGTAATATGATGAGGGATCAGATGACTTTGACAATTAAGGAAGGTTAGGTGAGAGGGAATAGGATGTAGAACAAAAAAAAGGCTTCTCATTAGGAGGAGTATCTGAGCTTGGTACGTAGGTAGCAGAGGTGACAAGGTATTTCATTCTAGTCATGGGATATAGCATATGAAAAGACAAGAAGATGGGGATTAGAAGGTCCTTTATGGGGAAGAGTTAGGAGAAAAGTTTAATTAATTGGACCAGAACAGAGAATACATTAAAGGGAATAATGTGAAATGAGTTTGGAAAGGTAGGTGGGGGTTAGATTATAGAGAACATTAGATGCCATGTTTTCACAAGACAGTGACTAGGTTTAGAAGAGGTGTTGATGGTTGGAGAAGGTAATTACAGAGCTCTGGACTCTAGACTGTGCCAGTTTCAAGTGACTGCCACCACGGTGGATGGTGCCAAGGCAGAATCAATGTCATAGGCTGAGCCAGTCTCCTTCAAATCATGAAATTAAGCACTAATGAATTAAATTTCATTAAAATGGAAGCTAGAGACATTAGGAAAATACAGAAAGGACATTTCCTGGAAAAGTACCATGTTAATCAGAAAGCAAAATGACAATCCATTGACACAGCCTTTTTCCTTACTCAGGGAGTGGGGTTGAAGCTCCAGAATCATTTTTGTTGCTTCTCTCATTTTCCCACACACATCTCTTGACAAATAAAAAAGCATCAGTTAGTAAATCAGACCATTAAATGTCTACTATGTGCCGGGCACTGTGCTAAGTGCAGGGTTTCAAAGACAGCCAAAAGGCAAGCTCTGTTCTCCAGGAGGTCACAGTCCAATGAAGAAGACAACATGAAAATAGCTATGTACAAAAAACTATATAAGGTATGAATTGAAAGATCAACAGGGTAAAGGCACAAGATGTAGAGGGAACTGCAAAGACTTCCTGTAGAATGTGAGATTTTAGCCAGACTTAAAGGAAGTCAGGTCCTGACAATGTCGCCTTTGTAATGGGTTTTGCATTCGTTCTGTTATTATTGATATCACCTTAGTTCATACTCTTGATTAGTTCATTCCTAGACTAATGTAGTAACCTCCTCATTGGCCTCCCTTCCTCCGTCTCATCATCTGGTTGTTGTCCTTCCTCTTCGAAGAGGACTAAAATGACATCACATTGTAGAGTAAAATTTCATTGTGGCTGATCAGGCCAATACGAGCTCGGAATGCTCTACCACAGGTTGGGCACAGATAGTCCATATGAATATTTGGGATGGATATCCCAAATTCATACATCCTGTGTTTCCTTTGTGCTTTCTCAATTCTGCTTTGCTCAAAGAGCACAGCATCTTTTCTTATGTGGGCACACCATGCTGAGCTAGCCTGTGCCAGTGTCTCCCATGTTGCACAGTCAAATCCAAAATTCTTGAGAGAGACCTTGAGAGTGTCCTTGTATCATTTCTTCTGGCCACCATGTGACCTCCTTCCCCATGCAAGTTCTCCATGAAATGGTCTTTTTGGTAAGCATACGTTTTGCATCGAACATGACCAGCCCATTGGAGTTCCACTGTCTGAAGCATAGTTCAAATACTTGACAGTTCAGCTTGAGCAAGGACTTCAGTGTCTGGTACCTTATCATGCCAATGATCCTCAGAATCTTCCTAAGACAGTTCACATGGAAGCTATTCAGTTTCCTGGCAAAGCACTGATAGACTGTCCGTGTTTTACAAGGACATAACAATAAGGTCAGCACAATGGCTCTGTAGACTTTCAGTTTGTCAGTCAATCTAACACCTCTTCTCTCCGGAACTTTTCTTCAGAGCCTCCCAAACACTGGGCTAGCTCTGGCAATGCATGCATCAACCTCACTGTCAAAGTGTACATCCTTGGAAAGTACATTACCAAGGTAAATGAACTTATCCACAGCATTCAGATTTAATGCTTTCAATGAGAATGAACATGACATCAAGGTCAACTACTGTACTGATGGTAAGTTCTTCAATTTGAAAAGTTACAAGCCAAGACTAAGGTAGAGGGAGTGTTGGGGCATGATTTTGTTTGCAGATGATTGTGGACTCAATGTAGCCTCTGAAGCTGAGATTCAACAAAGTATGAATCAATTCTCTGCTGTCTGTGCTAATTTTGGCCTAATAATTCACACAAAAAAAACACAGGTGCTCCACCACCACATGGAACCATTGGTTACAACATCATCTAATCTATAGTGATTAGATAATTTCCTAAAATACAACTTTTATTATGTTGCCTCTTCCTCTGTCTCAAATCTTTCAATGGTTTTCCAGTACTCGTAGAAAAAAGTACAAACTCCCTACCCTAGAACTTAAGTACCACCACTATCTAATCATAGCCTACCTTTCTCTTCTTATATTCCTTACTCTCTAATTGGAATTGGGCTCACAGCTATGTAGCTCAGTGGAGAGAGGACTGGGCCTGTAGTTAGACTGACCTGAGTTCAAATCACAGCCTCACACTTTAGCTGTGTGAGCCTGGACAAGTCATTTGATCTCCTCCATCCTCAGTTTCTCAATATATAAAATGTGGATAAAAATGCTTAATCATAGTACCCACCTTCCAGCATTTTCATGAAGATAAAATGAGGTCATATTCACAAAGCTCTTTGCAAATTTCAAATCACTCTTATTGGTCTCAGCAACAGCAGTAGCGGTAGAGAAGTAGTAGTAGTAGTAGTATTATGAGCAGCAGCAGCAGTGCCAGGAAACAACTCCAAAAAGTCATCTCGGTCACTTGTGTTTTATTCGTTGCTCAAATGAATGGTCAAAAAATAGTATTAACTTCTACAATCCTTCAAGGATCTATGATTTCAGCAGTGTATTGTGTGTGTGTATGCATGTGCATGTACATGTACACACACACACACACACACAAGCACACTATGGACTCTCCCAGATCACAATTGTTCCACATCTTAGTTGAAGGTCTTTATGAGATGATGTAGCAAAAAAAAAATAAATTATTACCCATTAGCTGACAGTGTCTCCAGAGTTAGCTTGTATGGTCCTTCAGTGTTGTGCATGCACATTGTCCTTCACCAGGCCCATAACTTTTCTAGCTTGACAGGAACTGTCAGAGCTTGTATCCTGCTGGCACAGCCTTCAAGAATCCAGGCAATGAAGAGACACCAAGGGATATCTTTGGCAAAGGCAGGAACATCAACTTCAAAATCGTTCAATACACTAACTTCTCAACAGGTTACCTGATATGCCTCAAGGCTGTTAGGCAGCCTGTCCCTGGTGCCTGAAATTCCACCATTATGGATTCAGTTCTTCAGCGTCAAAATGTTTAAAATACAAAAAAAAAACCAGAGGAATGACCTCAGGGAAGTCATATGTTATTAATCATAACTATATTGTGAAAGAAGTTATGAGATTCTAATCTCTTTACCCGTATCTTTGATCTTGCTTTTTTTCCTATCGTTGATCCCCTCTCAAGGGATCTTACTCTCATACTTAGTCCTTCACTTTTTTCATATTCAATCTCTCTGTTTAGCTTTCAAATATGTTTAGCTTTCATATTTTTTAAGATTTTTTTAAAAATGACCCTGTTGTCCCCTCTAACTACCATTGTTTTCTTTTCTTTCACTGACAGTTTTCAAACTTTTAAGTCGTAGTTCTTTTTCCCATTCTTTCTACCTTTTTTCTCTTTGTAATTCAGTGTCTAGCTTCACAACTCCTGTAACTGCTCTCCTTAAATTCTCTTCCCATGGAGAATGATAGTCTATTGCAATGATATTTCTACTCTCCTCCTCTTTCTTTTCCTCCTCTTTCTCTTTTTCTTTTCCTTCTACTTCTTCTCTCTGTTTCTCTCTCACACTTCTCTCTTTCTCCCCTTCATATTCAGCTCCTTGCCTACTAACTATGGTAAATCTCAGGACTTAGTCCTTCACCCTCAGTCTCTACCCTATGTCACCTTGAGCAAACCATTTACCTTTCTGGAACTCCTTTGTAAAATGAGGGGTTTGGATTCAAGTATATTTATTAGCACTCATAACTCTAAACTTTCTGTCTTCTCTCTCTCTCCCTCAGCTTATCCATTCTCATGACCTTAGCTCCCAAATTCATAGCTACAATTCTGTCCTGACTATTGAGCAACACTTCTATTAGCCTATACCAATGTTGTCCCAAATTCAACCTGTTCAAGGTAGTACTAATTTTCCCTTCCAAAGCAGCTTCTACTCAGTTTCTTTGTGTCCTGTGACTTCTGCCAGTACAATGCCCTTATGGAGAAAAAAGGTAACTCCAGATACTGTGAACAGGCTGGATCTGGACCACAACTTCACTATCCCTCTGCATCTACCACCTAAGTGTGGCCTGGGCCTTCACTGTGGGGCCACACAGCACCGTAACTAGGAACCACAAAGATGACCAAAGAACACACACAAACACGGATTGCTTGTTCTCCCAAAAGGCCTCCCAAAGAATTTTTGGTTGACTACACATGAGCCCAGAGAGACAAAGAGAAAGAGCCCTAGAGCCCCAGTATATCAACACCAAACCACAACTCCCACAAACCTTGCTTGACCTCTGCTCTTGCTCTCCACCTTCCCACTTCTCTGCCACATTCTTTGCAGTGAATACTAGTGAATTCCAATGTAATTCTACTTACAGGGTGGTTAAAATAGATGCCATCCCTGCCCACTCTGTTTCCTCCCTTTAAGTAACCTGGCTAGTAGAGTCCTAGGATAAAGTGCTGATGCAATTAGACTCCTCAGCTGTTCTCAGAAGACCCTACATAACAGTAGCCTTCTGGGCCCTTTCCACCATGTTCTCCTGTCTTCATATGTGCTTCTTCCTCTCCATTATGCAAAGACTGTGTCTCTGGTAATGCAACCACCTTTCTCACAGTCTTCCCGAATGAAAGTCTCACTTCCCCTTCATGCTCCATATCCACCTACATAGCCTTTCCATTTTTCATTTAAAATGTGTGCTTATCATTCTCTTTTTCATTCCTGCTCTTCAATTCAAGGCAACATTGCTCAGTCTAAGTCTTCATCACTTTGTAGCTACCAAGTTAGGCAACAACAGCAGTAATAGCATAGCTACCAGTCGTACATCATTGTCAAAGTTTGCAAAGATTTGATCAGTCAGGGAAGGCTTCAGATAGGTTAATGCTTACAGAATATATATTGTCTAAAGGTTAGCATAACCAAACCTAACATGACCTCTATCATTGAAGAAGTGCATTTCTGGGTTGGCCAAATGGTGATGAGTTTTACTGTCACAGTAACTCCCTCCAAGGTCATCTACTAAGTTCCAGTGGATCATAGGTTCATAGAGTATGGATTTAGAACTGTGAGGGATTTTGGGAATTATCTTGTCTAATCCTTTTGTTTTATAGTTGAGTAATTAGAGGTACAGACAAAGAAATGACTTGACCAAGTCAGAAAGGGAGTGGTAGAACCAGGGTCCAGTCACAGAGACTTGACTTCAAAAGCCAGTGCTCTTTCCACTGTATTTTCTTTTTTAATTTTTAATTTAATTTTTTAATTTTTTTAAATTTTCTTTTTAAAAATTTTTTGAGGCAATCAGGGTTACACAGTATCTAAGTAAGTAAGTATCTGAGACTGACTACTATGCTGCATTCTTAAAGGGATGAAGTTTGAAATGCCTAGCACACCTTCCTTTGAAAGTCATTTCATCTTCTAGAGAGGATCCCTCTTACATAGACATCCCACTCCTTGGAAGGTGATGCCCAATTGCTCCATTGAATCTAAGAGGCTTGATGCTCTCCAGAGGACAGATGAATTCACTCCCATGTCTTACCCTTCCTCCCCATTCTCCTTATTTGTTTACTGATGTTCTCTTTGTAGCATTTAGATTGCTGCTGTTGCCTTTATTTTTCTTTTCAGAATGAGAGGAAAAAAACTTCATCATATGACTTTGCCTTTCACTTCTACTCTTTGCCCACCTCCATCTTTCTGCCTTCTTTTCAATAAGATTTTATATTTTTATTTTATATTTATATAAAAGCATATAATTTATGTTTATATAATTACATAAAATTATACTATATGTATATATTTATGTAAATATATTTATATTATAAAATATTTTATATTCTTTGAGGACCACAAATCTCTAAATACTTGATGAAAGATGAGCAAACCTCTCCTAGTTCTGATCAGTCTCTGCTTTCATTATAAATAAAAAATGGTCCTCATGGTCATGTTAGGTGGTTCTCTATCATGAGGAAGCCTGGAGTCGTGGGGAAGGGTCCTTGACCAGGAGAGAGTCAGAACACTTAACTTCTCATCCTAGCTCTGATTTTTTCACTGGGCAAGTAACAAAGCTCTGTAAGCCTCAGAATCTTCATCTGTAAGTGTGGAACTCTGTGCTCCCCTCCATTCCCTCCATTGACATTTTGTGATAACACTTCAGCATAGATAAACAAAAGAAAAGGAAGATAGCAGAATAACAAAGCATTTAAAAAACAACAACTATGTACTCTACTTTAAACTCTGCAGCATCTTTGACCATTGCTTCTCATGGTGCAAGAGTGGAAAAGGAATATCAGATATAATGTTAAAAAGCTTTGAAATAGAGGATGTTTGAGAATTACTATAACCAAAATGCAGCACCCTGTGGCAAGCTTAAGTGATGAGCCACCCTGCCAAAAGGGCTATGGTCCTTTACTCATCCCTTAGCCAAGGTTTTCCAGATTAGTAAGACCTCTCAGAATTTTCATTATACTTATAAAGATTTTGAGACTCTTGTGTCACCACCTCATCAGGCTAAGACTTCAGAGAAGAGCTTAGACATAATTTAACACTTGACATTTGCTATCCTACTTTATTCTCCAAAAGTTTCCTTATGGATATCCATCATATCCATCACATTTTCTAGTAGTTCTTGTGCATAAAAGGCAATCCAACATTACTTTTTGGCTAAATGACTCATACAACTATCAAAATAAGCATCTTGTTTTTTATAGAACACCAAGAGATGAAGTCCAACATTAAGAAGTCACATGCTAAAGATTGTTTATTCAGAAAAAATAAATTGTAAACACTCATTCACAAGCAGAGCCAACCTCAAGACAGAGTTGTGGAATTTATTTTTGGTAACTCCTGACAATATCAATGTTTCCTTCCTTTTGGTACTCTTCCCCTAGCCACCCACATCCTCTATCCAGGTCTACAAATGTTGGTCCTTCACCAGAACTTTACTGGGAAACATTTAATAATTGGTTTTATTAGGCGAAAAATATTCAAATGGCACGTTTTTCTTAGTTTTATATGCAATATTAACATTTTTTTCTATCACGTTCATAACTCTGGACAATCAACAAAATAATAAATCAAACTCGGATTTATAATATTTATCTAGACTCACACTGGAAATTTAACAATAGGTCCTAAAGCTGGTAGGAGGTGATTTTAATACACATCTGCCCTATACCTTCACAAGCCCCTACCAATGGCAACTGGTCCCAACATTCTGCCTCTCTCATTTCATCATATCAAAATGTCCTGCTCTCTGTCTCACTGACAACTTAATCTTTCTAATTCTTAACTTCCTCATCCATGACATGAGATGGTTGAAATAGCAATAATTCACTAAAGTTTATTAAGCAAGTACTGTGTGCTGGGCACTCAGAGAGGTACCAAGTTTAGCTAAGATATAGTTGTTGACTTCATAAGGTTTGCAGTATTGTACAAGAAATAAAATGATCTCTTAAAAAGCCTTAAGTCCTCAGATTCTCTTAGACTAATGAATCTAAAATCTTAAGATCTACTAATCTGTGAACAGCATCAACAACCATAATAAACTTAATAATTTGCTTACTGAATTTACTAACGGTAATGCAGATGTGTTTGAACTATAGCTTCCTGGATTGTTCATTCTTTGTCATCTGTGGTTTTAACGGTGGGAATTTCCAAGGGTGGGGAGGGGTAAAACTCTGTAGGATAAACTAATGAAGAGATCTCTTGTAATAATCCAGTCCTTCCCATAGCATTCAAATCACGCTCCATAAGCCATTTTTATCACTTCTTTCGGATGTACTTTGGAATAGCCTCATTTATAAAAATGATTGCAATTGAATTCTGGGGTTCCATCCATGTTACTACCATGCTCTTCAAGTAGTTTTTTCTTCAACAAATCATGGTTCTGAGAATAACTTCAAGGTTTCTGGAGGCATACACAGGCCAGTACTTATTTACTGAACTTTTCCAAACTTAAATTGGAGGCCCAAGTGGACATACTAACTTATGACTTACTTTTTCCATCTCTTCTATTCATATTTTGACCTGCACTGATTTATTTTCCTCCATCATTCACATCCAAAGACTGTTTACATAATATTTACGAAGTGTTATGTTGCAAGTCTCTTGAAGACAAGAACTGTTTTTGTTTTTATTATTCCCTCTAAGTTTCTGAACATCCTCCTTAGATGCTTCAAACCCTGCTTTGTTCTGAAGATGCTAAGAAACCAACATACTAAGGATGAATGGGATTGGGGTAGCATAGACCATGGACTGTAACTGCAGGAAGTGGGAATTCCAAAAGTAGATTTTCAGATCCTTTGCTGTGTGACATGCCTTCCATTTCTTCATATGGAAATGGAAGATAGGTTATTAATCAGTTTCCCAGGGAGGTGAGGATGGGATGGAATTTATCACATATTTCCTGCAGAGCTAACTTACCCATGTAATGTTTTGCCTAATAGAACCAATAAACAATGCTGGGCAGCTTTGCATGTAGTTGTGTGGACTAATTCCCATTTAAAAAAAACCTAATACTTAAAGAAAAATGTGATTTTTTATTTGATTTAGCAAGAAGTGAAAAATATTTTGGCACCCAAACTCAAATACTGGGCAAGGTGAAAAAAATGGAAGTTCCCAATTTTCAAAGTCAGAAAAAAAGAACAAGGCCAGAGGTGTTTTTCTTATAAAGTTATTGAAAACTAAAAAAGCTAACCTGACCTGTGAAATGAAAAAGTCTCTGTCTATAGGGACTTTTGCATTCCTTCCACAAACTTCAGTGTTTTTCTTTTGTAATCTGACAGTTTCCTATTTGGGGACTGATCTTTAAAAAACATCCCTATTTCTAAATGTTAATATATAACCAGTATGTATCTTGGAGCATATGCATTATTCACAACTCCTGATTTGGTCAGGACCTGAGATTTCCTTAGCAATCAGCACAGTGCCTTGCCTGCTCATAGTTGGTTGTTGTTGTCATTTTCAGTTGTATCTGACTCTTCCTTACCTAACCGTTTAGTGTTTTCGTGACAAAGATATTTGAGTGGTTTGCCATTCTTTCTTCAACTCCTATTTCAGATGAAGAAACTGAGGCAAATAGAGTTAAGGGATTTGCCCACGGTCACACAGCTAGAAAATGTCTGACGCTAGATTTGAACTCAGAAAGATGAGTCTTCCTGACTCTAGACGTGTCACTTTCTCCACTGCCCCACCTAGCTGTCTCCTTGCCCATGGTAATACGGGCTAATAAATATTTCTTGAATGAATAAATATGATTATGAGTAATTATTTTCCTTCCTTTTCACTACTCCATTCCTTTCACACACACACACACACACACCCTTCATAACATTTAGTGTGTAAGATGTTTGTTCTCTCTCTCTGTCTCTGTCTCTCTGTCTCTGTCTCTGTCTCTCTCTCTGTCTCTCTCTCTCTCTCTCTCTCTCTGTCTCTCTCTCTCTCTCTCTCTCTCTCTCTCTCATCATTGAGTTCCTACCAACTATTTTGCAAAACTGAATTTGATTCAAAGGAAGGAAAGTCAATTCATGTAGTAGGACACAGGATGCATCATATTGTGGGAAAAAAGCCCTGGTCTTAGGACTATAAGACCTGAATCAAAATCTTTGCCAATAACTAGTTGTGTGTCTGTGACCTTGAGGAAGTCCCATCAGTCTCTGGGCCTCTCTTTCCTTATCTATAAGTTGAGCTCGGTTGTTCCAGTACATCCAATTCCAGCTATGCCATTTCCTGACTCTGACCCAAGGACATTGTGGTTGCCAGTTTGCATCTAGGACCCTAAACCCCTTTCCCATAGTCATGTGACATTAGGGGACAAGACTTCGGATATTTTTGCCTGCCAAGGCAACAACTCATAGAAATAGTTGTTTTCCCTTGTCTTCATAGATTAAATTGGAGGCAAAAAGTGTTCAAGTCCCCTTATTGTGATACTGCCTTATGACCTTGGAAGGGGCAGGAAAGGGTCACAAGGAGAGAATTTTTTTTTTTACTTTTATAAAGATGAGACTTTCTGTTCTGATATATCTCATCCGGAATGATCGCAACTTAAATCCTTTTCATGTAGGAAGATTCCTTTCAAATGACAAAAATTTTGTAGGTTTCCATGTATGTTAGAAATTGTAGTGGTAATTTTTGTTCATTCAGTCATTATTTAAGGATAAAAACTACTATGAATTCATGTTTTAAGTGAAATGTTTTACTAATCACATTAGCATCTACATACCTTTGAAAAACTAATAATATATGTTATATGATAAATATTGCCTACTCTTCCTACAGGTGAATAGACAATATTGATTTAAGGAGCTATCTGTTGCAATGGATAGAGCATATGGCCAGGAAACAGGAAGAGTCAAGTTCAAATCCTACCTCAGACACGGACTAGCTCTATAACTTGAGACAACTCACTTAGCTTTTATCTGCCTTAGTTTCCTCATCTGTTAAATAAGGATGAAAATAGTACTTATCTCCCAGGGTTGTTGCGAAGATAAAATGAAATAATATTTGTAAAGTGCTTTGCCAACCTTAAAGTGTTAAATAAATGATAACTATTAGTACTACTATCATTATAGAAGGTATGTTCACTTCTTTATCTTACTGAGCGATACTGATTATTTCATGAAACAGAATAGTAATTGGAGGCAGCTAGGTGCCACAGTGCACAGAGGTCAGGCCTGGAGTCATGGAGACACATCTTCCTGAGTTCAGATTTGTTCTCAGATACTTACTGGCTGTGTGACCCTGGGCAAGTCACTTAACCCTGTTTGACTCAGTTTCCTCATCTATCAGATAAGCTGGAAAAGGGAATGGTGAGTTTCTCCAGTATCTTTAACAAGAAAACCACGAATAGGATCATGAAAAATGACTGAATAACCTCAACATATTTCCCATCGTATCCCTCCCCCTACCAAAGAATTTTAGTAAGAGGAGAGAAAACAGTTCACCGAAGCTAACCAACACATCAAAAACAAAAAGTATATATATATATATATATATATATACATATATATATGTATATATATATATACATATATATATATATACATATATATATGTATATATATATATATATAAAAGTCTGACATTAGAATCAATCCTCTATAGCCCTAGGCCCCCACCACTAGGGCATATATTTTTAATGTCATAAAATTCCACTGTCTGTGGCATGTGGCTGTTTATTTTGAGATAAGCAGAGCCATAGGCTTATACCCACCAGTGGAAAGTAAGACAAAAGAGATCTAATTTTCAAATGCAGAGAGGTGTAATTTTCCAACCTTCCTAAATGTTTCTGCCCAGCTCTGGTGGTAAAAGAGGGTGTGGCAGGGTCCTAACTGACTGTAGCCTCTACTTACATTTGTGAAACACAGATGTACGTATACAAGAAAATCAGGGTAGATAGTGCTCCAGCATCAGGAACACGGGTTCAAGTGCTGTCTCTGACAGACTGGTTGTGTCACAGTTCAGTGCCTGCCTACTCTAGGCAACTTTCTTTCTTGCCTTGGTAGAGAGGGTACTTCTTCCAAAGTTTCCAATAAGGTACTGATCTGAATTTTTATGCTTGTTTTTGTTTTTAATACATATACGAGAAGAGTGCAATGAAATAAAAACCCAAGCCAAGAAAACCAAATTCTAATGCTGATCTTGGAACTCATCAACTACATGACTGTGGGCAAGTGGGAATCATAGACTTAGAAGGATTTGTTTTTTTGTTTTCATAGAATTATAATTTCTGAAACTGGAAGGCATCTTAAAGGTTATTTAATCCAGTTCCTTCATTTCAAAGATGAGGAAACCGAGGACCGTAGAAGTGGGGTAACTTGACAGAAGTCACACAAAGGAAGAGACTTAAAAGGGAAAAGATATTTATTATGTACCTACTATTTGTGCCAGACACTGCGATAAGTGCTTTCAAATATTATCTCTTTTTCTTCACAGCAACCCTGTGAGGTAGGTACTGTGTTATCATTCCCATTTTACAGTTGAGGAAACTAAGGCAGATAGAGGTTAAGTGACTTGCCCAGGGTCATATGGGTAGTAAGTGAAAGAACCATGATTCAAAAAACAGGTCCTGTGACTTGAAGTCCAGTATTCCTACTCTCTCACGCTCCCTCCCCCTATATCTAATCCAGCACCATGACCAATGAGTGAATTCTTTTCCAGGTTATGTTAAGGGTTAAGAGCAAAGGGAGAGCACCACTTAAAGAATTTCTCCCTTTAACCCCAGCCAGGGACTTTCTAACCACACAACTGCATTTGGCCACTAGACTCAAACCAAACATACCATATCTCATGAATAGGAAGTGGCCAAGCTCCATCTCCTCCCCACTGAATGCTTGAGTCAAAATATAAGGGAACAGGGGGATTTTCAAAAGATAAATGTCTGGAACTGAGAAATGAATGACCCTGGAGAAAACAAATAGGTTACCCATAAGTCAGCGCCTTGGCAAGCAATGCTCAGGATTCATTTTCTTCCTATTTTGTGGAGTGTCTCGCCACCTATCAGATAAGGCTGTTTCAAGGATGTTATCTTTGCTTCCCAATGCAATAGCTTCTTATCTCCTTCCTGAGCTTCCACACTCTGTTATACTGCTGTGCTTGGGCAGACGACTGCTTTGGCATTCATAGGCTTCTTCCCAAAGCAATGCCTCTGGTGGCCTGCTACTCATCTGAGTACCACATTTTGTGCCAGTAGGAATTGGATTTTCATCATGCACAGATGCATATGGCTTTTTTAAAAAGGTGCTATTATAATATCATCCAATAGAGCTATTTTTAAAGGGTTTTATACCCAAATTATAAAGCATGTTATTTATGTAACAGTACAGAGAGACAGACCTGTTCCTTCAGCAAGACCCAGACTATGTAAACAGAATGTAAGATTGCAGGCAGCAAGTGAACTTCCTGTTCTGCCTGCAGTAGCTCTCCGGGATAGCCAGGTTCGTACTTTGACAAAAGAAAAACTTTCAATTTGATAGAAGAATTCAAGGACATAGCACAAACAAAAAGAAGGCCAACAGTAACAGAGATAATTAACATCTCATTTGACAAAACAGCTGGGAGGGTTGGGGAATAAGGGAATTACCTTGACCCTGACTTTGCTGCCATATTCCTGTGTGAATGGGGATAAGTTCTTTACTTGTGACTCAGTTTTTACATGTGCCCCAAGAGAATGGAGTTGGGGGGGGAGATTTTACTGGTCTTCATGGCAAATCATGAGAAAAGTCCCATCAAAAATTATGGGGCATCTTTGAGAATGGCATCGGTGGCAGAGGTTTTTATACTGAGATATCAACCTGTGTAAGATGTGTTCTTTAGTTATGTTATTATATAAGTGGATGCTGACTATTCTCATTTGGCTAAGGTATGTAGCAATGATACTACACTTGAAGGGATGGGGAACCTGTGACCTTGGGGCCACATGTGGCCCTCTAGGTCCTTGAGGGCAGTCCTTTGATGGAATCCAAACTTCACAGAGCAAATAAGGTTAATAAAAGGATTTGTTCAGTAAAATGGGGCCATACCCATGGACCAAATGCAGCATCTCAAAGAACTAAACAAGCAAGAACTCTTTTATCCCAGTGGTAGAACCAAAGACATGGAAAAAATTCTGAACCATATCCCATTCTATCTGGGAGGAATTCCTGGGACACTAAAAACAAAACAGATATCATGAGTCATCAAGCTAGGCCATGCGGTTGGCCAAAGGAGAATAGTATAGATGTATGAACTTTAAAACTGTCCCATGAGTCCCTGGGGTAGATACCTTGCTAATCTTTTACCCTCCGTGTAATTCAAAAATCTACTATCTCTTTGTAAATAAGTGTCTTTGCTCAAAGTTCAAGTTGACTTAGATCTGAAATGAGTAATGAAAACTCTTGAGGCTTGGTGCATCCCAGCACTGGTGAAGACTGAGGAAGTGTCTAGACAGCAAGAGTGGGGCCACAAGTCCAGAAGAGAGAACCAGTATGGTATAGTGGAGCAGATATTGAATTTGAAATCAAAAGACCAGGGTTCAAATCCTTTCTGTGACTCTTTGTGACCTTGACAAGGTCATTTAAATTTATTTGTCCTTGGTTATATCGTCTGTAAAATGAGGTCAGACTAGACAGTTTTTAATATTCTTTCCAGATCTAGATACATGATCCTGTATCTTTTCTGGCAAATGGGAAGTGCTTAATAAAAGCTGATCAATTTGACTTATGAGGCAGTAGAAGACGCAGACTTTCTGGGAGGTAGTTGCTTTCAGTGAAGCCTTTCATTGGCCTTTTGGCAAAAGCAGCACTAGAGCCTCTAGCTGGTTTTGGAGCCTCACAGACATTCCAAGGGCTGAAGAAAATGTCTGATTTACAGTGATGACTCACATTTATATGGTACATTTAGTTTTACTAAGCATTTTCCTCACAAAGCCTTATGAGATAAGGAATATAAATGCTGTTGTCCCCAATTTTCAGGTGAATAGAAAGTAAGAGAATTTATGTGTAGGGAATATGTTTGCTTCAGATTACATGGGAAATGTTTTTTTAAAATCAAATTTGGTTTACTCACTATTCATTTCAAATAATGGAACATGACTGAGACAAGTTCTAATAGTCTACCACCTAGAGCTTCAGAAAGAATGCGCTCAACGTCCAGTTCATCATGCCTCTCCTCTGCAGTCATGGAGGTGGCCAGAGGAGACAGTTATTATTAACTCATTTAACAAAGGAAAAGAGCAGATGACATGCAGAGGAATTAAATCATTAGTCTAAGGATCTGTGAGTCACAGCATCATGACCCAGAATTTCTGCTACCAGAGGAAGAAATTCAACAATGATTCTAAGTAAAGTAAGACATGGAGGCAGGGTAATTCTACAGATAAAATGAAGGTCTTAAAGTCAGAAAGATGTGTGTTTAAATCCCACCTATGGCACTTACAGTTTTATGACCCTAACTGGGCAAGTTCTTTATCTTCTGTAGCCTCCGTTTCCTCTTCTGTAAAATGGAAGGGTAACACTAGGAACAACTGTCTCACAGACCTGTTGTGATACTCAGTGAAATTTATCATGGATAGGGGTGGGTGACTTAAAAACAACAAATTGTAAAGATTTTAGACTTTCTATAAAAAATATAGGAGAGAGGGAGGGAGGAAGAAGGAGAGAGAGACAGAAAGCCAGACAGAGACAGAGAAAGAGAAGGAGAAGGAAGAGGAGGAGGGCAGGGGAGGAAGAAGAGAGGAAGAAGGAAAAGGAAGGAAGGAAGGAGGGAGGGAAGGAAGGAGGAAAGGAAGGAGGGAAAAAATGACAGAGGTAACCAAAGAATATGGCCATACATACTAGAAGACAGAGTTTCCATCTTTATGCAATATCTAGAAAGAGAATAAGGAAGCGAATTGGTTTCTGAAAACCAGCTTCTACTTCCCTGCTTCTTCCTGTCCCCATTTCTTCTACAATTTGTTGTCTGTGTAGACCTGTGGCCTTGGTATGGTAATTTGGTCCAGAAGTCAACCATAGCCTCTGCTCAAAAGAAAAATTTTGAAGCAACAGGGGAAAGAGCTTCTTTCATGGATCCCTAATATAATAAGATCCCTGGTGAACAGGAAAAAGTTAGATTCATTTAGTTCTCCAAATTTCCAGATCAACATTCTGCTGAATCCTTCAGTTTCATTCATCTCATGAATCTTCAATAAACAAAGCCACAACCCTTATTGTCTGTATTTCCCTCCAGAATGAAAAATGGGGTGCACTTTCTTAGAAATTACTCCCTGGGGGCCCATGGATTTCTCTGTCACATCATTCTTAAACACGAGGAAAACAGTCAGAAAACCAAAGGGGAAAAACATTTATCAAACAATGCCTTATATTTGCTTTTGTTCATCTATGTTACATCCAAACCATCCTCCTTACTATTTCCTGTACACAACTTCCCATCCTCTATCTCAGTGCCTTTGCATGGGTCATCCCCCAGACCTGGCATGTGCTTCTCCCTTACCTCCATCTGGTAGAATGTCTAGCCAACTTCAGGGCTCAGCTCCTATCATCACCTAATATAAGACCATTCCCGAGTTGTTAGTGCTCTCCTGATTCCAATTACTTATTATTTCCTTTGCCTATATTTTATATTTTGAAAGCCAACATGGCTTTGAATAGAGATCTGTGCTCACATCCAAGAAGATCTTTTTTAAAAACATTTTTTAACTAGTTCAAGTTTTGCTTCAATGCACCCTGGTTCTTTGAGCTTAGGCTATGAAGTGTCCCAGAAAACTGTATAAATTGCAGAAGACACACTGATATGAATTGGTAAAGATAGTGTCCTTATCAGGGATTTCCCTCTATCAATAAAGTCACAAATATAATATCTATCTGTATTTTCTATCGACTTTTCTGTGTACGGGGTTCCCTGCCCTGCCCCCGCCCCATAGTAAGCTGCTTGAGGGACTGTGTGTCCTTATGTCTTTACATATGTAGTGCCTCACATATAGTAGGTACTTAGGAAATACCTGTTCAATGAATGAATAAGTGTCCATCTTAATCAATTTTCTTTAGCAAAATTGCTTCAGAATAACTCAGAACAAACAAATGACACTTTCCATAAACTTACTATGGAAGGTCAAACTTTTCAGAGAATTTCTTTACCTCACAAAATATACTTTCCCAAGCACTCAGTCTTGAAAACTAGGAGTTACCTTTAACTCTTCCATATTCAATCAGTTGATAAGTCCTATCCTTTCTACTTCTACAATATTTCTTGCATCTATGGTCACTCTTTATGCTTACCTCTTTAATGATCTGTTGAACCATCCCTTTGCTTGCCTCCAATTTCTTCCTTTTTCAATTTACTGTCTTCATCATTTCTATTCTATTAATTCACATTCTAGTATGATGCATCATTAATATTTCAGTGTGGTTTTCCCTGAGCACAGTCATTGCTCACAGACCTTCAGGCACTCTTCTCTGGTCTCCAAAGCTGACTCCAACCTACATTCCCCACTTGATTCCCTATCACACTTCCATTTGTCATAAAAGTCAGGTTGACATCTTGCCTTTTTTTTCAAAACCCCACATCTCTCAAATCCAAAATTTTCTCTCTATTCACACAGTGACGGCTTTAGTTCAGGATCTTGTCACCTCTCTCCTGGATTATTTCAAAGGCTTCTGAACTGATTTCCTTGATTCAAGTCAGTCCTTCTCTAGTATATCTTCAGTCTGACTGTCAAAGTGGTTTTTTATTAAGCACGTTATCTCACAATATCACTTTTCTCCTTGAAAAATGCCAATGCTTTACTATGGCCACAAATGTAAAATATAAATGTTGTTTTTTTAAAACTCAAATGCAGCCTTTGAGTGAATCCAAATAACCATAAAAAGGATTTGTTCTGTGAAGCTTGGATTCAAAGGGTCACACTTGAGGACCTAGAGGATCACATGTGGCCTTCAAGGCAGCAGTTTCCCCACTCCTGGCTATTCCAGAGAAGGCATTTGATAAATGCCTATTAATTGATTCATTTACCCTATGGTATAACACAAATGGGACCCAAACACAGATCATATGATTTCCTACATTTTTTCTTTGTTCAACTTGCTCCCTCTGTCAGGAATACTGCATCCCCAAAGGATCTGCCTGCCCATTTCCTATTTAAGTTTCAAGGCCCATTTCAAATGGATTTTCCTTCATAAAACTGTTTTCTGGTTTCCCAGCCCTCTCCCTACAACACCCCAACATTTGTCAAAAATGTTCTGTCTCTCTCTTCTCCTCCCTCAGAGCAGAGATTCTTAGCACAAGTAACTCAGATCACTCCCAAGAGCTACTGGATAGATTTCAGAGGGCCTGCCAACTTCAATGGGAAAAAATGCATGTTTATTTTTATTAATCTCTAACTAATATTTAACATTTTTTTAATAAATAAAAATATTATTTTGAGAAGAGGTTCATAGGCTTCACCAAACTGTCAAAGGTGTTCATGACCAAAAAAAAAAAGAGGAGGGGAAAAAAGCATTGATTTAACACCTATTATGTTTCAGGAACTCTTCTAAGCACTTTATAAATATTATCTTTTTTGATACTCACAAAAAAAACACCAGAGGATGGAGAGGCAATAATATAAACATACAATAATTATATATATATATATATATTCTAAGCAATATGTCACCATTTCATAATTGAGGATACTGAGGCAGACAGAGTTTAAGTGACCTGCCCAGAGTCACACAAATCTGAGGTTAGATTTGAACTCACGTCATCTTGACACCAAGCCTAGGTCCAGCTCTCTAACCACTATGCAATTTACAGCAACACCTCCTCCCCCACACCTTATAAAAGATAATGAAGGCCTGTTCTGATGGAACTTGCATTTTTAATTTTGTGTCATAACGATTTGTATCATAGGTCATAAATCATCAGGTCAGAGAATTTGAACCTTAAGACCATAGGGACTATAGAATTTGGTTAGAGACATTAAACGCCATCTAGTTCAACCTCTTTATATTTTTCGATAAGGAAAGTGAGGCACAGAAAATTATGTGACTCCCCCAAGATCATATGACTGAGCCAGAATTCATGCTTAGCTCTCCTAACTCCAAAATCAGCCATCTTTCCATCATACTATGGGCTACTGTCTCTCACACTACATTATAAATTCCTTCAGATAAAAGAATGTCTTTTTTCTTGTCTCTCCTCTAAGAGATATCAAACAAATGGACAGGGATGGTAATCTGAACTCATTTCTTGAGTATTAGTTATATGTCTGTCTCAGCTTTGATGGTTCCCAATCCATTGCATGCAAATAACTTTATTTCTCTTTTTATGCCCAGTGCACGGAAACATATCCTTTCCCTTTAAGCAAACTATAAGTGACTTCCAGGATTACTTCATAAGGGGTAGCAGGTGGTAGTTATGCTACAATTTCTTTTTATAAAAATGACTAATCAGCCCTGGGCAACTATGATTGGATCAAATTGCTGTTTCCTTGTAAATCATCTCACATTCTAATAAGGATTTCCTAGGCACCCCAAGTACTAATGAGAGACTTGCTCTTTGGTTATTCCCCAAAATCTTTCCTTTCAATATGCAAAATGTGTACTGTCTCCAAATCATCCTTCTGGTCCTTCTCTTACCATGAGCGATTGGCGGAGGAGGTCTCTTGGACAGAGAGGAGAGAGCTACTGAAGAAAAGGAGAGAAAAAATGCACCTTGGCTGAAGAAAACAACTGCCCTCTTCTGTTTAGAGAAGAGTCACGACTCAGGGCATCCAAGATCAGGTACGAGAGAAGGTCAGGATGTCTGAGCTTCTCACTGTTCCTCACACAAGGCTCCATCTTTTGTGTCTGCACATGCCGCCTCATGCCTTCATGTCTCCTTGCTTAATACCCCTAGTTCTCTTCAGAGCTCAGCTCAAGCAGCATCTTCCACATACTTTTTTTCAAAATGCTTTTGTTTTATAGCATATATTATCTCAATTCATCTTCACAGCAATCATGGGAGGCAGGTCTTTTTATCTTCCCCATTTTACAGATGAGGGAACTGAAGTTAGGTGACATGGCCAGGGTGACAGGAGTAGTAAGTGAGGGGTGGGGGAGGTGGGATTGTGGTATCATTGGCATCTTTGACAGTCTGGAGAAGCCTATGAACCCCTTCTCAGAATCATGTTTTTACGTTCATGAAATAAAATGAATAGTTCTAAGGGTAAGTGAAAATAAAAATGTGGTTTTTTTCCTCCCCATCCAAAACTACAGACTTCACTGAAACCACTTCAAGGTTTCACTTGCAAGGTGGGCTAGTGGATAGAATTCAGTTTAAGAACTTGTGTATATGAAACCATTTCTAAAATTTTTTCACCCTTAGCTGCCTGCACAATTTCCTCAAAATGACCATGTGTTTATTTTGTATGTTCTTTGCACATACTTTTTATGTACATAATGTTTCTGTGATGGAATATAGGTCTCAGAGCCCCATACAGCTCTAAGACTATAAATTATAGAGAAGTTATTGACCTGCACTAGCAGGAGGAGCTGCCTCACTAAAGAGTGCTTAACTTTCTGTCTCCGTCTCTCTCTACCTATTTCTATGCATACATATCCAGGGTAAACCAAGTCAATGCATTTTAAAGCTTTAAGAACTTAAGACTGAATGAAGACTTTTGGAATACTCTGAATGTATAGGCATAGACACACGTATATATTTATTCTTACCCATATACGTGTATGTGTCTGTGCATATAATCCAAGCATTTATTAAATATCTGCTCTGTGGCAGCTACAATAATGAGCTACAAAGCTACAGAGAAAAATACAATCAGTGAAACAATCCCTTTTCCAAACATTTATATATCTAGTCTATGTCTGAATCATAAATGGAAGTAGAAATTAGATTTTTAAATGAATTTTGCCCAATGACCTGAACTCTCTTAAATATTTCCTGTCCTGTTTTGTTGAATATGACTGATGTATGAGCATCTGTCTTTCAGGGAGTGAAAGAATGGTCACAAGGGAATCAATGATTCATTTTCTATTGGTAATTGATCTAAGGCCAAAAAAAGGGGGTCAGAGAATGAGCAACAATTTGACCCTCCCTCTGAAAGCCCAGAGAGAGCCAGGTCTCCCCCATCCCCATGAGCCAAATTCCCTTTTCTTAACTACTGGGTCAAGCCTAGAATTGCTTGTGTTTGCGCAACATTCCATGAGTCACCAGCCCAACTAAAGCCTCAGCTCTGTGGTAACTTTTCCATCTGAATTCTATAGAGGGTCAGGTAAAGGCCAGCCGGCTGTCAAAAGCATTGCTTGCCTTGACAGACTGTGCCCTTAAAGTGCACTGGGAGTGACTGTCTGGAAGCATTAAGGTCATCCTGGTATATTAGATAGTAATACCCCAGAAGCCAAAGCCAACATATTTCAGGATTAAAGAACAAATCTTCCCATTTATTTCAAAGAATGAAATTTCTGTAGCAGAAGTAGATGGGAAACAATGAAACTACACTAAAATGATGATTATTAGATTCCTAAAATGGCCAGTGTAACCTGTCATTGACTCGACTGGACAGGAAGGAAGTCTGGGAATCAGTTCCAAACTGACTCATTTAGCTTAAACAAATTGTTTAAGTCCCTTGTTGGCTCAGTTCTTTTCTCTATAAAGTAGGAATCCCCTCCCCAGCTTTGATTATACCATTATGGAACCATAGTACCAAGGACACCTCCCAAGGTCATGTAGTTCAAATCCAAGAAGTTCTACTATTCCAGTTTTGTTATTCAAGATAGGGATTTTTTCTTGCTTTTGAAATAATTCTAGGGGGAAAGAATTAATTTACTCTCTCTGGGTTGCCTCTCATTTACATTTGTACATTTGTATTATATAATTTGTATTATATATATATATATATTATATAATTGTATTATATAATTTGTATTATATAATTACTTGAATGTTAACTCTTACTTTAGAATGTTAGCTTCTTGAGGTCAAGGTCTGTTTTTTGCCTTTCCTTTATTTCCCCAGCACTTAATACTATATCTAGCATATTTTTGTTTTTCAGTTGTATCCAACTCTGCATGATTCCATTTGGGGTTTTCTTGCAAAGATATTGTAGAGATGTGTCATTTTCTTCTCTGGCTCAGGCAAATAGGATTAAGTGACTTCCTCATGGTCACGCAGCTAATAAGTGTCCAAGGCCAAATTTGAACTCAGGAAAATGAGTCTTCCTGACTCCAAGCCCTGCACCACCTATCTTCTGTACCTGGCATATAGTAGGCATTTAATAAATGTTTGTTGACTTAATTCAGTAGATACATTACATTTAAAAATCTACTAAGAGCAAAAGCAATGAAGATTGCCTATCAAATTAAAGGTCAAGCTTCATAATCTTAGAAGTGTGTTAGAGTGGACAAAGCATCACTGAAGCCAGGCCACTTTATTGATCCTCACTTGGCTTTCACGTCAACTTCTCCATAAATTAGGTGCTATGTGCCGCCAATGCCAGCCAACTTGAAAGACCAGAGCTATTCCTCAGGATTATCCTTGAACGAATATGTGTCCCCTTATTGTCCACCATGTTATTTGCACAAAAGTGGTTCATCAGTGGAGCAAAATGCCACCCTGAAGGCTTCCCTTCAAGTAAGCATCTTCCACGCACAGGTCAGAGTCATACAAAGTATCTTGAAATACAATAGTCACAGTGACTGACTACCTTATTTTATGGCATCTCAGAAAGGAGATGCCCTGCCCTTCCCCTCATCTGCAGGAACAGCAGCCAGGCTAACAGTTCCAAGTTTGCCTAACCATTGAATGAGTTCCTCCTTCCCTCCTTTATTTAGTCAAGTATAAGGTGGTTTTCCTAGCCAACTCTTTTTTTAACTTAACCTTGAAGCAAAATTTATGAATTTGTTTTCTCCAAATGTTGCCTAACATAGCAGACAAATCTATTCTATTATGCATTGTATGTAAAGAACTTTTTCAGGATTAAAGGATCAAAAATAGTCAAAAAACAAACTATTTCATTTGCTATCCCATCTCAATTTCTAAAATGAATGGATTAAAAAAGTTACTTTTAAAGAAAAATTGTGCTAAAATAATAATTTCCAAAATATTGGTTATTTTCCCACCATTAACAAGTCTTCCATTTGGGCCCAGGAGAAAGGGTAAAACTTAGAGAAGCAGAGAGATGAGAGAAGATAATTCTAGAAAGAAGAAACAGAGGAGGAAGGAACCCCTTCACTGTTCATAAATAGCAGAGTCAAGCAATTAGGCTGGGTCCAGGGAGGGGTTATGTGGAAAAGCAGGGGTACCTAAGTAACAGTGTGCTATGTTTAACAACTACTTCTTTAAAAAAAAAAAGGAAAGAAAGATACATTGCAAACTTTTAAATTAGTTTGCACTATTAACATTTTCTCTATCACTTGAAGTCTAGACCATCAAAAACAGTACATCAAGCCTTAATTTATAACATTTTTTAATTTCTGAGATTTAAATAAATGCTCACAACGAAAACTGAACATTCTGGCTCTCATGAGCTGGTATGAGCTTATTCCAGTACACTTCTGCCTCTAAGGAGAGTAAGATATATTAAGACCAGATTGAAGTGACTTGAATGCCAAGACAGATAAAGAGTTAGGGACGTTATTCTACAGGCAAGAAGACATGGATGATTTTTTGAGTGGGAGAGGATAGGTACATAACATTTTTGTATAAGAGAAAAATAGAATAAATTTATAGCAAAATATTAGACTATATGGTACATGATAAGTAATAAAGGGATGAAAATAACCATTGTAGCCAAAATTTATCAGGGAAAACTTCACAGGGATGAGAAACTGCCATTTTTATTTGAAAGTATAACCACTGTTGTGTTAAATTAAATCCATTGGGAAGCACATTAGAAGTTTCAGGACAAAGGATACCACATGGAGCAGGGCACTCAATAGGTCACGATTCCATGAAATATTTAAGTTGATCATGAAATTTCTGGTCCTTGCTACCCTCTATCAAAAGTTACTCAGTCAAATCAGCTGTATAGTCATTTAGATGACTCAATTAGTCATTTAGATGACCCAGTTCTACTCTATAAAACATTTATTAAGTATCCATTATATGTTGGGTTGTAAAAGTAAGCATCCTGAACTTCAGAGAAAATACAGAGAAATCAAAACCAACAGACAAGGCTTCCAAGTACCCTTCTATAAGTAATACGTACATCACAGATCAACAGACAGATTCAACTCTCTGACCATACATACATAGTTACCAGACAGATTCAACAACAACTGGGTTTTCAAAGCTGGGGGGCTCCTTAGCAGCCGCCCAGAGTCTCCTCTGGTCAAACAAACACTTCCAATGAGTGTATCCCAAAGTAAAACCTCACCTCAGAGCATTTATACACTTTTCAGAGCCAGAGGGTATCACAACTCTTGAGAATCAGTGCCTCATTAACAAAAGGTAGGGACTTTCTTACAAATCTCCCCTAATCAAACTCCCCTTAATCGTTAGGCTCATTAATGGGTGGGGAAGATCTTTAATCTCATTAGCTAATGCTAACGCCACAGGTACCTGATAGGTATTGGGGATGAAAGGGGGAAGAAAATCCTAATCATCAAGGAGCTTATAATCGATTTAGAGGTTGCAATATCAACTTGCATGCAATGCAATGTAGAGTAATTTTAAGGAGAGAGCACTAACAATCTGAATATCAGAATAGATCTTCTTTAAGAGTTGGCATTTGATCTTTCCCTTGATAGAGGTATAGAAGACAGCCTATATGATCAATCCATCAATTAACATTTATTAAGCACCTACTATGTACCCAGCATTGCCAAATACCAAGATTACAAAGAGAGGCAAAAGACAGTCCTTGTCCTAAGGGAGTTTACAATCTAATACAAAGGAATAGTGGCAAAGGATGGAATGTCATATTCGAATGACAACTAAAAGATCAGTTTTTGTTAAAAAAGAGAGAGTAGGGAAAGGGGAAGGAACAGCATATAAGAAAGGAGAGGTGGGTGGGAGCCAGATGTTGGTGGACTCTGAATGCTAGTGACTGGTTTCTGCATCTTATCCTCTCAATTCCAAGGCATTTATTAGATGTTTACCATTTACTAAGCAATATGATAAGTGCTAGGTACATGAAGAGTATAAATGTTTGTTGTCTATCTTAGAAACAACTGAAGTTGACTGGGATTGTGGAGCTATTATCACAGCACTCTGTGATCACTTAATATCATGGATACAATCTCTGGCCCTAAGGAAACTCTCCCTAATGCAGTATAGATGGGGAGGGTGTACGAGGTCTACGCACATAAATGGGAGGCAGTGTCATTTGGCAGAAACATCCAGAACACTGGACTTTAAGTTGAATACTTGGTTCACCCACTGACTAACTATGTAACCTTGTCAAGTTGTGTAAGCTCCAGAAGCCTCAATTTCTCCTTTTGTAAAATGCTGATAATTATACCTGGAATGCTTATTTCATGAGTTTATTATAAAAAGGGGCTTAGAAATGACTGTGGAAATGCTATTATTGTTTGATCATAAACACACACTGTTGATAATCCCTTGATGCTAAAAGAGAGAAAGAGACAGAGACAGAACTAGAGAAGGTGATAGAGAATCCAGGAAGGAGGAATTTCACTGGAATTTCTCTCTCTCAGTGTTAAAGAAAGGCTATGTCACAGTCTAAAGAAAATTTTTGGTCCCCCACTTCATCCTCCATTTTGTCTGTTTTCATGCTATCAGTGATGGACTGTGCATCTGTCACTCAACCACCAGCCTAGCCAAGGTCAGAGAGCTCTACTACCAGAAGGCTAAATACCATATAATGATATTTCTGGTCAAAGCTCCTCATTAGACAATGTTCTAAGACAGAGATTCTTTACTGGGGAGTGAAGGAATATATGAGGATAGATTTCAGGGAGTCCAAGAACTTGCTTGAGGAAAAAAATTGTATCTTTGCATTTACTTATCTCTAACTGAAATTCAACATTTCCTTTCATTGTGAATTTTTTTTAAAAATAGCATTAGAATGGCACCATAGGTTTCAGCAGACTGCCAAAGGGATCTACATTAAAAAGGTTAAGAATCCCCCCTGTAAGTTGGGGTAGGGTTGGAGGTTAAACAGAGAAAGTGATGGGTTGTGATTTTTCCAGAAGAGATCAAGCACATGGTTGAATTTACAAGCCCTGGAACTTTTGAGATGTTTCTCCTATTTTTTTTTAACATCCTACAGGTTTTCAAAGACTAATTGAGTATTGTTATAGGGCTACTGTCTTCCATTTGTACATATCCTTGTAGTCCTCCAATGCTTGCAGCTGAAATCTCTTTGATCCAGTCCATGGGTCAGCTCTGCCCAAGCCTCTAGGACCAACCCTGACCCAAGACTAAAAAACTATGAAAAGCCCAAGGTCAGTAGTTCACCTACCCTGGAAGTAGCTAGTCGTATTAGTGATCCTAATCTGATTTGGTAATTCATCTCATAGAGTCGTAAAACCTTGGAACTAGAAGGGATGTCAGAAGCTACCCACCTAGCCCAGTTCTGTACCTGAAAAGGAATACCCAACAACCACTATCCAGGCCTTGCCATAAAAACCTCAAGGGATGGTGAATTCACTTCCTCCTAAGGTAGCCCAACCCATCCCTGGAGAGCTTGAATCATGAAAAAAAGGTTTCCCTTTGAGTCTGACTGACTTTTTACTACTTCTATCCATTGTTTTTAGCTCTACCCTTTGCATCTAACAAGATTAAGTCTAATTCATTTTCCACAGGAAATACAAAAGAAAGCTATCATGTCTCTAGGAAGTGGGTTCCTACCTTTTGCCTCTTTGATCAGAGTGGTTCAAATTCCGAGACTCCTCAGGTATGAGATTTCCTGTTCTCCTGACTTAAGTCTCTCTAATCTCCATGACCTGCTATTGATGGGTCTCAGTCCCTCACTTTACTCCAGATTCAATTTATTCTCTAGATTTCTCCACTCACCTTTCACTCATTCTCTTTCCAGTTCCCTTTATGAATTATCTTCTGCCATTAGAACATCAGCTTTATAAGGGCTAGAATTGGATTGTTTCTCTAGTGCTCAGTATAATGCCTCACACATGTTGTGGTTCAATTCTGTCCAACTATTCATGACCCCATTCGAGGTTCTTTTGGCAAGGATACTGGAGTAATTTGCCATTTTCTTCTCCAGCTCAATTTTTTTTTTAACAAAGGAGGCAAACAGGGTTAAGTAATTTGCCCAGGATCACACAGCATGTAAGTGTCTGAGGCTGAATTTGAACTCATGAAAATGTCTTCCTGTTTCCAAGCCCAGTACTCTATCCATTGCACTATCCAACTGTCCTCACATGTAGTAAATGCTTAGTAAGTATCTATTCTAATTACTTACCCATCCATATAGGTATTTATCATCCTTCTATCCATGTATTATCTATCTATCTATCTCAAACTCAGCCTAGATCTTTGGCTATTAATAAACACATCATACCTGTCTTTCCCTCTTAGACTCATACACCTTCACAACCTCTCTTCAAATAAAAAAAAAATCTTTGGCCTTGATCATTAAAACTCCAAACTAGGACTCATTCTCCTCTTCTGACCCACACCTCACCTTCACCCTACTCTGTGAGTCTGACTGGGGTCATGTTTATGTATTTAACCAGTATTACCACTGCAGCTGCACCCACCCCATCCCTTAGCCTCATTCTCTAGCACCTATTCTTTTTCCGTTTCTTAAAATAAGGGACAGGCATCATGTTAGAGTCATAAGAGTACTGAATTAGAAGTCAGTCACTGCATTCACGTCTAATCTATGCAACTGCTTAGTTATATAACAATGTACTAAATATTTTAACTCTTTAACTATTTCTCAGATTCCTCCTCTTTATTGAATGGGGATACTGGCCAATGAGGCCCCAATCCTTCGAAGATGTAAGAGAGTGACATGGAAGCTTAGTGATCTTAACTCCAGAAACAAGTGATATGGGATACTCACGATTGCCACGATAGAGCAGGTGTAAACTCAGAATTTTCTGTTTCTTGTTGGATTTTGGTATAGTGAGAGAAAACTGAAAGCATTTTGTTTGGTTACTGAGATGAACTCAGTGCATACACAAAAGGTTCAGGGAAGTAAACTCATTCTCTCTTTTCCAAAGTCAAAAAAGACAAGAATTGCTCATATCATGGGACTACAGAAGGGAGTAGAGGTAATGACAGTGCCCTTTCTCTGCAGCCTTATGTCTACAGGTGGCTTCCATGTCACTGTGAACACATGGCACCTCTGTTTCTTTTGCATCTTTGTGTTTCTTTCTTCCTGTTCTAAGACTTTCATCTACCTTTATATTTATTTCCCTGTACAGAGACAGAACAAACCAGGATATAACCTTGTGAATTTTGAAAGGTCAGAAAAGTCATCAAAAGTCCACTTAGCAACCAAAGCCGGTAGAAGCAGTAGCAGGGTGTCTTGGAAAGCCAGCCCTAAGGAGTAATCATATTGATCCAGCTAAGTAGTGAATCAAGCTGACACTCAATACATTATGTCCTACAAGCAAGGAAGCAGACTCATCCATCTGTTATGTCATATCCAGAAGTGAACTTGGTGGGGGAATGTTTTATAGTAAACATTTTCAAAAGTTTTTTTTTTACTTCTTTTTAATGTTTTTTTTATTTTGAGTTCCAAATTCTTTTCCTCCCTTCTCCCACCCACTGAGAAGGTAGGAAATATTATATAAATTATACATGTGAAATCATGCAAAACATATTTCCACATTAGCCATGTTGTAAAAAAAAAAGCAAGAAAAATGAAATAAAAATTACTCCAATTTGCATTCAGGGTTCATCAGTTCTTTTTCTAAAGGTAGATAGGTGTTTCATCATGGGCCCTCTAGAATTGTTTTGAATTATTGCGTTGATCAGAGTTTTCATAGTTAATCATTGTTACCATATTGCTATACAACATCTAGAATGCTATACACATTATAAACAATGACCTCCTGATTCTGCTCATTTCATTTTGCATCAATTCATCTTCCCAGGTTTTTCTGAAACAACCCTGTTCATTTATTATAACACAATGGTATTCCATCACAATCATATACCATAACTTGTTCAGTTATTTTCCAATTGATGAACATCCCATCAGCTTCCAATTCTTTGCCACAACAAAAAAAGCTGTTAGAAATATTTTTGTATATATTTCCTTCTCCTTTTAATTTGAACTCTTTAAGATATAGCTTTAGGAGTGTTAATATTGTATCAGAGTGTATCCACAGTTTTATATTCCTTTGGACAAAGTTCCAAAACCAGAAAGAGGCAACCAATACCCAAATCCACCAATAGTGTTCCTGCTTTTCTACATCCCTTCCAACATTTGCCTTTTTCATTTTCTGTCATGTTAGCCAATCTGATAGGTGTGAAGTAGTACCTAAAAGTTGTTTTCATTTTAATTTCTCTATTCAATGTGATTTAGATTACTTTTTCATATGACTAGAGAGAGCTTTAACCTCTTCTTTGGAAAACTGCCTGTTCATATTCTTTGGTCATTTATGACTGGGGAATGGCTTTTATTCTTTATAAACTTTACTCAGTTCCCTGTATATTTGAAAAATAAGACCTTTTTCAGAGAAACTTGCTTTGAAAAAAAATTTCCCCAGTTTTCTACTTTCCTCCTAATCTTGGCTCTATTGGTTCCATTTGTATAAAACCTTTTTAATTTAATGTAATCAAAAATATCTAGCTTATATCTTATGATGCTCTCTATCTCTTATTTGATCATGAATGTTCCCTTTATTCCTGAATCTGACAAGGAAACTATACCTTACTCCTTAATTTATTTATGGTATCACCCTTTATGCCTAAATCATGTACCCATTTTGACCTTATCTTGGTATACAGTATGAGATGTTGGTCTATGCCTAGTTCCTACCAAATTCCTTTCTAATTTTCCCAGCAATGTTTGTCAGATAGTAAATTCTTTCACAAAATTCGGGATCTTTTGGTTTATCAAACATTGGATTATATAGTAAACACTTTCAGTCTACTCTCCCTAAGGATGGAATAGATGTGGGTCCTTTCTGTAGAAACCCAAAGAGGTTAAATTAACTTGCCCCAAGGCAGAATTCAAATTCCAAAACTCTGATTTCAAATCTTATATTCTTTATACTATTGTGTTCTGCTTACATCATTATTTTATTAATATATACAACTTATATTCTTTCTGTCTTCAATGATGCGATCTGAGTGGCAATGATATGTTCCATTGATTCAATGTTAGAATCACATAGCTGATCCTCATTCACCCATTAAGTGGGAAGTATGATCATAGGGAACATCTTGGATGACAATTTTGACATTCACTGTAATCAGGGTGATCGATTGTTCCCCACTCTATAATATTTTTTTCTTAAGCAAATTGTTTACCATGAAATTTTTGTTTTGATGAGTCATTATGTTACAGAAATGACCCTGAAAACCAAGAGATTATGCCAAATGAAGGGCAAGCTCCGACTGGTCAATTTAGAAAGCCCTTAAGTCTAAGGCCAGAGACTAACTAGAGGCATTTGTTGAAGACCAACTCAGTCAAGTATGAAACTACAGGGTCCTTACCTCATGAAATTTTTGGCCACAGCCACTCATTAAGCAAACTATTAAGGCATGGAGGGGTGAAGGTTTGTACCAATGGAGGAAGTACCCACATGATTCAATTAAACCCAACTGACATTTATTAAGCACCTATTAAATGCAAAGCATGCTATGAGTAAAACCAAAGATTCTCTGGAGAACTGCCTTAAAAAACTTTTATTACTTCGGCTGTTTCCCTAGAAAGAAAATATTCCTTGAACAGTTGCAGGATTTTGCTTTTTCAGCAATATAGTACAAGTTTGTACTTACTCCATGCTGATTTACTTAATCTGTTTTTCATGAAGCCATCTTAAAGTTTAACCAATTGGAGGAGATACAGGTGCCACCTTAATTAAATCTGAATTATGCTATATTCAACGAATGATATCAACGAAACAGGCTAAATTTGGCCTTCACCTGATGGAGTAGGAAAAAATTTCATGTTTATACATGATTATGCTAACCGCACCATTAATCAAGTTAGAAGAGAGAAGGCTCTGTTTCCATGTGACTGTAGCCTTAATGTCACTCTAGGGCATCCTAAGTGAATGCTACTGATCTTACAAAAATGGAATGCTGTATCCCTGCCTTTTCTAGAATTTTTTAAAGACAGAACTATAAAGAAGCTTTTTTGTTTGAGCAGTATTTTCCCTCTTTTTTATTAATAGTTTTATTGGAGCCTTTTATTCTTTACATAGTCATTTTCCAAATGCCACCTCTATACCATCACTGAGCCCTACTTAAACAAATCTGATGTACAAAACAATCTTCTCTGACAGTGACATTCTGCCACATGACTGAGAGAAAGCAGATTTATTTTATGATTTATCCTTCAAGAACAAGATTGGTCAATGCAATTAAGCTGAGTTCAGCTTCTTTTTAGCATTAGTGATTTCATTCACATTGCTGTAGTCAATGCCTATATTGTGTGTGTTCAATATATTGTGTGTGTGTAATATATTGTGTATAGTGCTCCCTCGGCTCTGCTTTCTCTTGCTTTGTATCAGTTCATACAAGTTCATCCATGCTTCTCTGAATTTCTAACATTTGTGGTTTTTTATGGTACATAGTCATATATCGAAATATGCTTATCTATTCCCTCATTTATCGGGCATTTACAATATTTCCAGTTTTTGCTACCATCAAAAATATTCAAACAGTATTTTAAGCTTAGAAAACTTTTTTTAAAATGTCACTCACACAAGATTGGCCTTTATGCTTTTAATCCTATCTAGGTCAATCAGTGGCTGTTTCTATTTTTTTCTCATTTTTTTGCTGAGATCCTAAGGTCCTTAAAAATCAGTGTATGCTTCATAATCATACCTTTTTATTTGTTAATTATTTCATTCTTATTGGTTATAGATACCCAGCTCAATTACATTTGTAATATTCCTGAAGGAAGTTACTGTGTAATACGCTTCTCACTGTCCTCTTCTTATATTCCCTATATATACTCCATATGATCTAGCGTAGTGATGACAATGTATACTTCAGCACTTCTGTGATATCAACAATATGAGTATTCCTTGCCTGGTCCAGATTATATTCTACCCACAGCTTCTTATTCCTTTATGAGCCTTGCCCACATAGAGACATCTAGGTGGTATAGTGAAAACAGTGTTGAACACGGGGTCAAGAAAACTGAATTCAAATCTCACTTCAGACATCTATTAGTTTTGTGACCCTGGGCAAGTCATTTAACCTCTGCCTCAGTTTTCTCATCTGTAATATGAGATTAGTAGCAACTGCCTCCCAGGGTTTTTGTGAATATCAGATAAAATTATGTTTGTAAAGTACATTGTAGACCTTTTAAAGCACTATGTAAATGTTAGCTATTATTTTTGTAATCAATTATCCACCTGATATGCTTGAGACTTTCTTTTGTACATTTTTATATAGTGTATATCCCAGTGCAATATTTATTTGTCCATCTGCAATATCTGACTCTTGCCACATAATTGGTTCACTTACTCAATTTTTTAGTTATGTTTATCTTTCATGATGCTTTTTACACCACTTCCTTTCTTCAAGTCATCACTGATCATAGTCTACAGTCTATTTATACCCACCGGGCACTTCTTGACTCACAGCTAATTCTTGTATTAACCTCAACCTTAATTCTGCGGTAAATGGGATGTTACACAACATTTGTGATTCGTCAGTAGGAGAAAAATAACAATGTTGAGAAATCGGGTTTCTATGTCAAGGTAAAGCTTGGAGGTTATTGAAAGTGCTGGGCAGTAATCTAGAAGCAATCCATTCTGTTTTCTATCTCATTTCATTATGTAGTATTATCCTATACATATATATATATATATATATATATAATATATATATATATTATATATGTGAAGTAAGTCAATGGGCTGACCATTCAACTGCCTGATGGAGTCTGGGAATCAGGCATCTTTTATCCATCCTCTTGGTTTCTCTTGTGTGGAAAACTGGATTAATCTCTCTTGAATAGCTATGAGGTGACCTTGTGGTATTACCAGGCTTGATGCATCTCCACACATAATAAGTTCTAAATAAATTCTTGCTGACTAAGTCTGGTGGTTAGTTTTGACATACCCTTTGCCTCATTGACATGGAAATTTGGTCATTTTTGGTGAGTGTTATTAAAGACAAATAAGAACTATGATACAAAAAGAACAATTTCCAGAATTCTTTTTTATCATTTTAAGCAAACTTTGTCATTGTGGTACAAGGCTACAAATAGTAAACTGCTTCTTTGCCAGTATCCTGTAAAGTCATACAGTTTTAGAGTTGACAAGAACCTCAGAAATAACAAGATGAAGAAATTGACATATTCCTTTAGACATCACTTTATCCAACTCCTCCCCCTCATTCTCAGGAATTGTTGATATTAAAAAGAATCAAATCATAATAAGCTTGGAATAAATGATAAGTCATAGAAATTTTTTCCCAATTAAGAAATTTCTCTTAAGGTTATTTTCTTGTTTCTTTAAATCTAACATCATCCCTCTTGCTCTTTTTTAAAAATTTAGCTCTCATAATCCTTGATTCAGAGTTTACTATTGAGAGTCTGAATCAAAAAGGGAAAGTGTCTTATTCTTAGACCTGAACTTTTGCAGAATCACAGAATTACTGAGGTAAAAGGAACTTCAGCATTCACCTAGCCCAAATAGATCTGAACAAGATTTCTAACTGTCCTAGTCCAACAAAGAAACATGAAGATTTTGCTTGAAGAACTCTAGTAAGGGAAATCTACTTCCTAAGGAAACCTACTCTGCTTTTTGATACTCTATATTTAATCTTTTTTTTTCCTATGTAACACAAAAGAATTCACATAAGGTAAGTACTCACACAGAGTTCAGAAGAAGTGGTACAAAGACTCTCTCAAGGTCTTCCTGAAGACCTTTAGCATCTGTTACGAAACATGGAAGATATTAGCACAGGACTACTCATCATAGTATGTCCACATCAAAGAGGGTGCTACCTGGTATGAGCAAAGCGAAGTCACAGTAACACAAAGGAAACACAAGATGTGCAAATCTAGAGACATCATCATCCCAAATGTTCAAATGGAATATTTGTGTCCAACGTATGGTAGAGTCTTCTGAGCTCATATGGACTGATCAGCCACAGTCAAACACACTGGACCTTGATCGCAACATCATGCTGTCACTGTCCTTTTCAAGTATGAAGGCCAATCAGCAATTAAAGCAAGAGAAACAGCAAGGGTAACGCAGTGGGTATCTATTCCAGCTACTATCTCATGAACCCCTACTGGTATATTTTCCATGAACAATCAGTCAGTAGACTCATTTAACTCTTAGCAAAAGTATTTACTAAAATAGTATAGAGTAAATAGTAGTTACAAAAAAAACCTTGTAAACCTGGAACTCACTTTCTCATAAATATGTGCAACGTTCATAGAAAGAATGGGCTCAAATTTAGAATACATTGACAATGAGACACGTAATTAGGAAACATGTATGGCAAAGATAACTGGCAAAGATAACTCACAACCCCTCATAATGCATGGCATGGAAATCCCTTCTGTCTTCATAGAGTTATCATACTGCTCTCCTCTGAGGCAACATGTCTGATGGATGGGCCATTCAGCTGGGCTCCAGGGTTTACTCCTTTCTTGAATCTATAGACAGTACTCTTCTCTGTTATTCCTTGAATCTTGTTCTCTTGAAGATTTTTCTCTCTAGTGACCATCCCTCTATCATATCTATCTCTCTGTGTGTATATGTATATGTATGTATGTGTGCTACAGGCTTAATTTATTATATCCAAAAATATGACAAGATGGGAGACAGAAGAGGAAAACATTTCATTCTTTCCACTAGAGTATTCTCCATAAAGCACTCTAAGAATGAACTTCTTAACTTCCTATATATCTATCTATCCATGTATATATATATATATATATATATATATATATATATATACACACACACACACACACTCATACATACACACATATATACACGTACAAACATACATACATATATACATGTATGTATATGTGTGTTATATACTCATGTGTGTATATATATGTGTGTATGTGTGTGTGCATGTAAAGGTCCAATACTGATTCTTTCATCCAATCCCAGGATAATGTGCATGTGGTATCAGTTGCATTCACCTTATCTTCAAGGCCCTATAATCCTCACAAGTTGGTGAAGAGCTTATGCACCCATTGTAAAATACTTCTTTAATACCTTCTTAATACCTCAGACTCTAAATGACTGTATCAGCCAAGGAGGGAAGGGTAACTTTGTCGTGTACACTTGTATTGAAACAAAGTCTCTGTCTGAAACTTCTAGACATTGCTTTTCCTTCTGGGGCCAAACAAAACTAATTTAATCCTGATTCTGCATTGCAGTGCCTAAAGTTCTTTGGTTTTTTTTAAAGACAGTTCCCATAGCCTTGTCAATACTACTGTCTCCCTTTCCTTCACTTGATCCTCACAAAGCAGGAACTCAAGACTTTTCTCTCATAATCAACCTTCTCTGGACACTCTATAGTTTATCAGTGTTTTCCTTAATGTGTAGTGCCCAGAACTGAACATAGTGCTATAAATGAGATCTGACCAAGAAGGATATAGTGGAACTATCACTTTCTTTGTCTTATATACTATCCTTCTTCCTGGTAAGTCACTTTTTTCCAGTCATATCTAACTCTCTGTGATACCATTTGGGGCTTTCTTGACAAAGATACTGGAGTGGTTTGCCATTTCTTTCTCCAGAACATTTTGCAGATGAAGAAACTGAGGCAAACAGTTATATGACTTGACCAGGGTCACATAGGTAGTAAGTGTCTGAGGCCAGATTGGATCTCAGGAAGGTGAGTCTTCCTGATTCTAAGCCCAGTGCTCTATCCACTGAACCACCTAAATGCCCTGTCTTTTTCCCAATGTAGTCTAAAGTTACATTGGTTTGTTGGCTATTGTACCACATTGCGGATTCATTGAGCTTTTACTTCACCAAATATGCATAATTGTCGGTCCTTCCCTCCCCCCTCCCCCAAAATACCTTGCATCTACTTGATATGTGTTTACATGCTGTTTCCCCTCACAGAATGTAATCTCTATGAGGGATAGGACCATTTCATTTCTGTCGTTGAATCTTCTGTGACTGGTACATAATAGAAGTCTAATAATTCTTGTTAATTTTAAAACAATTGCTGATTAATTGATCTTTTTCAAAGGAATTGCTACAGTCACACTTTTCTCATCTCTTATTTCCAATGTGAAGTTAATTGCTTTGAAAATAAACTAATTTATAAACACTTTCTCAGTGATTCAGTGTCAATGGTCAGTATGAGTTGTAAATATCATTTGAAGCAGCAGGGAGGCTCAGTGGATAGAGTGCTGGGTCAAAGTCAGGAAAACCTGAGTTCAAATCCAGCCCCAGAAACTGCCTGGTTCTGTGACCTTGGGCAAGTCACTTGATCTCTGTTTGACAATGGATTGGTGTCTCCCTGAAGACAGAAATGGCTAACCATGCTAGTATCTTTGTTAAGAAACCCCATATGACTGAATGAAACAACAACAAAATCATTAACCTCAGACTACAAGCATGCATCAACTTCAGTGCTCAATAAAACCACTCACCACTAATACCTTCATAGTAAATACGCCTGCTTTCTACTATAGGAAAAAGTCATCTTATGTGATATGCAAGTAAGAGATAAGAATTGGACCTGTGATTTCACTGATTAAAGAACTCTCAGGTTCCAATGCTAATTAGTACCTTTCCTTCAATATTTTGATTTGGAGGGTTGATTAGACTCCTGGAAAGTTAAGAGACTTGTCCAAGGTCACACAACTAATATGTGTTAAGAGGCAGGGCTTAAATATGGGTCTTCCGGGCTTTGAGGTCAGCTCTCTGCCTTCTATTTCTTTCTATATGGGACTGTGGACTTGGAATTGCTATCTTTCTAGTAGTCTAAAAGTTGATTAACCCAGACATTCACAAGAAAGGCTGAAAAGAAGCAAATTTGAACTTGGACCAAGTGTGACAAGGATGAGACTGATAATAGTGAAGGAAAGAAATCATCTGCTGCTAAGAAAAAGAGATAATAGGAAAGAGAGAGAGAGAGAGAGAGAGAGAGAGAGAGAGAGAGAGAGAGAGAGATCTAAACCAAGAGAAGAAGAGAATAGCTGTTTCTGAAAACTGATCTGTGTTATGGGCTTAATAAAAATTTAGCAGGTTCTGGCTATATAACTCCAAGGATTAACAGACAACTAGGTCTATTAGAGAGAAAATTTTGAATTAAATTCAGAAAGCTAAGCCTAGAGTTCAAGCAGAAAGAATACGGTGTTACCTAGGGCTAGGCATAAGAGGAAAAGGCCTAGTTTGGAAGTAATCCAGGTGGTAACTAAAATTCCAGTAAGCTTTTCCAAGCTTAAACCTGTCTACAATGAATGTCCAAATATCAATAAATTGCTGTAATTTAACAATCTATTCTAATGGATAGTGAGCTGACCTCCACATCAGAAAGGTCCTGGTTCAAGGTCTACCTTTGACACGTATTAACAGGGTGACCCTGAGGAAGTCATTTAATTGAATGCCCCAAGTAATTCTCTAAGACTATAAATTGTACAGAGAGGTGCCTACTTATATTGATTGAGTAATAAGGGGAGTTTTGTCATTAAGAGTCCTTTATACATGAAAACACAGGTCTAGATATGAAAAATATAGAGGAATAGAGATGGAGATTGAGAAAGAGATGGGGAGGAAGAAAGAAGTAGAAAGAGAGAGAGAGAGAGATACAGAGAGAGAGAGAAGCTATCTTGTGCCAGCTCACCTTGAGCTAGAGTAGATGGTGTAATGCTTGAGGGTGTTGTGATTTGAGCGGGAGAAGGAAATGAGACAGGAGTGTGGGGCCAGGCTACAGTCCCAGGATTACAATAAAAAGAGAAACCCTTAAATCTTTAGGATGATGGTGGTGGAACAGGGAAAGCCTTGTTTCAGGGTAATCACAGCTAAGAAATAGCAACTCTTCATTTCTGAGGTTTGAGATTGCCTGAAATGCCTGTGTATTTAAAGGCTGATGTTCATATAAATATATGCTCTTATCCTCATTGTTTATTCATGGACACGTGGAGATCCAATGCTTACTAATCAGAATCGTTGCTTTTCATTGGTGTGGTACGTTCCTTTTTTCAGCCAAAGTGATCACAGCCTCTAAACCTCTGCTTTTCCTCAAATTACACCAGGGAGATAACTGCCTTCCCTGCCATCTTGATCATAGTGGCAGAATAGATCCTCCATAGCACCAGCCTCACCGGTCTCCATATCAGGGCAAAAAATTGAAGTCCAAGATAGGAAAATGGGACAGTTCAGGAAATTTAATGGGCCATCAGGGACCCAGGGAAGCATAAACTTTGTTCCTCAGGTTCAGGTAGAGTAACACAAGAAGTATGTGGTTTTGGTCATGTTCCTAGGTTTCATTTTGTAATATCCTTGTGGAAAACAAAGCACGTGAGGCTCTACTGTCTTTATGAGTAGATTTCTGCATGTGGTAGGAGAATGAAAGACATTTTTCCCCTCTGTCTCTGGCTTTTCATACAGGGAAGAGAAGCAACACATTAGATGGATAAATATGGTGCCAGACTTTCAAGTCATCATGCCTTGAATCGGAGCCCTTCATCTAATACTGTGTGATCCTGTCTGATTACTTAACCTCCTTGAATGTTTCCTCATCTATAAAATGGCTATAATAATGTTTATCTCATAGGACTTTCATGAGCCTCAAAAATTCGGTAATGTATTTAGTGTCTACTATGTGCCATGCACTGTGCTAAGAAACGAGATAATATGGGTGATTTGAAAATCTTAAAGGATTATATATATTTATTAGGATAAAACTTTTGGAATGAAAACAAGATAATCCAAACAGAGTCACTCTTTTTAGGGACTTTGAGGAACTTAAGAACAAGTCATGTGCTGTAAATCCTACTGTCCTTCTGATCTCCCCAGATGCAATATTCAAATTCATCCTTTCTGACAATATAGTTCCCAGATTCACAGTGCTATGTGAATAGTGATAGATGGTATAAAAAAGGTATATATTAAGATTTGCAGTGGACTTCAAGTGGACTTCATTGGATCCTCATAGTTACCTGGTGAGGTGGGTAATGCTTTTCCCATTGGACAGGTAAGAAAACTACAACAGAGAGAATAGGTGACCTGCCCCCCTGATCATACAGCTAATAAATGGTTGAAGAATGATTTGAACTCTGAACTTCTTGGTTCCAAGTCCAATACCCTCTACTTCAACACTTAGCTATTGAATGAATTTTGTGATTCAGTCTTTTCAGTCACATCCAACTTGTCATGATCCCATTTGGGGTTTTCTTGGCAAAGATACTAGAAGGAGTTGCCCTTTTCCTTCTCTAGCTCATTTTACAGATGAGGAAACTGAGACAAACTGAATTAAATGACTTGCCTAGGATCAAGAGTGAGTAAGTGTCAGAGGCCAGATTTGAACTCAGGAAGATGAGCCTTCCTGACTTCAAGCCCTAAGCTCTACCCACTGCACCACTTTGCATGCATATGAACATTGTCTAATGAATAGTTGTGATCAAAATGAATGCCTCTGCTTTTAGTCAACCCTCAAGTGATGAGTCTTGGCTGGTTGTTCAACAACAAACAGCTCATCCATTGTCTGTCTGTCTCAAGTACCCAAAGTCTTTTTCTAGCTTGGCAGACCTGGCTAGAGTTTATGTTTCAATTCAAGAGCCCAAGTTCATCCCATGCTGTCACAAACTGTCAGACTGGTGCTTCACTGGAAGAATCTCCCCAAAACTTAATTTTAAAGAGGAAAAAACTCTGCAGTTCACAGGCAGCTGATAAAGCCCCTGGCAAAGCATTTTGAGGCATATGTCTGTCCTGTTTATAGTCTGAGCTAGCCCTACTGATTTTGTTTAGAAACTGATATCTTAGGGAACCCACAGCTAGCTGGTTTTTCTCTGTGTAATATGAAACAGTCCTCACTGGCTAACAATCTAGGAAATCATTCTGTTCTTACCTCTTGCTATTTTTTTTATGAATGCCCGAAACTGAGCTTAATTCCTCAAAACAACTGTGAAAAACTCTGAAAACTGGTTGACCTTCTCCTGTCTTTGCCTAAGTTCACACACACACACACATACACAAACACACACACACACACACACACACACACACACACACGAAGGAAATATATTTATCCCAATGTTGAGATTTCCCTGATCCAGAGACATCATTTCTATTGACAGTGGGTTTCAGTTCTTCTTATAGGGTTCCTCAGAGAAAATGATCCTGATGAATAGCTTAGGCTTGCATTGCATAGAATTGATTTTGTGGGTGTTGTGATTAATGAGAGAGTCGTTCTTCTACCATCAGGCAGATGTTGCTTACAGAAATAGTACCCCTTGTGTACAACAAGCTGAGAAGCCACTAACAGTCAAGGGCTCCAAAACAACAACAAAAGCTCATTTGGGAATTACCCAAATTGACTATCCATTACTAAACAGACTAGTTCTCAGTGGGCCTCTGTTTCCAAATTACAGCACAGAACATCACTCTATAAGCAACCAATGGTGCTGTCCTATCTTTGGGATCCACAGGGAGATGTATTCCCTAGCCATTAGGAAAAGGAGGAAAGGAAGGAAGAGAAAGAAGAAAGGGAAGAATGGAGTATGGAATGGAGTAAGGAGGAAGAATGGAAGAAAGGAAGGAAGGAAGTGAGGAAAGAAGGGAGGGAGGAGGGAAGGAAGGAAGGGAGGGAGGAAGAAAGGGAAAAAAGAGGAAGAAAAAATAGTTGAAATTTTTAGCTATTTTTTGTCTCTTTTGCTTGTGTCCTTATCCTTAATAAAGTAACATCTTAATGACCTTTTCCTTTCTCTCCCCTCAAAAGGCTAATCTTGGCTGTTCTAATACTCAGATTACTCATTCACTGAAGTCATGACTGCCTTGTACTGAAACCAGTTGTCCATTAGCATAGTAGGTGAACCATGGCTGGCACATTTTAATCACATACGAATGCAGAGGGAAACAACACTTAATCAGGTGGAAAGAACACCAAACCAGAAATCTGGGCCCCTGGGTTCTAGTCCATTAATTAGTGATATGAGTTGGAGCAAGTTGCTTCTCTTCTCAGGGACTCAGTTTCTTTATCTTAAAAGAAGAGATCTGGTTGGACCAGATGATTCTAAAGATCCCTTTCAGATCTCAAATCCTGTAAGTCAATAAGCTAATAAAAATAAATAAATACAAAGCATTGAGGAAACAAATGTAACCTGTGGTCCAGAACAAAAACTATGGATTTAAATGAACTGGGTCCAATCTTGTGGACATCTACTTCATCAATTACTCTCGTTAGCTCATACCCCTTTGGGAGAATATAAGATTATATAGTCTGTGTGAGAAAAGAGAAGCAGATGTCCAGTTCCTGAGCAAGCACTTGGGATAAGAGTATGGTCAATATGCATCTATTAATCAACAAGCATTTATTAAGTACCTATGATATGTTAGACAGTGTGTTAAGCAATGGGAATACAAAAATATAATCCTGACCTCAAGGAGCTTACTTTCTAACAGGAAAGACAATATGCAGATGATCATATAACATACAGGATATATCCAATGTAAAGGGCCGGCAATCCCAGAGGGAAGGCAGTAGCAATGGGAGGTGTCTTGAAATTTATCTTCTAGAGTAGGAATGTGGCCTTGAGACCACATATGGCCCTCTAAGTCCTTTAATTGAATCCAAACTTACAGAACAAATCCCCTTAATAAAAAGTATTTGTTCTGTAAAACTTTGACCCAGTTAAAAGGCTGCATCCAAGGACCTAGAAGACCACATGTGACCTCGAGAATGCAGGTTCCCCATCCCCGCTCTAGAGTAATAATGGGTCCCAAATCTTGAGCTTTGGACTCAAAAAATAGCAGACTTACCTTCTATAGCAAATATACTTTCTGTAGGCTGAATAAATGCTTTGTACAGATATTCAAGTCTTAACCTTATGTTTATAACTACTCACCTGTCTCCATTTACAGGCTCAAAGGCTAATCCAGGCCCAGGGTCTCAGAAACTGCTTGGCATTACATTCTACCCTCTCCTTTGAAAACTCCTGCAGTGAGGTGAGAACCAGCAATACATTTGCCAATAAGGAGAGCTCATTGGATGAAACCAGTGGAGAGAATAACTTGCCTAGACTTAGGAAGACATGAGTTCAAATCTGGCCTCAAACACTAACTGCAAGACTATGGGCAAGTTAAGTCCTACATAAAGGATTATTCCCTTCATTGCCTTGGTGCCTCTCCTAATGTCTTTCCTGCCTCCCAACATCAGCATTGGGCCTGACTACTCCCAGAAAAGTGTACTCTATTGTGTGTGTTCATCCTTGTTGCCAAAGAAGAACTTGCCACCAGAGAAATGATGACCTGACTTGCACTTGACTTTGTTTTGAGTGAGGGAGGGCTGTGCAGGTCACCAGCTTCACTCCTCCAGAGCCATCTGAATCCAGTGACCTGATATTCATCAGGATGACTGGAGATGACTCAGGATGAGGCAATTGGGGTTAAGGGATTTGCCCAAGGTCATACAACTAGTGAGTGTCAAGTGTCTGAGGTGACACTTGAACTCAAGTCCTCCTAACTCCTGCACTGGTGCTCTATCCACTGCACCACCTAGCTGCCCCATACTCTATTAGAACTTGGAAAGACATCCCAATTACCCATTATCTCCCAATTTACTCTCACAAGCAGGTTGAGTCTCCTCCCTAAGAAGTCTCAATAACAACTATTGATCTATTCCCCTGGGAATTCACAACCTCAGCAACTTATGCTTGTCCATTCTCCTCCTCAGCCCTTGTCCTTGGGAAGACCAAAATTCCTCATCTTTTCTCTAGCTGATCAGGGTTGCATGTATGTAGGGGACCAGCTTCTTATGCAAAGGCCATTGTTCTTGGCAGAGACAAGGCCAGGGAGATCACCCTTGGATGCTGTAAAATGACCACTCAGCTACCATCTGGTTTCCTTTACAATTTTGCTAACCACAGAATGAAGAGACAAAATTGCATGTTTGTAAGAACTGCTCATGGCACTTACTAGTTTGATAAATCAGTGCGGGAGAAGTAATAAAAGCTGCTATGTGTAAAACTCTTCCCAAGCACTTTTCCTAAGCACAACTTTGCAAATTGGGGTGGGGGTGGGGGGTTAGGGATCAATATTATTTTCTCCATGTCACAATTAAGGAAACTGAGGCTTTGAGAGGTGGAGAATAGTGATTGTTTCATTCTTTGTATCTGTACTCCTAATGCCTGGACTAGAACTTGGCATACAGTAGATGCTTAATTAATGCTTATCTATGGAGTCATTAGAGTGAAACGTGTGTTTGTGTGTGAGTGTGTGAGCGAGTGTGTGTGTGCTCAAATTCAATCTGGATCTATAATTTCATTAGTATAAGGAACTCTCCCTAAGGAAATTCACTGAATTGATTTAGATTAGCTTCTATTCTGCAACTTAAGACTGAGAGTTGCCAAGGAGCACTGAGATATTAGTGACTTGCCAAGGACTGCACAATCAATGTATGTTAGAAACCAGACTTGTACCCAAGTCTTCTTGACTCTGAGGTCAGTTCTCTGTCCACTATATCCTTTGTAACATGGTCAGAGTTTTCCTCACGCAGTTTCCTTCCCCAGGAAACATGGGGTAGAGCCTAAGTAAAGCTGCCCCAGGATTTAATTGACCCTGTCTTCCTTGACACAATTTCCTGGTCATCTAAGGGCATCAAAAAGTCCCAATCACAGGCCATCTAGACCTCTCAGACTCACTGGGTGCCTTAGACCAGAAAGATCAAACAAACTGCCCTCAAAACTCCCCAGAATGGCAAACCAAATGAAAATGTAATTGGGAAATATTTATGAAAATAAACAAAAATACAATACAACCTTAGTCGTGTTGATTTGTGGTTTTCTAAGTCAATGTGTGGACCTCAAGGATCTATTTCTATTTGAGTTTGAGACCACTGCCTTAGACCATGTGGGTCACTATAACTTTTTAGACCTACCAGTCAGAAGAGCTTTCCTAAGAAGCTGAGGTAGACCGAGTCTCCCAAAGTTGACACTAACTGCCACTGTATTTTTTTAGTGCATGTCTCTGTTGTGTTAGGGCAAAGTCAACTTCCTTTGTTAAACTTCCAATGACTTATGAGTGCCTCATTTGGTCTCAAAATGGAACCTGACCTAAGAGAGTGATGGCAAGAGAGTCTTGCCTCCAACACCACAGTTACCTCTCCTAATAATTATAGTTGGCAAAAACAGAATAAACTTCATTGAGATACTTGGGCTCAACTTCTTTGGAGGTTTACAAGCAGAGAGGGTTTGGATGACTATTCATCATGGTTTGTGATAGAAAGCATTCTTTTTAGACCTGGGCAGAATTGGGTGGTCTCTGGGGCCCCTCACAACTCTGAGGTCCTATGATTGTACAATTCTAGGTCTATTTCCAAAAATGATTAGGGGAAATGGAAAAGAACCTGTATGTTCTAAAATGTTGCAGAGATGCCCATCAATTGGGGAAGAGCTAAACAAGCTGTGGTATATGATTGTGATGGAATAGTATTGCTCTTTAAGAAATGAAGAGCCCAATGATCTTAGGAAAACATGGAAAGATTTACATGGAATAATAGAGTGAAAAGAGCAGAAACAAGAGAACATTGTATACAGTAACAGCATTATTGTTTTAAGAATGACTGAGGGAATATGTTATTTTTATGATTATAAATACCCAAATTAATTCTAAAGAGCATATGAAGAAAGATGCTATCTCCACCCAGAGAACGAACTGATAAATAGAAGTGTGTCCAGAATAATATTACATACATATGCCCATCGATGTCTAACAGTGGTTATTTTTAGGAAGGAAGAAAAAATCAAATTTACATGATAACTCCATAATATATTTAAAAGGAATATCTTGTACATAATAGATTTGTAGTTTCTTGTGAAACTGCATTTTTATTATACTGTTATGGAAATGCTTGCTGCATTCCGCAAATTAAAAAAAAAACAAAAATAAAATTTTTAAAAACAATTCTATGAGGAGTGAAGGTTTTAGGGACAAAGAGGGACCTTAATGACTTGCCCCAAATCACATAGCTAATAATTTGCCGACCTGGAGTTTAAACCCAGGTCTTCTGGCTCAAAATTCAATAATCTTCACATACCATGATTGTTTCTCGTGAGGACAAAAGATGTCTTTCTAATTTGTCTACTTGGGACTCCCTAGTACCTAAGAAGACCCTTGACATGTGCTTCCTGGAGCCTCAGACTCTGATTCTGGAAACTGAGATTGTAGTCTAAGATTTAGCGCAATGGGGCAGTAAATCCTTTCTGTTCAGAACTACTAAGAAAGCTTCATGTGAAGTTTGCAAACCACAACTGAGAACCCAAGGAGCTTGATGTCAGCCAAAAGCCAACATCATGATTCACCCTCCCCTTCACAGAGAGCAAGAAACCAAGCCAAGGAATGCCAGTTCTTGCCTGCAAAACAACTGGTCGATTCATAACAACTTCAGCCAGTTCCTTGGTCTCATGCAGACTGAAACACGGGGGGAAGAGGGGCATAGAAATTAGGCCCTTGGAATGTGTGCCAAGTAATAGAGTACACATTTTATTCCCAAACATTGTGGCCTGCTCTCTGAAATTAATTTTCCAAGTCAAGCCATGGAGGACAAAGCATGACAAAAAGTTCAGGAGTTCTTTGTCAGTGCCCCAAATCCACTTCCCGAACCAAAGAAGTTAATTAGTGCCTTGCAAGTTATTGTTTCGGGTTTGACAGAAGTCTGTAGCCACATGACAGCAGAGTTTGGAACAAGGAAATTGCTTGTCAGTACTAGAAATGTATCTCCTGACCTCTGATCTACTCCTTCATATTATTTCATGTCATCCTAGGGCTAACATTCAGTAGCCTTCTGAGGATTGCTAGGAGTAGGAGGTTAAATTTCCAGAGGAAAGGTAGTTATGCTTCAACAACAAGTAAGAACAAGCATTAACCAAATGCCTACTGGGTGCAAGGGATTGCATGAGGTGCTGGAGGAAATGCAAAGTATAGGTAAGATACAAGCTCCTTGTCCTCTTGGAGGCTATGGAACATCAGGAACAGACACGAATACCATAATGAATAATGTTACATGACAAGTACATCACAGAAGTGAAGAATACATTCTCTGTGTAGTCACAGAGAGGATTGCCACTTGCAAAAGTCACCAAAGAATGGTTCAAGTTTTGGGCTGGACTTTAAAGGTTAGGTAGGAAGACACTCTAGGTTCAGGTCTAAAGTTAAGAAGAGAAAGTTCAGGGCTGGAGATAGAGATCTGAAAGCCCATGAAGATGGTGCTGAAGTTATGGGATTAAATTTGATATCCAAAGGAGTGCTATGTTTAAAAGTTCTAGAGATATAGTTTAATTAAAATTAATCATTTTATTAATAATTCTTGTGTTTTATTAATAAAAAGAATGTTCATGTGAGACCATGCTTTGAGACCAAAGGCCACTTATGGAAATGAGCTCACAGTTTCTATGACCTTGGAAGGGTGGATGTTTCTGAGGGTGGCAATCAATTAATGACAAAATGAATATTATAATGAGAGATGGGATTATTACAATGGGGATCTTGAGGTATGTAACACTGAGCACCCAAATCTTGGACAGAGAGACTTATTTTCCAGAGCAACCATCTGACAAAAGGGAAAACACATTTTCCTTGACCTGTTTGGGTAAACACAATAAGCAGGAATCCATCCATTCAACTAATCTTAGAATTTCTTTACTTTGATTAGACCTTAGCTCTCCTGGATGGGTAAGTCTATGCCCAAGATTTTCTACACTGGTTCATTTCTGGATGAGGAAGTAGAAAAGGGGGAAAACCTTGGTCCTAATTCAGTCATTTGCTATTAATACATGAAAGAAAAAATCATTTCTTTCAGGAGAAAATGAAGAAGAGGATTAATAGTGAGAAGAAACACCCACTCTAAAGACTTCAGGAAGAGGATAAGGAGCTGGGCAAAGGAGTGCCTAGAAATAGAATGGAAGAAGAAAAATGCATGGTGACTGAAGAAAAGGATGAAAGACCCTCCAGTAGGAAGGGAAAATTAGCAATGCCACATACTAAGAAGGAAACCAGGAAGATGAAAACTAGGGCAGGTGGGGAGGGCCAGGGGAGGGGCAGGGAAGGCTACTGGATTTGGTGACTTAAAGGTTTTAGAGCACCACAGAAAGAACTATACCATAGAAAGTACGCTTGTTTCTGTAAAGATGTTGGGAGAGGGAAAAGTTCCAATGGCAAGGGAATGAAGAGAGAGGTGGGTAGTATGGAAATTGAAGGCTTAGATATAGGCAACTCTTTGAAGAAGTGAATGGGAAAGAAGAGATTTGATGATTAAATAGAAAACTCTTTTTGCATTGGTATATTATACCAGCATGGTTGATCAGGGCTCAAAAGATGACTGCTAGGTCAACCCTGAATCATTTAAGCTTTAAATAGTCATATATAGCTCACCTCATCCAAGAAACTTTTCCTTCAGGATTCCTAAAAGCATTTCCTTATGTAACCAAGGGCTCAAGTTCATTTGCATAAGATTTTTCTCATTGGTGGAAAATTACAAGCACTCCACTTTACCCTATACTTTGAGAAAGAATTGTTATGTCTAGTGCAAACAAAAAAGGCAAAACTGCATTTGAGAGACCTTCCACCTCACCACCTAGGAAAAGAAATCTGTCTATATCATCAAGTGAAATACATCTGTTAAGTGTTTGCCTTTTTGGCAACATTCCTGACATATCCCATCCTATAGAAGATAGGAAGAATTTTGCCAAGGCCGCAAAGCACAAGGCAGAGAGCCAAGGGACTATCCCACAAAACAAGGCTATGACCAATTAAAAGGCTGCATCTCAAAATGAAAGATGCAGAAACAGGAGGCAGAGACATCCCATCACACACACACACACACACACACACACACACACACACGACAGGAAAAAAGATAGAATATAATGTTTTTGTCCATTGACATGGTGACATATGTTGATGTACAAATACAAGTCAAAGGGATGCATCTCAGGGGGTCAAAGCAGTCATGACATACCCTTACTTGGTCCAAAATTATGGAGTGACGTATAGTTTTATGCGGATCACTAATATCACCCTTTAACTGGTTTCCCTTTGCTCCAATTGATCCTCACACAGCTGCCAGTGTTATTTCTAATACAGAGATCTAACCATATCACTACCTTAGTCATTAAACCCCAATGGCTCCCCCTTACCTCTAGCAGTAAACAAGAATTCCTCTTTGGAGCATCAAAGCACTTCACCTCAACCTATCATTCGATTCTTTTTGCACCTTAATTCCCTTGCATGACCCTCCTATCTCCATGCCCTTGTACTAATTGTCTCCCGTTCCCAGAATGTTTTTCCTCTTCATCTCTATCTCTTAGAATTCCTAGTTTCCTTCAAAGCTTAGCTCAAGTGCTACTTTCTACATGAAGCTTTTCCTGATAGCCCCCTCAGACAATTCCTAGCTATGTGCCCCTGGGCAAGTCTGCCTCAGTTTCCTCAACTATTACATGAAGATGAGGTATTTGTAAGGCATTTAGTATCATGTCTGACAAATAGTAGCAGCTTAATAGATGCTTTATTTGCTTGCTTCCTTCCACTTGTAATGCCTTACCCCTCCCCCAAGTTAAATTACTTTGTGTGGTTATCGTGTATCATGCATATGCTTATTACATGCCCCTGACAATAGAAGGCAAGCTCCTTACAGGGGGGGGAGTAGTTCAATTTTATTTTCAAATTCCAAGAGCCTAACATAATGCCTGACATTTAGTAAGTGCCTAATAATTATTTGTTGATTGACTGATTGCTCATTGAATAAAAGCAAAATAAAGGACACATAAGGGTATAAATGATTATTTCTGTGCTAAGACTAACACAGTGTCTCTTCCTGGGAAGATCTTGAAGATGAGAGGGAGGAATTACCCATCTTGCCTTAGTGAAACTTGGCATAGTTCATGGCCATCACCCAAATAATAAGAAGTAGACATCCAATTTTCCTGTAACATGTACAGTAAATTGAATGTCAGCAACTCCCTGACCCAATGTTGATACCCAGCTTCACCAACAAAACCACTTGCAATATTTATCTTGCAGCATCTCAGGATGAACTGAAGGCTTGGATGGGAGGAAGCATCAGGAAGGTGGAAAGCATGCTGCGTCTAGAGTCTGGGACCTAGGTTCATTTTCCAGCTTTGCCATTTGTAGCCAGAGTGTTGTCCTTCTGTGGGCCTCTGTTACCTCATCCATAAAATAAACATTTTGGTCTCAATGACCCTGAAAGCCTTTACTAGCTTTAATCCCTATGATCTTGTGATCTCAGAAGGTCACAAGGGAGGAAGTAGAAAGAGTGCTCCATTTGGGATCGGAGCATCTTTGGTTCAAATCCCATTTCTGTCTTTTGCTACCTGTGTAAACTTGAGGTGTTACTTCACAACTATGGGGATCAGTTTCCTCCTTTGTTAAAAGAAAGAACTAGACTAAATAGTCTTTGGGGTTCCATTCTATGAACTTATGGTACTGCTGTTGGGTTTCATCATCAAAGACAGAGAGAGAGAGATATCAGGATTTCCAAAAAACATAAGAGAAAGGAGACCTAAGATAAATGCACAACCTTGATTAATGAAAAAAAGAGCCTTCCCTGAATCTCTATGCCCTTTCCTCCTCTTCAGAAACTGGTCTAGAAAATAGTCCCTCAAAATGCTGAAGATGTTCTTGCCTTCAGGCCATGAACTCTCAGTATCCCTGAGGTCCTATTGTTTTTTTTTAATAGACCATTTACTCCTCCAAACAAATGGCCCACCCCCTGGTCCCTATGGTCTCCTCTTTTCCTAGATCCTTGCCCCCTCCTTGAGCCTTCAAGTTCAGTTTTCCCCCAAATTCTTTCATAAACCCTCTTCCTTGTTCATTTGATGTTTCCGATTGGAGGAGCATGCTAACAGGATCTACTACACATTTATGTTATCTAATCTCACGCTGCATGGCAATCCTTCTACTCCTCCCTAAATGGCTCTTTGTCATACTTTCCACACAGCCCATTCTGTTTCTTCTCTTTACTCCTTAAGCTATCTACCTAGCCCATTCCTTCTGCCCTTCATCTTAGCAGAGGACCACAATTAACTCTTTAACACGACAACTGAGGCCATCTGTAATGAGTTCTCTATTCTTTCCAGTGTGACACCTAACTCTAACTCTGGGCAAGTGGCTTAAACTCTCCTGGTCTCCACCTGTAAAAGGGGCTGGGGATGGGGGAGAAATGAACTACATCATCATGAAGGTCTCTTCAAGCTCTAAGTTCTGTAGTAGCACGGTAGGTAATACTTGCGAAGCCTATTTCCAAAGTATAAGGTAAATGCTCTTTGAATTAGGTGCAACTGGAAATGATTCATGCCCTTCATTTCTTCGATGAATGTGAGACAACTGGCTTCAAGGAGACAATTATATAGATGTCGTCTCCTACCCTCCCCCTATTCCCATCTACACGTAGATTTGCCATACTAGAATATTTATGAAAAGTATACAAAATGAACCATATGTGTGTGTGATATTCAGCATCTATAATGTCCCAAATCTCTAATGAAAGGAAAGAGGGGCACATTCTTCTCAAGGACCAAGAATACTCATTATAATTACACACAGTCAGCTTTCTTTTCTGTGTTCTTTTCATTTACATTATTATGGCCATTGTGCATATTTCTTTCCGAGTTCTATTTACTTAACCTTTATCAGTTAATATAAGTCTTTCCATGTTTCTCTGAATTCTTCAAAGTTATAATTTCCTATAACAAAGTCATGTCGCAGTAATTAATTGCATTAACATATTAGTTTGTATTAATATATTCATGTATTCATATTTAATTCATGATTAATGGATTCAACCACCCCTCCAATCTCTGAGTACCCTCTACTTTTCCAGTATTTTGCTATCTCAAAAAGAGCTACTTTGAATATTTTGATAAATAAGGGAACTTCATCTCTGTCTTTGACCTCCTTGGGTCAATGATCACCAATGAGATCTCTGGGTCAAAGTGGAGTGACTATTCTCAAACAATTCCAAATTGTTTTCCATGACAGGCAAATCCACAGCTCTTTATTACTCACATTTTACAGATGAGAAAACAGGTATTCATAAAAGTTTGAATGACTTATACAAGATCACATAGCAAGTGAGTGATAGAGTCTGAATTTTAATCCATGTCAACCATGGTATTTCTATGACACCACTCTGCCAGTTTATAATTCTCCTTCACCTTGTGGAAGGTGAATAAGTATGTCTTGGGAGTGGGAGGAGAAGCTGTTGAACTGAAAATGAAATTTATGTAGGCAAGGATCTTTGCTCTCCATGGGCAACACCTCTCTCCTTCAGAAAATAAAGACTGTCACCCCCTTGCTTTTTACGAAAGTAATGTGAGAGCCTTGGGATCTTGGCAAACTGAGCCCTTCCCTACTCTCCACCTCCACCCCAGATGGGCACATTTTGGAAATAAACCTCCTCCCCAGAAAAACCATATCATCTTACAAAGAATGTAAGTAAAATAAATGAAGATGAGAGCCTCTATGCTGGGAGGCACTGGAAATAATCCCTTCAAAAATGTATGAAGAGAACTGCGACGGCAGACAGGAAACTCAAGTGGCTTATGATGGCACTGGAGCCCTCATGCATAGCTAAGTCCTTTCATTTTTCATCACTGAGGAATCAGAAAGCATTTTCCTCTTTGCAGAATTTCTAACTAGGAGGGCTCATATTATTCAAAAAAAGAAAAGCAATCAAGGTAATCAAGGCACTGCTACAGCACATAAGAAGTTCAAGATCATCAGTAATGTTTCCATCTAGTTCCTGAGTCTCCCCTTCTCAGGTAATAAAAATGCACATGAAAACTGGTTAGGTCTGTAAAAATTAAAAGGTTTCCAGAGGACCATGAGGCTATAGCCTAATTTTAAAATGATTTTATCTTTCCAGTAAAAAGTTTTGCTTTTTTCAAATAAGACATTTGATCTTGGGAGAGGGAGGTGGGGAGCATTATTTTTTTCCTTTTTTTTCTAAGTTTGAAGGGGTTTTGAAGTCTTCTGGTCTAATCCTTTTATTTTACAGAACAAGAAACCAAGATTCAAAGAGGTTGAAATAACTTGTATCAGTTCACACGGGAGTACGGCAAAGATGGTCTTGAAACACAATCATTGTGGTTGGTGTCTGCAGGCTGTCCATAAAAGGAGAGAGCTAGCTAACAGGGAACTTAAGCACCAGTCAGTCATTTTATAGACAAGGAAGCTAAGGACTATCACAGTTAAATGAGAACAGAGACCAAAACCCAGGTCTATCAATCCTCAGTTCAAGTCACATAGCAGGCTAGTGGCAAGTAAAGATTGGAAGTCAGCTGCCCTAAATCCAATCCAATGTCCTCTTCCTGACATTATATAAATGTAGATATACATATATCAGATATGCAAAGGAAGCTTATAGCTCCTTTATTGATGTACCAAGATAGCATTATTCACTATGACAACAGAGCATGCACAGGAAGCATTTAGAAAATCAGATTTGTCAGAGGTATCTGAAAGTTGTAGGACCCATCTAAAGAAAATTAGCAAGAATGATATCAGGTAGTTAATATTCATTTTTGTTTTGTTAAGTTATTTTTCAGTGGTGTCTGACTCTCTGTGACCACATTTGGAGTTTTCTTGGCAAAGATGCTAGAGTGGTTTCCCATTTCCTTCTCCAACATATTTTACAGATGAGGAGACAGCCAAACAGGGTGATTTACCCAGAGTCACATAAGTAGTAAGTTTGTAAAGCTAGATTTGAACTCACAAAATGAGTCTTCCTGACTCCAGGCCCAGTACCCTATCCATGGTGCCAACTAGCTTCCCTCATATAGTTGTCTCTTCCATATTGCAACTTTCCCCATCATGGTTTTGATATATCATGGGTTGGCATAAGAAATTAAATGGGAATTTTAGGGGAGTTTTGCCCAACAGATGCACAGGAAAAGTTTAGAAGCTTAGAAATGCATAAAATATATCTACAATGTTGTATGATAGAGACATATTTTATCTTTTAACATCATAATAATTCAGACTTCTCCTCTGGTACAAAGATAGGGCCCAAAAATTTTACACAGACTTTCCAGATAGTGAGGATGCCACAACATTACTCCCTTCAATGTGGAATGGATATGTGGAACAAGAACAAGAAAAGAATGAGGAAGAGAAAAAAGAGGAAGAGGAGAAGCAGAGGAAGTAGAAGAAGAAGGAGAGGAAGAAGGAGGAGGAGAAGAAGAAGAGGAAGAAGGAGGAGGAGGAGAAGAAGAAGGAGGAGGAAGAGGAGGAGGGGGAAGAAGAAAAAGATGAACAAGAAAACAAAAAGAGGAGGAAGATGAAGAACAAGAAGAACTTCTATGTTAGTTTTACTTACTTTTTTTGTTTGTTTGCAGGAATTTTCTTTTTTTTTTTAATAAATTTATTTAACTTTTTACATTCATTTTCACAAGATTTTGGGTTCCAAAATTTTCTCCCCATTTGTCGCCTCCCCCTCCCCAATACACTGGACATTCTAATTACCCATATCACCAATCTGCCCTCTC
>CM053769.1:648498466-648552689 GCA_028658325.1 Potorous gilbertii | reverse complement strand
CCAGCCTAATGGATATCATATGGTGAGACAAAAATTTAGGAAGAAAAATGTCCAGAAATGAGGTCAATAATGATAAAACAAAGGTAGCCATTTCTTGAGAAAAAATACAAAGACTAATAAGCAGTCAATAGGTGATGAATGAAATATAATTAGCAAAAAGATGTCAAAAGGGAAAAGAAAGATGGAACTCTTGGAAGCTAATGTAACCCATGAAATATTTTAGAACTATCTATAAACCCAACAATTTAGAAATATCTATAGGGAATATAAATAAGGTAATGGACTGGAAAAAAAATAGAATTATTTTATTGAAGGATTGAGTGGTAGAAGAAATAGAAAGAGCAGTAAAGAAAGTAAAAATTCTACAACTGGAAAAAAAAGATTTGGAAGAGACGTAGATAAATACTGAATTATCAGAACAGCTCAAGCAGAAAGAAATACATTTTCAAGTATATTTTAAGATGTCACATAAGAAAATTTCCCAACAATAATGAGCCTAGAGGGACAGATAATAGATAATTTGCCTGTGATTTCGCTGACATGTGATACTTTCAGGTGAGGAAATTTTTTCAATCAAAGTAAGTTGTTGACTTCTATGAAATTTAGAGTATTGCCCAGGATACCAAGAAGTTAAGTGACTCTCCAAGAGTCAATTAGTCAGGAGATTCAGAGGTGAGGATTTAAATCAGATCCTCCTGGTTCTGCGGTTAGTTTTCTCTATCCATTAATTGCAAGGGAATGAGAATTAATAGGATGCAAAAAGGGAAAAGAAAAAAAAATTGCTCAGATCTATCATTTGCAAGCTTCAAGATTTCTATGGCTATAAAATGATCCTAAAAATAACTAGGAGAAAAGGTATAAAAAACCAACAATAGTTTGAATATGTTACCATATTTTTATTTTTTTAAAAGAGATGTTTTTTTTAATAGAAACCCAATTATGACATGTGGGACTTTAAGGAATATAGGATTTAATCCCCAAATCAGTTTTTAACAAAAGTCAGTATTCATGAAACATGAACTACAAAGCCATTTACAGCCTTTGATCCAGTGATCCTGAAGTTAATACTAATAATGTCATTGAAAGAAAAAGACGACTATCCCAAAGAAATTAAAGGAAAAGGACTTATATTTACAAAAATATTTATAATGGTTCTCTTTGCAGTGTCATGAATTGAAAATTGAAGGGTTGACCATTAATTGGGGAATGACTAAACAGATTATGATATGTGAGTATGATGGAATACTACTGTGTTAGAAGAAATGATGAGCAGGATGATTTCAGAAAAAAATCTGAGAAGACTTATATGAACTGATGCAAAGTGAAGTGGGCAGAACCAAGAGAACATTGTATGTAGGAATAGCAATATTGTAGAATAATCAACTGTGAATAGCTTAGCTACTCTGATCAATACAACAATTGAAGACAATTCTTTTTTTTTTAGTTTATTTATTTTTAGTTTTCAACACTTATTTCTCTAAGTTTTAAATTTCCCTAATCCTTCTGCCCTCCTTCCCCAAGATGGCCTGCAATCTGATAGAGGCTTTATATATATACTTTCCTATTAAACATGTTTTCGCATTAGTCACGTTGTATAGAAGAATTATAATGAATGGGAGGAACCATGAGAAAGAAAAAACAAAATAAAAAAATAAAATAGCCTGTTTCTCTCTGCATTCAGACTTCATAATTTTTTCTCTGGATGTGTAAGGCATTTTCTATCATGATCCTTTAATCTAAGACAATTCTTAAAGTTTCATGATGAAAAATGCTATCCACCTTCAGAGAGCGAACGGATGGAATCTCAGAGCAGATTAAAGCATAATTTTTTCACTTTATCTTTCTTGCCTTTTTTTTTCAACGTAGTTAATGTGGAACCATGTTTTCTGTGACTTTATATATGTAAGAGATATATTTCTTGTATTCTCAATGGGTGATTGAAGGGTAGGAGGGAAGGAAAAAATTCAGAATTCAATTAAAAATATAGAATGCTAAAATAAATTTTTTTAAAGAAAGCAAAAAGAGTTTTACACACACACACACACACACACACACACACACACACACACCCAAAATAATGAAAATACAGTCCTCAGAGAATACTGTAAACAAACTATAGGTTCAATGGCTAAACATACATGCACACACATATATTTGCATCATGATAAATGGTGACTATGAAGGATGCAAAGAGACATAGGAAAATAGATGAAGTGATACAAATGCAACAGGAAAAAAGATTACTTTGAAACAATGCACCAAAAAAAAATACATCAAGAGCACTGAAAAAAAGGAGTGTATTTTTTAATTTGGTTATTTTCTTAATGAACAGGTTGTTCAGTGCTGAGTCTGGAGTCAGCAAGACCTAAGTTTGAATCTAGCCTCTGCTACTTACTGTTGGGGTGACTTGGACAAGCTACGTAACTCCCATTTGTCTAATGGTACCTACCTCCTATAGTTGTTTGTAAGGATGATAACTGTGACATTCTTAGCACAGTGCCTGAAACATTGTAGGTGCTATATAAATATTAGCTATAATTATTGCTAATATTATATAGTGTCCCAAAAGTCTTAGTGTAATTTTTAAGCTATTAAAGTACTAAACTATTAAAACTTAAAACTGCCCCAAGACTTTTGGAACATCGTGTGTGTGTGTGTGTGTGTGTGTGTGTGTGTGTGTATTTGCATATGTACATAAACACATATTTTTTTCTAGACCTATGATTTCATCTGTCTGGGGAACTCCCTCAATGCAAGTTGGCAACTAGTCTATAATTTATAGTCTTAGGTAATTGTCTAGGGCCCTGATTTGTTCTGGATTACACAGATAGTAAGACTCTAAGGAGAGACTTGAACCCCAAAGTGAGTCAAACTTAATAGATATTTTAAAAAACAAATTATAAATAATATGGAGTTTATGGTTTTATGAAACTTTTATCTTATTTGTTTATCAAATGTTTGTTTTTGTTGATGGTTAATAAGTTTAAAATTTAAATTAATAGAAACAAAAGAGAGCCTATCAGAGGCAACTGTCATTATTGAAGAATGACTCAGTAATAAGACAAGACTTGCCAAAGGTATGAAGCAAGTTTTTCCTATTGCCCAAAGAAGGGAGCAGGTATCACTGAAATATGGTGGCATGCAAGCCTCAGACCTGAATTCTTGGCTTTCCTCAAGCCAATTGAAAATGTTGCTTTCAGCGGGCAAGTATACAGTATGGAGAGAGGTGGTCTAGAACATAATATTGAATTCCTTCAGAACTTGTTGAATGTCCTGATCCAGGGAATAATTATTAATAGAGGGATGCCGACTGAGAGAAAACCAACCAACCAAACCAACAGGGTGATGTCCTTGAACGGTCTGATATTGAATCATAGGATTTAGAGCTGGAAGGAGATCTCTAAAATTATCTAATCCAACCCTTTCATTTTATGAATGAGGAAATTAGATCTCAGGAAGGTTACGGTCACATAGGAAGTAAGTGGCAGAGCGGGATCTTAAACCATTTCTTCTGACTATTTATAGACTTCAATATGTTGAATAGGTGGAATAGGTATCAGATTTTCAGGTAATATGTACATATGTATGTATGTTTATTTAATTGGTACATTACATTAATGACACGTTGAGCCTGAAGTAAACTAAAAGCTATGCAATGTTTTATCTCTACTACTCCTACACTTGTTATTTTGAATCTTATGTTCCATTATTTCAATATGTTCATGTGACCCAGAGTTTTTAGTTTACTTCAAGCTCAATGTTTCATTAATGTAAGATGCCAATGAAATATATGTATATATATATATATATATATATATATATACATATATGTGTGTGTGTGTGTGTGAGTGTGTGTGTGTGTGTGTATGTATGTATGTGTTTATGGATATGTGTGGTATTTTTTAGGAAAAGTATTAACAAACTGGGGCACATCTGTGGAAACCAACCAAGATAGTGAAGAAATTGAAATCATGCCTTCTGAGGATCAACTAAAGGAAATGGAGCTGTTTAGTTAAGAGGAATCTTGGGGGGCAGTGGGGTATGGGGCAACTAGGTGACACAGTAAATAATACAGCATCAGGTCTGGAATCAGAAAGATCTGAGTTCAAATGCAGATTCAGACAATTACTAGCTATGTTGACCCTGGGCAAGTCACTTAACCTGTTTGCCTCAGTTTCCTCATCTGTCAAATGACCTGGAGAAGAAAACGGCAAACCACTCCAGTATTTTTGCCAAGAAAACTCCCAATGAGGTCATGAAGAGTTTGTCATAACTTAATAATAGAAAAGAATGTTGAGGGCAAAGGAGAGCCAAGATAGTTATCTTAAGGTATTTGGAGGGTTGTCATATAAAAGAAGAATTAGATTTGCCTTATTTTTCTTGATTCCTTACAAAACTAGGAGAAATCTATTGAAACTGCAGAAAACCTTCTTGGTCTAATAAAAAACAAATAAACTAAAACAAACAAAAAAAAAAATGGTATTCCAATGATCAGAAGTGTCCAGAAATGGAATGAGTGGCCTAGAGAAGTTGTGAAGTTTCTATCACTGGAAGTCTTCAGGCAAAAGTTGGGGGACCACTTGTTGGGGCCTTCATACTTTAGACATGGATCAGATTACTTGCCCTCTGAGGAACCTTCTCAAACTGGAATTCTATGGTACCATTAAGGTCCCTACCAATGTCTCCAAACAAGATGAATCATCAGGTCATCAATCACTTGAATCCTGGAATATTCTACTTCTCTAACAACTCAGGGTTTTCTCTGTGTGGTTCTGGAAATGACTAGTTGATTGCTTATTTGTCTGTTGCCTTTTCCCTTTATCCTTCAATTCTTACTTGGTTCCTTTAAGCTCTTGTCTCCATTTTACAGAGCTATTGAATGAATGGAACAGCAGCCATTAGTATCAAGCTGATAGGGCTTAGAAACCTCCCCCAGGGAGTTCACTTGCCCTGGAATCCTCTTAGCATATGTCAACTGATGTTGAAAAAGGTCAATAGGATTGCCCATGGAGGCATGGCGAAGTAAGCTCAGGTCTGATGAGTAGTATACTGGGAGTACTCAGGACATGTCTGTTCTACAAACATTTATTAATTTATTATTATATACAGAATACTATACTTGGTACTGGGGAAGGTCCAAAGTTCAGTTAAGATCCTGCCTCACAAAGCTGCTAGTCTAATAGTTAAATGAGGCACAAATGGGAAACTACATTGAACAAAAGTACATGAAAAACATGTTAGAAAATTGCAAAACAGTGCTATATGAAGTCTAAAGGTGGAATGAATTACTAACTGAGGAGATGAAGGACAGCTTCATGAGGGATGTGGCAGAGTGGGACTGTGAAGAATGGGTAGGAATGCAACAGACAAGGGAGAAGGATCTTGTGACATGGGTAATAGTGTGATTAACAATATAAATATAGGAATGCAGAATGCAGGTTTGCAGGACAGAGAGCAGTCTCATTTGTATTAAGTATGAAATGTGATGTGAGGAGTAATATAGAGAAACTGAGAAGGCAGGATGGTGTGCAACTGCGAATCAGTTTTCACTCCGTATCTCAGAGGAGAAAGAGCAAAAGCAAAGAAAACAGTTAACAAACTATATACTTCCCACTCAACAAGGAGAGTGGTGAATTGTCCGTGGAGGGAAGAAGTCCAACATTCCACAGGAGCCTGGGTTTCAGGTTTCTCAGGGTGTCTGGTGCTGATCAACCCTTCTTTGGCTGATCTGTCAACAATGGCTGAAATACATCATGTCACAGTCTACTTCTTTTTTTCATCAAGATCAATGTCAGGACCCCAAAGTATCCTCTAACAGGATAACCCTGTAATAAACTCTAACGGAGATGGACACCCTTCTGCCTGCCCTATGTCAGTTAAGACTTATATACAGATGTTTGAGCTTCCTTCTTCCAAGGAGTCATAGGTAGACCATATGATTTCTGAGAAATACACAGAGGCTTCATTTTCAAAATAGCATCATATAGAGTGTAGTTAGAGCTCCTGGAGGAGACAAATCTTTCTTATTCCTCTAGGTCTGATCATCTCTGTCTAGCCCTGTAAGTACAGCTTTTTCCCATTTCAAATTTTTTTCTACTACATTCCTCAAGACCCTTCCTTGAACCTACCTGTTTGGTTCAGGCCAAGGTCCCCTACCTACCCATACTTGTAAAGAAGCACATCCTTTTCAATTAGTATAGAATGTTGAAGGCAGTATCTCACTTTTGTGGTTGTGTCCCCAAGGTCCTACCTAGCACATAGCCTAGAATATTAGAAGTAATTAATAAATGTTTCTTGATTAATTGGTTTTCAGTTGCTGCTAAAATCAAAATCTTTTCTTCCCACTTGGTTGTCTGAACTCTCCAAACTATAATCTACCTGAAAAGATAAAGGTATGTATGAGAAATGGTTCATAAATTGCTGAGTAATACAAATGAATGCTAATGTGATGGCATGTATCAATGTATGCACACACATGCACATATGCACACATGTATGGATGTAGATATAAATGTTAATACCAATGCAATTGTGTATATATCAATGCATGGAATTTTATATACATATATATATCTGTTAATGCAATCACCAGTATCAAAGTAAATATATTATGTATTAATACATACAATTGTATCTATCTATACAATCACATGGTTATATATAAATGTAAAAGACATATACGTGTTAATATCTGCATATGTGCAGTTTTCTATCTTAAACATCAAGTACAGATCACTCATTCCATTTGCCCATGTCTTGACATGTACATATACTTTACAGTGATGAGTAGAGCACCTGACTCTCCTTGGATTTTCTTAGCTTATTTATCTTGGATCTCTTTTTTGGCACTCATCTGAAACTCTTTCCATATTTTGATTGGTCTCAATGTCTTCTTCTCTTGATGCGTCTCTGCATGAGAATGGTCTGGATGCCCAGCTCACAGTGGTCCCCAAGAAGAAGGCTTTGAGTCATCAGACAGAGCATCATGGGTCTTGCAGCAATGTTCATCTGATTACTTATCACCTTGACTTCAGCTCCATTGTTTATCCTCCCTAAATAAGGCAAGTGTTGTTAAGTCCTACCTGTAGCATTTTCACCAAGTTAGATCATCAATGTTGATGGTAGGAGTTCTTTTTTCCTCCCTCACAGACCAACAACTATGTGCTCTGTTAGTACTGAAGTATTCTAATGCTGTAAAACTTAGATATGGAGTACTTATGAGGGGGCAAATGGCTAATCAATCCATGAAAACAAATTAAATGGCCATTTCATAGAAGGGAAAGATTCTGTTAGTGCAGCATCTTAGTACTGAGCCTGATAGGCATTTCATTCAGAAAATGATGGTAATGTTTGATCTAACTTGGCAGGTATTCATTCAATACCACGTCAACCTCCCAATTGTCTTGCCTCCCATCCTGGCCTTTTCTCAAGTGGTTGATGTCTCAGAGGTTGTGAAAGGATTTAGTATTAGTAGCACCCCATTCAAAGGGACCAAGTAGAGATGTATTATCTATCTCCTCTGTGAAGCATCAAGATGGTGAATTGAGAGGTCACTTTCGAGTTAGAAAGAGCTTGGTTCAAGTCACACTTTTGAAATAGACAGGCTATATGACCCTGGTCAGTCGCTTAAGCCAAGAAATCTCAAGAGACAGTTTTAGAACAGTTACATATTTGTATTAATAAAGGGGATTTCCTCATTAATGAAATCATAGGTCCTTTTAAAAAACAACAGTAACACCAAAAACCAAGCACAAATATCCCAGAGAACCTTAGAGGTCACATAAAAATGTAAGAACTTGGGGATGGAAAACATTCATGTAGAACTTAACAGTTCCCAAATGGGGCATTTTCTGTCCCACCATCTCCCAAAGGCCCTAGTAGAACTATAGAAGAGTTGTGTGCTTGTACATGTATGCATGCATACGTATGTGCTGCTGCTATTTAGTTGTTTTCAGTCCTGACTGTAGGAAGACTGGCCCTCTATCCATTGTACCACCCAGGTGCCCACACATACATGCATACATACATACATACACACACACACATATGCGTATATATCTAGGATCACAACCTTTTGGAAACAACTTCTAAATAGCTCTCTGGCCTTATGCATGTGATATTTCTGTAACAGGAAAAGTCAATGCATGAATGAAATGCTTTAGGACCATATCAGACAGAGTCTGCACTGAGTAAAGATACCAAACCTTTTCCATTTTCTGCAGCTTCCCTAAGGATACTCCTTTTGTCTGGTGTATGTTGGAGCTTGGATTCATGCACCGCTTTGTGAAAAGAATGAATGAACTCTCACCTTGGCTGAGGAGTATGGGAGAAATAATAGCTCCTTCTTAATAAGGATAGGCTTTTCTGGTCCAAGCTTATCTTTGCTTTTACAATGCCTTGAAGATGAGCCGGTACATTACTATAGGCTGGTGGGTATTCAGGTGGGAATGAAATGCTTATTGCATCCTCAGTTCAATTTGTACCTATTGCATTCTAATGCTTATAAACTCAGATTCACTTTCTAAACACTGTGTAGGTCACTACAATGGGGTGATGTTTGGGATACTCTTTAGAATTTTTTCTGACCCAGGAAAGTAAGTGCTGACAGGCTCCCTCTAGTTCTATGGATCTTTATGGATCATTTGGGGGGTGGGGGTGGTTTGGGGGTATCCTAATTTTGATATAATGCTAAGGAATACTTCTTTCATTTACATTGTAAGCCAAGCTCTTTCAAATTTTAATCTGTTAGGAAAAAGACTTGAAATATTAATAATATTCTCCTTCTGATAATGCTGGTAAGGTTTTAGAATTCTTGATTCATCACCAGATTTTTTTTCCCTTAAGGATTAAAAGGTGATAGGCCTAGAGGTAAAAGGAACTCTTGGTGACCCAATTTAGAATTTGCTTGGCAAATTCTTACTGTAGTGGTTTGCCATTTCCTTCTCCAGCTCATTTTATAGATGAGGAAACTGAGGTAAATAGGGTTAAGTGATTTGCTTAGGGTTGTGCAATTAGTATGTGTCTGAGGCCAGATTTTGAACTCCAGGCCCGGCACTCCATCCACTGTGCCATCTGTGTGCCCAAAAGGAAGGAACCTTAGAGATAATCTACTCCAGGTGTGGGGAATCTGAAGACTTGAGGTCGCATATGGCCCTCTAGGTCCTCAAATATGACCTTTGACAGAATCCAAATTCAAAGGGTTGCACTTGAAGATCTAGAGGGCCTCTATATGTGTCCTCAAGGCTACAGGTCCCCACCCCCAACCCCAATGCAATGCTTTTATTTTACAGATGAATATATTGAAGGTCCAAGAGGTTGACAGACTTGCCTAATGTTCCATAACCAGAGTCAGAATTTGAACTCAGGTCCATGGCTCCAAGTTTAGTGCACTTTTCTGAAATTCAGTGAGATAACACATCATTGCTTATTAAAAATAAAATTAAAGTTGCTTTCTTTTCCATGTAATCCAATGCCTACCAGTGATGGGAAAATAGAAAATATTTAATAATTACAAATATAAAATGTAAATACAAAATATAAATAATTATAAATATATTTAATAAATAACATTCAGATAAATGCTTACAAGTTCAATGTCATAGCATCTGTCTATTTATCTATCCATTTTTCCATTGTTATTGTTGTGTCATTTCAGTCATGTCTATTCTCCATGACCCCATTCAGAGTTTTCTTGGCAAAGATACTGGAGTGGTTTTCCATTTCCTTCTTCAGATCATTTTAGAGATAAGAAAACTGAGGCAAACAAGGTTAAATGACTTGCACAGGGTCACACAGTTTGTAAGTTTCTGAAGTCACATTTGAACTCACGTACCCATGGCTTGTCAAATTCACTTTTATTGAGTTTCTATATGTTTATAGTCTTATGTTGGGCATTATAGAAAATGCAGAGAAATCAGATATTTATATTATCTGTTCTTGAGGAGTTTAAAGTCTACTTGAGGAGACATTAAGTCATAAGATCCTAGACTTATATTGGGGATTGAAACCTATTTCCTTCATCTTATAGATGATAGACCTGAGATCTGAACTAACCCCAATTTACAACAACAAGAGAAATATATGATTTATCTGTCAAATAAATAGTCTTGAAAGTTAGTTCTGTTAACTGGTGTAGGGAAAAGAAAAGACATTTAGAGGAGAAAAAGCTTGTCTGTGAGTTGAAGAGGTCAAATGAGGAGATAAGATTTCATTGAAAAGACAGTAATTCAGGGGTTCAACTGGAAACCCAAGAAACTGTTCTATCTACACTGTTTTCTTAGAGGATAAATGCATGCACACACACACACACACACACACATACACACACACACATTAAAATATCTCCAGTGGATCTCATATCCAGGCATCTAGTATTACAGTTTACCTTAATTTTCTATTACCTGTACCCAGGCCATTCTGCATTCTGCCTAGTCACATAAATAAGAAACCAGTTCATAAAGGGAACATAACTCTCTTTTTTGTTTGAAATTCAGTCTGTCTCCAGTCATCATCCACAAACATTTTATGGAGAGCCTATTGTGTGCCTGGCATGGAACAATGTGCAGAGGTGGGAAAGACACTGTCACAAAGCCTCCTCTCCTCTGGTGAATTGGATGCAAGCCCATCAAGATAGGCAAAACCCTGCACGAAGCAATGAAGTCCCTTATTGGCAGAGCTCAGTAACACCTCCCTTCAAAGAAAGGCCAGTTGCCAGACGCAGCTTCTGAAACACACAATTGTTCAGATTCTTCTGGGAAAAAAAATACAATACCCTACCTGTCAACACTAAGAACTCTGCCAGAAACCACTGTGTCTCTAACCTTTCCATTCTCAGGAAGTCAGTTGAAAAAGTACTATTAGGGTAACTCCATCAGCACCTGAACCCAATGGTTCTGTCCTTTTCTCAACTGGAAAGGAATTATATTTAACCATTCAACAAGTACCGATGAAATGCCTGTATGTGAAAAACGTTGCATGAGATATCGTGGGATGTTGAGATGAATCAGAATTGTCTCTCTTGAGGACCTTGGAGCTACCTGGCAATCTTGAAACATTTTTTTTCCTAATCAGAACCTTGAACGGTGATCACATCAATAATCAATCAATCAACATTTATTAAGTTCCTACTACGTGCACTGGGCTAACCACATAATATTTACAGTTGCCAGCAGCCTTAGAGATCATCTGGTACTACCCTGTAACTTTACAATTCCAATCATTGGAATTGAGAGACAAATAAATAGCTAAATAAGGCTTTAAATCTAGGGTTCCTGACTCCAAGCTAAGGCTTTCTTGACCGTAACATACTTATTTAGTTACAATTCATTACTATTCTTTTTTCCATTGAATGATGGTAAGGAAACGTGGTCCAACAAGTATTTATGTACCTACTATGTGCCAGGGGTCAGAAGAACAAAAGCTGAGGCTCAGGGAGCCTCCACTGTATCCAAGCAACTAATACACATACAAAATATTTACAAGGTAAATACAAAGTATTTTTTTTGGAGGGAAAGCACTAGCCTCTGGGCTAGTGGGGTTGGGGGTAGGAATATTAGAACAGGCTTCATGTAGAATTTTAGAGGAAACAAGGGATTTTAAGAGACAGGGGTGAGGAAAGAGTACATCCCAGGTATGGGATAAAGTCAGGGCAAAGACTAGGAGATATAGTGTCATATGTGATTAACAGTTCGAAAACTAGTTTATCAGGACCATAGAAGGGAAGAAGGGCAATGAAGTATAGTAGGTATTATTTGGTATAAAATATATGAGACAACTGGAGGCTCCGAGCCTGGACTTGGGAAGACCTGAGTTCAAATCCAATTTCAAATACTAACTATGTGAGCCATGGTAAGTCATTTAACTTGTTTGTCTCAGTTTCCTAAACTGTGAAATGTAATAGCACCTAACTTGAAGGATAGTTGTGAAATTCGAAAGAGATAACATTTGCATAAAAAGCACTTAGTGAATTGCCTGGCACACAAGTGTAGTATAAATAAATACGTACTCTCTTCCCATTTTCTCTCATCCTCCATAATAAAGTTGTAAAGGTGGAATGAGGGAAGATTATTGAAGTATTTTAAAAGCTAAATAGAGGAGTTTAAATGTAATCCTGGTGGCAATAAGGAGGTATTGAACTTTACTGAGCAGGGGAATGACATGGTCAGACTTGTATTTGGGGAAAATTCTTTTGGTAGCTATATGCAGAATGGATGGTGGAAGGGAGAGATTTGATTAGATCAGTTAGGACACCATTCAGCTAGGAGTCAGGTGAATAAAACTTGACTGATGTGAACTCTGTTATCAAGTAGAAATGGCAAAATTTGTCAGCCTACTGGATATGTGGAGTAGAGGGAGAGTAAAATGTGAAGGATTACAGCAAGGTTGCAAATCCAGGAGACTGTGAAGTCAGTGTGGCTTTGACAAAGATCTGTGCCTAGAGAGCATGAATACAAGCAATTTGTTAGTAGATAGGTTTAAATCAACAAATTCCAAGGGGTCAAATGTAATCATGAGAATGTATTTCTTTTTTTTTTTAGTTACTGTTTTTTAACATATATATATGTTTTTTAGTTCTCAACATTCACTTCCGCAAGAATTTGAATTCAAAATTTTCTCTCCATCTCTCCCCATCCCCCACCCCAGGAGAGCATGCACCCCATCCACCCCTTTCTCCAGTCTATTCTCCTTTCTGCTACCCCTCTTCTTCTATCCCCTTCCCCTCTATTTTCTTATAGGGCAAAATAGATTTCTATACTCCATTGCCTGTATATCTTATTTTCTAGTTGCATGCTAGAACAATTTTTAACATTCATTATTAAAGCTTTCAGTTCCATGTTCTCTCCTTTCCTCCCTCCCCACCCACCCTCATTGAGAAAACAAGCAATTCAATATAGGTCATACCTGTGTGATAATGCAAAACACTTCCATAGCAGTTATGTTGTGAAGGACTAACCACATTTCCCTCTGTTCTATTCTGCCCTCCATTTATTCTATTCTCTCCCTTGACCTGTCCTCCCACAATAATGTTTGCTTGTGATTATCCCTTTCCCTAATTTGCTGTCCCTTCTGTTATCTTCCCTCTCCTATCTCCTTCCCCTTTGCCTTCCTGCAGGGTAAAATAGATTTCTGCATCCAATTGAGTGTGTGTTATTCCCTCCTCTTAAGCCAAATCCCATGAGAGTAAGGCTCACTTCTTTTCTTTCATATCCCCCCTTTTTTCTTCTATTGCAAAAACTTTCTTGCCTCTTTTGTGTGAGACGATTTGTTATAATCTACCTATCACTTTTGCTTACTCCAAGTACATTCCACTCAATAGCAATATTTTTTTAGGTATTTTTCCTTCATATTCAGCTCATCCTGCACCCTCTGTCTATGTATGTTTATATACACATACACACATGCACCCATGTACACATGCAAATCTAAATATACATATATATAATATACACACGTGCATACCCATACATACGCATATATACATATACATACATATCTGTATCTCTGTCTCTCTCCCTCTATGTTGAAATTCCATTTTTCCCCTTGAAGTATTATACTCAGTTTTGCTGAGTAGGTGTTTCTTGGTTTAAATCCAATCTCCTTTGACCTCTGGAATATCATATTAAAAGCCCTTCAATCCCTCATTGTAGAAGCTGCTAAATCCTGTGTTATCATGATTGTATTTCCACAATACTTTAATTGTTTCTTTCTGGCTGCTTATTTCTCCTTGATTTGAGAACTCTGAAATTTTGCTACATATTCCTAGTTTTCCTTTTCAGATTTATTTCAGGAGGTGATCAGTGAATTCTTTCCATTTCTATTTTACCCTGTGGTTCTAGAATATCAGGGCAGTTTTTCTTGATAATTTCTTGGAAGATGATGCTTAGGCTCTTCTTTTGATCACGGATTTCAGGTAGACCAATAATTTTTAAATTATCTCTTCTGGATCTATTTTCTAGGTCAGTTGTTTTTCCAATGAAATGTTTCACATTGTCTTCTATTTTTCATTCTTTTGGTTTTGTTTTATAATTTCTTGGTTTCTCATAAAGTCATTAGCTTCCCTCTGCTCCTGTCTAATTTCTAAAAAACTATTTTCTTCAGTGATTTTTTGAACCTCCTTTTCCATTTGGTCAATTCTGCTTTTTAAAGCATTCTTCTCCTTATTGGCTTTTTGGACTTCTTTTGTAATTTGGGTTAGTCTACTTTTAAAGGTGTTATTTTCTTCAACATTTTGGGGGTTCTCCTTTAGCAAGCTATTCACTTGCTTTTCATTATTTTCATGCATTGCTCTCATTTCTCTTTCCAATTTTTCCTCCACCTCTCTTACTTGATTTTCAAAATCCTTTTTGAGCTCTTCCATGATCTGAGACCATTGCAGATTTTTTTTGGAGTCTTTGCTCTTCCTCATCTGAAAGGAAGGGATAAAATACCTTTTCATCAAGAAAATGACCTTCCATAGTCTTATTTTCCCCTTTTTGGGGCATTTTCCCAGTCAGTTACTTGACTTTTGAGTCCTTTGTCAAGTAGAGAGTATAGTACTTCAGAGGTTTTGTGCAGTTGTTTGCTGAGAAGTCTCTAGGGACCTGTAAGTTCTCAGTTCCTCCGAGATGGCAGAGTCAAGGGAAAGGAGTTTAATCCTCTTCTGTCCTGTGTTCTTGTCTATGAGCAACCAAAAGTACTCTTTTCTGTCCTAGAACTGCGAGTAGGGTTCCCTCTCCACAATAACCTCCAGCTCCAACATGCCAGCACTCTTCCTGACCCCAGGACCACCACTCAGAACTGAGACTCAGATCAGCTGTTAGATTCCCGCAGGGTCTTTAGGCAGAAGGCTCCAAAAGTGGAAACTGAGGCTGCAGTGGCTGTGGCTGTCTGGGACCAGGGCTGAGACTGGCACCATGCCCCCCTCTCATCCAGATGAAAGACCTTTCTTACTGACCTTTGAAGTTGTCCTTGGCATTTATGAGTTGAGAAATCTGGAAACCACAGCTGCTACTGGGATTCTGATCCCTGAAGCCTACTCCAGTCCTGTCTATCCTGTGCAGTGCAACCAAGGCTGGGATGCACTCTTCTCTGAGCCCAGTGTGATAGACCTTTCCTGTTGGTTGCCTTGGGCTGTAAATCTGTTTCATTCTATCATTTTGTGGCTTCTGCTGCTTTAGAAGTTTTTAGAGTCAGTTTTACAGGTATTTTATAGGCTATGGGGAGAGAGCTATAGGAGGTCCATCTTTCTACTCCACCAGCTTATCTCCACACCCCTTAGGAGAATGGATTTCTTTCCTTCAGCATTTTTGGGGTCTCCTTTATGAAGTTGTTGACTCGCTTTTCATGATTTTCTTACATCTCTCTCATTTCTCTTCTCAATTTTTCCTCCACCTCTCATACTTGATTTTCAAAATCCTTTTTGAGCTCTTCCATGGCCTAAGAACATTAAATATTTATTTTGTATATTTGGGATATATAAGCCTTGACTTTTATGTCTTTCCCTGATGGTAAGCCCTATTCTTCCTCATCTGAAAGGATTGGAGAAGATATCGGTTCACCAAGAAAGTAACCTTCAATAGTCTTGTTTTTTTCTCCCTTTTTTGGGCATTTTCCCAACCAGTTACTTGACTTTTGGATCCTTTGTCAAGAGTAGAATATGCTCTGGGGATCGGTAATATCTCAGTTCCTCCAAGGTGGCACAATCAAACCTGTACTCTGCTCTGGGGACAGCAAGAAACTTTTGTGTCCAGAATCTGCAAGTAGTAGTTTCCTCTCCACAGTCACCTTGCCTACAATTCCACCAAGCCAGCACTAAGGGCTGAGATTCAGATCAGCTGCTCATTTACCCCAGGAGCTTTAGGTGGGGGCAGGACTGCTACTCAGGGCTGAGTTCAGATCAGCTATTCACTTTCCCCAGGGGCTTTACAATAAGGCCTTCAACAATGGATGAGGGCTGCTGCCTGTCTTGGGAGTCCCATCCCCTACCCTCACCTCACCTTCTCCTTCCTATTGCTTCTGTTGCTGTTGCCTGAGGCCAAAGCTATGGGGACACCCTGCTTCCTTCTTGGGCAGCTGAAAAAACCCTCTCATTGACCTTTGGTGCCTGTGGGTTGAGGGATCTGCACTGCTGCTGATGATTCTGTCTCTGAAGCCTGCTTGGTCTGGCTCCTCCTAGTACCACACAGTCAAGGCTGGGCTGGGCTCCACTCTGTGTCCAGTATGACAGACCTTTTCTGTTGGCCTTTTAGGCCAACTCTGGGCTATAAATCTCTTCCTCTCCATTCTGTGACTTCTGCTGCTCCAGAATGTATTGAGAATCTTTCTTTACAGGTATTTTATGGGCTATGTGGGAAGAGCTAGTGCATTTTCTACTTTCTACTCTGCCATCTTGGCTCTGCCCGTGAGAATGTATTTCTTAAAGGAACTAGAAATTTCCTCTGGAAAGTTTTATAAGCATGATTCTATATCAGACGCCTTATATTTCTCAAATTGTTAACAATATCTTGTAAAAAAGTAAAAAAAGACAGTAAAAAAAAAGATTTGCAAGAGGAGCTACAAAAATTTACTGAAGAAAAAAACTCCTTAAAAAGTACAATTGGAAAAATGGAAAAAGAGGTACAAAAGTTCATAGAGAAATGTGTGTTTATCTTTCATTGCCAAAGAAGACCATGCCATCAGAGAAATAATGACATGACTTGCAGTTGACTTTGTTTTGAGTGAGGGAGGGCAATACAGGCCACCAGTCTCACTTTTCCTCTAGAGCCATCCAAATCCAGTGACCAGATATTCATCAGGATGACTGGAGATGACCCACGATGAGGCAATTGGAGTTAGGTGACTTGCCCAAGGCCACACAGCCAATGAGTATCATGTGTCTGAGGTGAGATTTGAATTCAAGTCCTGATTCCTGCACTGGTGCTCTATCCACTGCACCACCAGTGTCAGTATTTAAATGAGAGCATTCTCTATACTCTGAGATCCATTCTTCAGAATACAATTCCTTAAAAATTAGAATTAGGCAAGTAGAAGCGAATAACTTTATGAGAAATCAAGAAGCAATAAAACAACCTCATAAGAATGGAAAAATAGGAAATATGAAATAACTTATTGAAAAAGCAAGTGCCCTGGAAAATACATTGAGATGAGAAGCAGAGGGCAAAGTAGAAATTAAAAGAATCCACTGGTCACCAGCTGAAAGAAATCCCCCAAATGAAAACTCTCAGAAGTATTATATCCAAATTCTAGAACTTCCAGGTCAAGAAGATATTGAAAACAACCAGAAAGAAACAATTAAATATTGTGGAGCGACAGCCAGGATAACACAAGATTTGGCAGATTTTACATGAAAGAATCAGAGGTCTTGGAATATGATTTTCTGAAGGACAAAAGAGCTAGAATTACAACCAAGAGTCAGCTACCCAGCAAAACTAAGTTTAATCCTTCAGTGGGGAAAATGAACGTTCATTGAAATGCAGGACTTTCAATAATTTCTGATAAAAAAAAATCAGAGCTGAGTAGAAAATTTGACTTTCAATTATCAAGATTCAAGAGAAGCATAAAAAGGTAACTTTGAAAGAGAAATCATAAGAATTTCAATGAGGTTAAAATGTTTACATTCCTAAGAGGGAAGATGGTACGTGTAACTCATAGGAACTTAGCCGTTATTAGGGAAGTTAGGAGGAGCATATATTGACAGAGGGCACAGGTGTGAGTTGAATAATAAAATTAAGAGGGAGGAAGGCACAAGGAGAAGAGCAAAGGGAGAAGTAGATTGGGGTAAATTTTCTCACATAAAAAAGATATGGAAGAGCTTTTAAAGTATAAAGAAAAATGGGGAAGATGCAAGGACATGTGAAAACTACTCTCATCAGATTAAAAGAAGGAATAACGTACACACTCAGTGGGGTATAGAAATCTATCTCACCCTACAGGAAAATAGGAGGGGAAGAAATGATAAAAGGTGGGACTGATAAAAGGGAAGGCAGATTGGGGGAGGTAGTAGTCAGAAACAAAACACTTTTGAAGAGAAAGAAATACATAATTAGTAAGCATAACTGCATGAAAATTTTTGCAGCAAGTTTGCCTGATAAAGACCTTATTTCTCCAACATATAAAGAACTGAGTCAAATGCATAGAAATAAGAGCCACTCCTCAATTGATAAATGATCAAAGGGTATGAACAGGCAGTTTTCAGATAAAGTAATCAAACCTACCTATAGTCATATTTTAAAATACTCCAAACTTGTGTTGTTAAGAGAAGTACAAATTGAAACGACCCTAAGGTACCACCCTATCTCTCTCAGATTGGTTTTAACAGGACAAAAAAGAACAATGACAAATTTTAGAGGAAATATAGGAAAATTGAGACACTAATGCACTGTTGATTGATATGTATACTTTTCCAACCATTTTGTAGAGCAATTTGGAACTATACCCAAAAGGCTATAAAATCATGCCTACCCTTTGAATCAGCAATAACACTTCCAGGTCTGTATCCCAAAAGAGATTTTAAAAAAGGAAAATGACTTATATGTAAAAAATATTTATTGCAGATCTTTCAATGGTGGCAAAAAAGGTGGGGCTTGCCCATCAATTGTACAATGACTGAACAAGCGGTGGTATATGATTGTGATGAAATATTAATTGTGTGACAAGAAATGATGAGCAGGATGCTTTCAGGAAAACCTGAAAAAACTTATATGAATTGATATTAAATGAAGTGAGCAGAACCAGGAGAATATTGTACTCAATAAGGGCAATATTGTATGATGATCAGCTGTGAATGACCTAGCTATTCTCAGCACTACAATGATCCAAGACAATTCCAAAGGAAGCATGATGAAAAATGATATTCATCTCCAGGGAAAGAACTGATGGATTGAATGAAGATTAAAACATCCTTTTTTAAAATTATTTTTTTTGCCTGTGTTTTCTTTCACAACATGACTAACAGGGAATTTATTTTGCATGACTGTACATGTATAATCTACATCAGATTGCCTTCTCAACGAAGGGAAGAGAGCTAAGGAGGGAGGAAGACAAATTTGGAACTGTTTTTATTAAATTTTGTTCTTATGTGTAATTGGGTAAAAACACTGAATAAAAAATATCAAACCTATTAGCCATCAATGAGGATCATTTCTGCTACTGTGCACTAATTTTCTAATAACAGAATAGTCTAGAAGTTCATATGTGTGAAGTACAATCTATGACCCACAAGGTCACTCCAGAAATAAACAGCAAAAGTTCAGTGACACTTTGATATACAATACTATAAAAATCACTGACATCAATTGGTTAGATTTATAAAAGTTCCACTGGAATGGTTTACTGTCATATTATAGCCTAGAAAGAGGAATTTAAAAAAAAAAAAAAGAAAGAAAATCACACAAAACCTTTAATAAATCCTTGCAGTAGGAAGGTAGTTTTAGTGTGACTCATTGCTCAAAAAGATTTAATCCAAGAAAATCAACCCTAGAAGAATTCCTAAAATTTAGGCTGGGCCCCCTTGATATAACTCCCTTCTCAGTCACACTTAAATTCATGGTACATCACCATTTAAAGTCATAACACTAAGCCCTCATTAATACAGTATCACTTTATAGCAGATCAAACCACATCACATATATGTATATATATATAATATGTAATATATATATTTATTCCTCTCATCTTTCCTCCTTTCTTTCCTACCTCCTTCCTTCCTCCTTCCTCCCTCCTTCCCTCCATCTATCCCTTCCTTCCTTCCTTCTTCCTTTCCTTCCTTCCTTTTTTCCTTCTTTCCTTTCTTCTCTTCCTTCCCCTCTCTTTCCTTCTTTACCTTTTCTCTTCCCTCTCTCATTCTTTCCTTCCTTTTTCTTCCTTCCTTCCCTCCTTTCTTTCTTTCCTCTGATTTTCTCCAACCTTCATGTGCCATAATTACAAGTACTCCGCCAGAAGCTGGGTAACATTATCAGCAGCAAAAGCAATTTGTAGATTCTTAGAAAGTGAAAAATCCAAAGAGAACATTACCCAACAAATGAGACTTTCTCAGTCTTGAATATTGTGGGAACACAAGGCTTCTTCCAGCTACATGATGCTATGAAAAACATGACTGAAATAGTCTAAGAAAATGATACTTTTTGTTAACCTGATACTCCTTTACTCTAGCAATCTCTCTGAACCAAAACACAATTTCTGTATAATAAATGTAGCATAAACACTACATTCTTGTTTATATTTTTCTTTTTACCATACCTTAAGAATCTAAGAAAGAGATTACAAAATACTATTTACTTCCACTGAAAAAAAATACTTCACAAATGTCCCCATTATTATAATTTTAAAAAATTAAATAGTTTCTACTAGGTGTGAAATGCTCTACCAGGTTCTGTGGACAAAGAAGCATCCAGAATAATTCTGACCTTCAAGGAGCTTCTCATTTACTGGGGAGACGGACATAGACAGGAAAAGACAACTAACAAAGAAAGGACATAAAAGACCAAATGCTGCAGCAATTCAAAAGTGAGAAAATGTGCTATGGAATAAAGTAATCAAGAAAACATTTCCTAAAGGAATTGGAAATTGATTTGGGCCTTAAACAATAGTTAAACTTAATTAAATAAATGAAAGATGGAAGTGTTGACAGTGGGAGCAAAAGGAAAAACACTAAAATCAGAGGCAAGATTAGATTTGCATAGTAAAATAACATGTGACGAAGTGGAAAAGGTCCCATAGATTGTGAGAAACTGAATGCCGTGACTATGAGCTTGGACTTGGTTCTGTTTTTGTATTGCTCATCCTTTGAAGAGGGCCAATGACATCATGATGTCATTGAATGAATTGGGTTTAAGTGAGGCAAAGCTGCTCAAAGTCTTTAGCCTCACTGTCCCCTCCAGAGTCATCAGAGTCCAGTGTCAAGACAAGAGTCAAGATGACTGACTAGTGATGGCCCAGGGATTTTATTCTATAAGCAACAGGGAGCCATTAAGGATTTTTGAGCAGTGGAGTGACCTGCACAAAGCAATGTTTTGAGAAGATTAATCTGACATTAGGGTTTTTGATAAATGGAAGAAAAGAGATTAGGGTACTACGATAATTGATATGAAGTGCTGAGTGTCCATAAAAAGGTGTGGGCACCAAGATGGAGAAAAAGCAAACAATAGGACAGGTATTTTAAAATGAAGAGTGAACAAGGTCTGAGAACTTGGGATATGGGAGGTAAAAGAAAAGGGGGAGTAAAAAATGGCTCCACATTTTAAAACCTGGATGATGAGGAGAATAACTGTGCCACTGATTAAGGTAATACAGACAAAGGGATGCTTTGGGGGAAAGTTTAGGAATTCAGAATTAAGCATGTTTAGTTTGATATGACAGAATGGTATTCCAGGTCTATATATAAACTATCAATAAAAACTGAGGGATTAAAGAGAGGAGATGATTTGAGTAGCATGGAGTTATGGCCATCACATTCTAGGCAGGCAAAGGCACCTGAGGGAACTGGATAACATCTAGCCCAATGCCATAATTTTACATATACCAATACTGAGATCTAATGTGGGTGACTTCCCCAAGTTCAAACAGACAAATATGTGGGAGAGTCAGGATTCAAACCCAAGTCTTCTAAGTTCATAAGGGGTACCCTTGTCTCAACATCACATAATCTTAATGAGTTAATTCTGTTTGCTGTTATCTAGACACCAAAACATTTCAATTTTGTTTGTCCTTTCCTGCTTCTGCAATAGACACAGAACGATATCATCATCATCCTAGCATCAAAGATTGTTTAACTAGAAGGGATTTCAGTAATGAACTTATCCTATGTCCTCATTTTGCAGATAAAAAAAACTGAGGTCCCAGACAGGTTAGTGACTTACTCAGGGTCACACTGGTAATTAGTAGAAGAGGTGAGATATAAACCCAGGGTTTATGATTCCAAATCAAATAGTCTTTCCAATGTATCAAGTTTAGAGACTACTTTGAAAAGATCCTCTCTTTACATCCCCAAAAAGGCTATTTCTGGACAATCTGGGCCATTTCTTGCTTTTTTTAGATGTTGCTTCGGGAGACGCCCAGGTTATACCGCTTGCCTAACAACAATCTAGAAAATTGAATGGGCTACACCCTGCCAACACTATAAAGAGCATGGAAAGAGCAAAGGAGGTGACCCAGTGAATTCCAAGTCTAAGAAAACTGGGATAGACCTCTAGTCCAAGAGGATTTAGCCAAGATCTTCATCTTAGGTGTGTCCCTGGCATCTGGATCTCCATATACAGCAGTTGTGAAATGGTATTTATAAAGGAATGGAGTTTCTGTGCCATAAGATCATAACATCCTAATCTTGGAACTGGAAATGATCTTAAAAAGTCATCTCTATTAGTTATTATGCTGTCTATACACTTTGACCCAGAAATGCCACTATTACGTCTGATTCTCAAGATGATTAGAAAGGAGAAGAACCCATATGTTCTAAAATATTGACAGCAGCTCTCTTTGTGGTGGTAAAGAACTGGAGATTTCTGGGGAATGGCTAAACAAGGGGTGTATGATCGTGATGGAATGCTACTGTGTTAAAAGAAATGAGCTCAATGATGTTAGAAAAACATGGGTAAACTTGCACAGAATAATTAAGAGAAAAATAAGCAGAACATTGCATACAGCAACAGTAATATTGTCTTAAGAGCAACTTGGATTTCCTAATTAATATTGACTATTACAAATACCCAAATTAGCTACAAAGGATAGATGAAGGAAGATACTCTCTGCATCCGGAGAAAGAACTGATAAATAAAAGTATATATAGAGTGGTTGCATACACACACACATACATATACATACACACATACATATAATTGTGCCTAATGGTAGCCATCTATGGAGGGGGAGGGAAAAAAGAAAAAGGAAAAAGTTACATGATAACTTTATTACATATTTTAAAGGAATAGCAAGTTGTTCAGATGGATTTGCAGTTTCATAGGCAATTGCCTTTTTTTCTATTCTACCCTGTTATGAAATGTTTATTTCTTAAGTTCTAAACAAACAAACAAAGGTCATCTAGTCTAACTCCCCCATTTTACAAATGAGGAAACCAAGTCCGAAAAAGAAGTAACTCATCTAAGATTGTACAGATACTTAGTGGCAGTGATGGTATTTTAAGTTGGATTCCATGACCATGAATGATTAGAACCAGACAAGATGCTGGGAATATTATCCCCACATTTCAGATTTCCCAGATTTCTACCATTTGGATGCTATTTTGACTCTTTTTTCATTTGTTATAATACCATCCACAGTCTTTAATAGAACCATTTTCCTATGTCCTATTGCTCTGCAGGAAAACCAATTTTGTGGGACTTGAACCCTTTCCCTGGGCTGCTTGGACAAAGGTCATGAGTCTAACTTTTCCAAGATGGGCATTACTTGGCTGGCACTGCTGGAATTCCCTCCCCCTTGCATTCCATTGGAGCCCCTGTTGTATGGCATTTGTGAAGCCATGCCAGACATCTGTTAAACTTGGCTTTGGTTTCAGCCATCCTTTTGTCATGTGATTGGGGTCAGTATCTGTAAGGGTGTTAATTATAAGTTGGCAGCAGGGATGGTGGCAAGGGGAGAAAGGAGGATAATTTGTAGTTACTTTTGACAACAGATATAGAACTTATTTTTTGATATTTATAAATAAAGAACCTACCAATAGGAATGTCCAGAAAGAATTATTCTAGAAATATTAAGGTGAGTGTTGGGGTTCATTCATTCAATACCATTCCTTAAGCTATTTTTTTCATGTCAAGTGAACTTGATAGGAAAGCCAAGAATCTCTCACTTGACTGCCTCCCATGATACTAACTACTTCTGTAATTTGGGGATGGGTGGGTGGGTGAGAGATAAAAGGCAGAAGTATCTAAGAAGAAGCATGGAATAGTTGATTGAACACTGGACCTATGCTCCTATCCCATTACAGGAACTTCCTAGCTTTGTATCCTTGGGCAGGTAGCTGAGCCTCAGATTTCTCATTTTTAAAATGAAAAGGGTAGGACTTAAACAGTCAATAAGTATTTATTAAGCACCTACTATGTGCTAGATACTAAGTTAAGCACTGGGGATATAAAAAAACTAATGAATAGTCCTTGTACTCAAGGAGCTTGCTATGGGGGAGAAAATAAGCAAACAGATATTCAAACAAGCTATATGCAGGATAAATGGGAAGTAAATAAAAGAGAGAGTACATTAGAATTAAGGGACCTTGATGCCTTCAAGTTTCCTTTCTGTTCAAACTCAGTGATCCTGTGATTCTACAGCTAGGTGGCTCAAGGCAAGAAGACTGGAGTTCAAATCCAGCCTCAGACACTTACTAGCTTTGTGACCCTGGGCAAGTCACTTAACTCTGTTTGCCTCAATTTCTTCATTTGTAAAATAAGCTGGAGAAGGAAATGGCAAATCACTTCAGCATCTCTTCCAAGAAAACCCCAAATGGGGTCACCAAGCATCAGACATGGCTGAACAATACCAAAATCATTCTATGACTTGAAAGAGCAGAAAGGATTATAAGAGAAAACCAAAATAATGACCTCCCACTCCACTCTTCTCAGCTTTTCCTCCTCAGAAAGGTACAGAGGAACAGGGCCCTACAATGATGGTAACATAAGCTGAGACTAAGAGGGATGACAAAATCAGAATGTGGAATTCACTTTAAAAAAATCACTGTATTCTTGCACCACCCTGATGAACTTCAATTTGGTGACCATTTGTGAAGTCCTTGTTTTGTGCAAGCTTTGGGCAGCTAGGTGGTGCAGTGGATAGAGCACCAGTGCAGGTGTCAGGAGGACCTGACTTCAGATCTCACCTTTAACACTCACTAGCTGTGTGACCTTGGACAAGTCACTTAACCCCAATGGCCTCATTCTGGGTTATCTGAAGAATATCTGGTTACTGGAGTCAGATGGCTCTGGAGGAGAAGGGAGGCTGGTGACCTGCACAGCCCTCCCTCACTCAAAACAAATCAAGTGCAAGTCATGTCGTTGTCTCTCTGATGTCACGGTCTTCTTTGGCAACAAAGGACAAACATATGCTTTGTGCAAAGCACTATGCTGGGTGCTAGTGATACAAATACAAAACGAACAATGGCCCCTGACCTCAAGGACCTCATATCTTATTGGATGTTGAGATAACCTAAATGAGGCTTTACACTCCTTTAGCATGAGCATTTATTCTATATTTAAAAGAAACAGCAAATTGTACATAACAGATTTGCAGTTTCATGTGCTATCATCTTTTTAAAAACCATACCATGTTATGGAAATGCTTATTTTATTCCATAAATTAAAAGTGAAAGAAAGAATTGTTAGCCTTTAGAGGTAACATCATGAGAGTGCCTCTATCCTACTTGGAGCTTCAATAAATATTAAACCAATATCACCAAAGTGGTAACAGGCATGGTAGCATCAGGACCCTTTGGTGTTTGTGCTAAATATTTCTCCTGGGCTTGGCATGGGGATCTTTTATGAAGGTTAATGACACTTTTACATAATTCTGAGTGTAAATAAGAGTTTTCTATTTATCATATATTCCTCTTACATAAAATATATGTAAAAAAAATCAGTCCTGGAAAGAATGCTGTAACACCTCAACACCATATTTCTGGGTGAGCTCAACCTGCTAATCACATCTATATTCAGTAAGTCATAAGATGAATGGTAATCTACATTTTGGATCATTTTTTTCCCATTGAAGGTTATGCAAATGCTCCCCTGTTTGATCCATGAACCAAGCCTCAGTATGAACTTTAAAATGTTGAATTGCAATCATTCTTCAGTGTCTATTAAGTAACCACTACAGTATTTGGGATTGCAGAATTTAGGAGGGGGAGGAGGAGAGTAGGCTGTGTCACTTGTTAGAAGTTGTGCGGTGCTTTGGATGAATACAAGCTTCTTCCTGATACAAATGAAGGCCCATCTATTTAACCTCAATGTCCTTCCAGTGATGTGGTATAGCAATGAATCATAGAAGAGCGGAGTCTCTGAAGAATGAAACTGGTGGGTCATTGAAAGCACAATAGAGAGGATGCCCAGTGGGTGTGTGAGCAGGCTGCAGCATACTCCTAGTGAAGAATTGTGTAGGAGAAGCAATGACATCATCAGAGAGATGCATGATCAGAAAAAAGAGCTGGAGCAGACATGGAATGAAAGTGAGGGATGACCAAGGGACAGTTTATATGCTCCATTGAAATAAATGCAATCAGTACCCAGAGGAGCCTGGAAAGGTCTTCAGAATAGTTGGTGCCAATAGAGGAATGATGGGAGGACATGGACAAGGTGGGGAGGGCTGTCTGATAAAGAACTACAAGGAGGGTCACTGATTCAAGGGCACTGAATTTAATTCAAAGAGCATATGTATTAATCACCTATTTTATGTAAGTCACTGTATTAGATCTTGGGGATACAAAGACAAAACTAAAAATGTCTATGAAGCATCCATTTTATTTTGCACGTGATACAGGGAAGTAAATACAGGATATTTTCAGGAGGAAGGAATCAAGAAAAGCCTCATGTAGGAAGGGCACTTGAGCAAACACTGAAGGAAGCTAAAGATTCTGAAAGTTAGAAATGAGCAAGGAATGCATTTCTTTCAAGGAGGACAGCCCAGGCAAAAGAGTAGAGGCAGAAAATCAATTCTCAGTTTCTGGGGACATAAAGTAGGATGATTTAACTGGAATATAGAGTTTGTTTTCTGAAATAAGTCTGAAAAGGTAATCTAGAGTTCGACTATAAAGAGATCTAAATGTCAAGGTAAAAAGCTTTTGGAAACTAGGGAGCCACTGAAGAAGCTTGAGAAGGGGGAGTGAAAAGGTCCACTTGTCATACTTTAGAAAAATTATTTGGGGACCTTTCACGATAATGGAGAGGGTGGAAAATGGAAGTAGGAGACAATTAAGAGGTAATGTAACATATTAGGAAAGAATTAAGGAGCACCTGAATTAAAGTGGTAGTTGAAGGAATGAAGAGGGTGTTAAAGATATTGTGAAGGAAACGTTTACAAGATTTTACAACTAATTGGATATTGAGTATGAGAAAGAATGACGAGTTAAAAATGTCTTCAAGACCATGAAACTAGGTGCCAGGAAGGATGCAGATGCCCTCAAAATAAACAGGGAAGTTTTAAGAAGGAAAAAAATAGTTAACATTTTTGCACACTCCTTAAGATTTCCAAAGTGCTTTATAAATGTTATTTTATTTGATCCTTATAATAATTCTGAAAAGTAATTGCTATTGCTATTCCATTTTATAACTGAGGAAACTGAGGCAGACAAGTTAACTGACTTGCCCAGGGTCACACAGTGAGTAAGGATTTGAGGCCATATTTGAATTCAGGCCTTCTTGACTCCAGGTTCAGCCCTCTATTGATCTCATCACTTACCTAGGTGGGAGGAGTAGAAAGGGAGATAATGAATTCCATTTTGGCCATGTTGAATTTGGGAATCCCACAGGGCTCATAAGTAGAAATTTCTACTACCCTGCTAATGACAAAGAATTGATATTCAAAGGGCACTGGGGAGGTACATGGTGGTGTAAGCATCTAAAAGCCAAAGTACCTACCATGTCATGGGACCCAGCTTCCAAAAGGACACGGATGGATAAAACATAGTTCCTACTTCCAAAGAGCCTTGATTATAGATTGGAAGATACTTTAGAGGTCATTCAGCTCAACCCTCTCATTTCACAATCAGGGAAACGGAGGCCCAGAGTTGTTAAGTGACTTGTCCAGGGTCATAAAACTGATGTGGGATAAAATTGAGATTCAGATTTAGGTTTTCTGAAACCAAATCCAGGAGTTTCAAATTTAGAGAACACAACATACACACAAACAAATAGATAGCAATATAGACAGATAGATATAGAGATAGATAGAGATATATTGAGATAGATACAGGTAATGAAAAATGCCATAAAATGATATTCACTAAGTTCTATGGTAGTTGTGAGGTAGCAGAGAAATCTTTTCCTGCACATTCCTGTTGAAATCTGGTATTTTCTCAATTCTCTGCCTGTTAAAAGTGGGGCACTACCTGGAAATCAGGTGCTTTAACATTTACTATGTGACCCTAGGCAAATTAATTTCCTTTTATGAGCCTCAGTTTCCCAATCTTGAAATTATGTACAATGCCACTTATTATCTATAATAGGTCTGGTGTAAGAAAAGTTCTTTTTAAGTCTTCTAGCAATAAGGAAATATAAACTTTTCTCCTTTTTTGACCAGACTTATGATTTCATTGATGAAGGGAAACTCTTAGTGAGTCATCTCTTTCTACCGTTGTAGGTAGTGGATTACTTTGAAATGTATCATTTTGGAAAGTGTCTAGAGGCACTGAGAGGTTTAGTCACCAGCCCATAGTCACACAGCTAGCATATATCAAAAACTAGAGTTGAACTCATCTTTCTAACTCTGAAATCGGATCCCATCTGCTCTGCCATGCTCTTCAGCCCCTGAAGGGACCACCATAATTCAGTCCTTCATCATCTCTTGTCTAGACTATTAGAATAGTATCTTAAATGGTTTCTCTCAAGTCTCTCTGTGCTCCAATGAGTCCTCCACACAAGTACAAAAGTGACTTTCCTAACATGCCAATCTGATCACAATACCCCTGTCATTTCTAGGATAAAATGCAAATTCTCCTCTTTGGTACTTAGAGCCTCCATGAACTGGCCTTGATGAACCTTCCCTAATTCATCAGACATCACTTTGCTTCCTACACTCCATCTTCCTGGTTGACCTGCCTCCTTGCTCTTTCTCATACATGACAATCCATCCCCCATTACTGTCTTTGCAATGGCCATCTCCCATACCTGGAATTCTCTCCCTTCTCATCTCTGCCTTTTGGAACTCCTTACTTCCTTCCAGATTCAACTCAATAATAAATAAAATAGTTTTTAAAATTGCTTGCCTTCTCAAAGAGGAAGGGGATAAAAGGGAAGGAGAGAATTTAGAACTCCAAATTTGAAAAAAACAAGAATGTTAAAAATTATTTTTACATATAATTGGGGGAAATAAAATACTAAACAAAAAAAGACTCAGTTCCAACATCATCTGCACAAAATGATTTAGTGTATTAGGTTAGTAAATGGCACACTGGTTCCCTCTGTCAATCACTTAACTTGTAGCTCTAGGCAGTCTAACACACAACCATCAGTTCTAATGCTCCTCTACCACAATGATGCCCCTACAGTTTGTTTCTCTTAGCCCCCAATGATTTCTTTATATTTTTGTGATTGAACCTTTATGATCATAGATTTTTAGATGGAAAGAACTTGTTGTTGTTGAGTTGTGTCTAACTCTTCATGTCTCCATCTGGGGTTTTATTGGGAAAAGATATTGTAGTGGTTTGCCATTTCCTTCTCCAGCTCATTTGACAGATGAGGAGACTGAGGCAAGCAGGGTTAAGTGGCTTGCCCAGGGTCACACAGCAAACAAGCATCTGAGGCCAGATTTGAACTTGGGAAGATGGCCCTTTCTGATTTTGGCCCTGGCACTCTACCCACTGTACCACCTAGCTACTTTGGGAGAAAACGTTGAGATCATGTAACACCATCCCCTCATTTTAGATATGAAGATTCCTAAAGTCACAGTGAAAAGTAATAAGACTCCAAATCCATCACTCTTTCCACTGTGCTGCACATGGTTCCTGTTAAAGTCTGGATTTGAAGAGTTTGTAGACTGAAAGATTCTACTTTTCTCTTGGTGGGGATGGGGCAATGGGAAGACAGAGGAGAGGAGAGGAAAGGCAGGGTGGTTCCCTTGCAGGGAATCTAAGTGCAGCAGTGGTAGGCAAAGAGGAAAGGGCCCCGCTTTGTGCAGAAATGGAAAACATCCTGAGAAACCTAATTAAGAGCTTCCTTTCTGATTACAGTCTGGTTGGTGGAGCAGCTTCCTCTCTCACCTTTCCTTGACAAAACTTGCTCAAGAGGAATGCATGGGATGGGTGTGATCTTCCCAAACCTGAGAGGGAAAGGAAGTAACATACCAAACGGATGATGGCATAATAAACCCTGCAGCTTCTCATTCCGCCCCCACCCTGTGGGACAACTGCTCAGCAATTTTTCAAAAGGCAAAGGCAACTCACAGGAAAGGAGTGGGGGAAGGCGTTTAACAACTTTCCCGAGGAGCGGCCTGGCCAGGAGGGTGCGAGAGATGGGACACCCTGCTAAATGCATTTTTTATGTCTTTCATAAATATGTGCTGTCCTCTGCAATTTTCTGAGTCTGGAGCCAGTAGAGCCCAGATATGCATATTTCACTTGCAACCCAGCGTCGGCAATGCTACTGCCTGACAGGGGCACTGGACCAGGGACTTGGATGTTCAGGGAATTTAAATGAATACACATTCATCTCTTGCATTCTGTTAAGGTCATTTTCCAATAAAATGGCTGCAAACTGCAATTACCTTCAGGGTTCCTGCCTTCTTCCCCTCTTTCCAGTGTGTGGGTCCCCCTATTGAATTGTGAAACCTTCAAGTTCAACAAAGCAGATTCCTTTTTCTGCACCATGTGGCAAAGGAAGAAAAAATGAATTTCAACTTGAGCGGGGAAGGTATGACATATCGGATAGCCAGGTAACAGAATTTACATTGTTTCTGCCCTCCGTTTGACCCTAGAATTTTTGCAGGGAAAATTCATCTCATTCACTTTTACTCACTTTCCTTCAGCTTGGAGCTTAATGTGCTAGACAGCTTGATGGCTCAGCATTTGCAGTGCATCACCCTAAGAGAGGCAGGTGCTTTTCCTAATTGTATCGTCAGGTAGAATTTGACTAGGTGCAAGAGAAGCAGTTTTCCACATTAACAATCAGTCGTACAATTCAATTTTGGTCCCTGAGGGACCAAAAAGAATTCAGAAAAAGCCCCTTCAGCCTGTGACAATTCTAAACACATTTCCCCCCAGCTGAATGCAATCATTGTAGTAAACATTTATGAAGTGCTAGCCCCTGACTACATTTGTCTCGCCTGTCAGAATTCCTAGCTATGACCCTCCTTTTCCTTATTGACCTCATTTGGATTATTTAAATTCTCTGAGGGCTTTTGTCTTTGTTCTCCCTGGCCTTGGAATAGAGCTTTGTACATAGTAAGCACTTAATAAATGCATGACTTACTGAATCAGATAAAATATCTATTAGAAAACCTCTCCTTCCCTCAGCCCAACAACTTGGTGACTCCTCAGATATACATATATAATATTAAGTATTATCGTTACACATTAATATTGAATATGCCAGCACATAAAAATAGGTAGCATTGTATATTAATATACAATCAACATACTGAAATTATAAAAAATATGAATATAATCAACACAATTGATCATTGCAGTCAATATTCTATATACATATATAAATCAATATAAACTATATATCAATATAGAATATATCTATATTAATGTTATTTAATATAAAATATTAATAATAAATATCAACGTAATATAGAATAAGCACTCATGTGCACACATACATATACATTAATATACATGTGTATGTTGTATACACCTTTATGTGCATGTATGTGTATATATATGTATATATGTATCTATATACTGATATCTTATCTGACCTATTCATCAAAACCCTTCTGTTAGTAGAGCTACAACAGTCATACTTCAAATTTCAATTGGAGTAGCATCTGTTTGGATACCTATCCAAAACACCTGGCTGGCTGATTTTGTGTGGCATTTGGCTAGCACAATGTTTTTCATAAAGTTGAACAAATGCTTGTTTAAAAATATTACCGTTTACTTTATCCCTGAGAGGAGTAACTATCATGAGGTCATCAGGGTCTCACTTTAGGGTGCTGGCATCCTAGAGGGTGTACTTACTGAAGTAGTCCTTCATACAGCCCTGTGAGGCCCAGGACCACCCCTCTTTTCTTCTCCAGCCCCAGGCTGTCATTGTCCAAGACTTGCATCACCGTCATGCCTCTCTCTGGGTGCTTGCCTTCTCTGCCTGCCACTGTGGTCCAACTGCACCCAACCAGGTGTTGCTAGACCTTGGGACCTGTGCCCGCAAGATGCTTGGTTATTTTAAGGTGACTGAGTATCACATTTGTTTGGAAATAAGGCAAACAGTTCAGTGCAGATGAGGAAAAAAATCATCATTGGTGAAGACTTAGGTGATAGAGCAACTTACGTTTCAAAATGTTTTAATGTAAGGCATTTTCTTCCCCGTGACCTTGAGGTCAGGTCGTATAAATTTTATTATCCCAGGATTCTCAGAAGCCAAGCCTACGAAATATTAAGTCGCTTGTCCACTTGTCTGTGACTGGACAAGTCACTACAGAGGAGAGAAGTGTCTGAGGAGGGACTGTCCTGACTTCTAGCCCAACAGGCTGCTATATCCACTCAAGCTTCAAAATATGTCTCACACTTTCTAATTCAATAAACATTAAATTCCTAATACATGTAAACAACTAAAGCAACATAAGGGGACATACTGAGATGAATATAATTATAGGATCATAGATTTAGTGTTGGAAGGGACCTTAAAGATTATCTAATCCAACTCCCTTGTTTTATTTTTTTTCTCAATTACATGTAAGCAAAAATCTTTAACATTCATTTTTTAACATTTTGAGTTACAAATTTTCACTCTCTCCTCGCTTCCCCTTGAGAAGGCAAGCAATCTGATATAGATTATACATGTGCAGTCATGCTAAACATTTCTATGTCAGCTATGTTGCAAAAGAAAATGCAACATTTCAGGGTTCAAAGTGGGAATGAAACCGTTGTAGGATCAGAGATTTAGGAATCTTGATGGCAGGGAAGAGAAAGGTGGACCTGGAGTCAGGCAGACCTGAAGTCGAGACGTGAATTGTTTGAGCCTGGACAAGCCACTTAATCTCTGGTCTGCCTCAGTTTCCTCAACTGTAAATTGGGGCTAAATAATAGCATCTTCCTCATAGAATGGTTGTGAGCATTAAATGGGGCAATGTTGAATGTAGAACTTTGCAAAGACCTCAAAAAGAATAACAAATAAGAAATGCTTCAGTCTACAATCAAAGTTCTTTCTCTGGAGGGGATAAACATTTTTCATCATAAGTCCTTTAGAATTGTTTTAGATCATTGTATTGCTTCAACAGCTAAGCCATTCACAGTTCATCATTATACGATATTTCTATTTAATGTGAACAGTTTTCTCCTGGTTCTGCTCACTTCACTTCACTTCACATGAGTTTATGGAAGCCTTTCCAGGTTTTCCTGAAACCATACAGCTCATCATTTCTTATAGCTCTATAGTATTCCATCACAATCATCTACATCAACTTCCAGCCATTCCTCAATTGATGTGCATCTCCTTAATCTGCCACCACAAAAAGAACTGCCATAAATACTTTTGTACATATAAGTGCCTTTTTCTTTCATCTCTTTGGAGTATAGGTCTACTAATGGTATTGTTGGGTCAAAAGATATGCATAGTTTTATAGCTCTTTGGGCATAGTTCCATATTGCTCTTCATAATGGTTGGATCAGTTCACGAACTCTACTAACAGTGCATTAGTGTCCCTATTTTTCAACATCCTCTCCAACATTTATCATTTTCCTTTTCTGTCATAGTAGCCAAGCTGATAAACGTGATGTGATCCCTCAAACCAATTCCCTCATTTTAGAGTGGAAAAAAAATAACAACAAAAACCTGACACCTAGAGAGGCTGTGCCTTAGGATCACAATGTCACAGCAGTGGAGCTGAAAGAGACCTGAGGACCAGAGAGGATGCGTGTGACTTGCTCAGAGTCATACAGGTAGGTAGGGTCTTGCAGAGTCAGGATTTGAAATTGTATCCTCTGACTCCAAAGTCAATACTTATTCTGCTGTATTTTGATACTTCACAAATAGCCCTTTTCCTAAAAGGCAGACAAATAGGCACACAAGAAAAAAATGGACTCTTGAAAGATAGATAGAAGCCCAGAGGAAGGGCTTCATGGTGAAGGTGGCATTTACTTTAGATCTTGAAGGATTTTGTTGTTCAGTTGTTTCAGTCGTGTCTGACTCTTGGTGACTCCATTTGGGGTTTTCTTGGCAAAGATACTGGCGTGGTTTGGCATTTCCTTCTCCAACTCATTTTCCAGATGAGGAAACTGAGACAAACAGGGTTAAGTGATGTGCCCAAGGTAACTGTACACACAGTAAATGTTTCAGGGAAGATTTGAATTCAGGCCTTCAGGACTCCAGGGCCAGTGCTTTATCCACTGAGCCATCTAGCTGCCTGGCCTTGAAAGATAGGTGGGATTTTAATAGGGGGAGATGTAGGGGAGGGCCTTTCGGGTTGAGGTGACAATTCAGGCAGATGTTCAGTATATTGTGGGAGATTGGTAATAATCTAAATTGGGTTTATGATAGAATGAGATAAGACTCTAATGGCAAGAAGACTTGGAGGGGGGAGGGGAGGAGGGTAAGAGAGGGGAGGCCTCAATTCCAGGCCATTTAGAGTTTACATTAAAAAATGTTTTAAGCAAAATTGACAGCTATAACTGTGCTCCAGGATGATTATTCTGATTCATTTGAGAATGTTCTGCTCCCTCATCTCAGCCCCCTGATTTCCCTGGCTTCCCACCTTCTGCAGGCCTTTCCTTCCCAGACCCTCCACCTGTGAAAGCCTTCCTTTCTGAGATTTCCTCTCATCTCCTCTGTGTCTGTCTTGTATGTACCTACTTATTATGTTACCTCCCTCATTTCTACTCTGTCAGGGTGGGGGTGGTTTTTGCCTTTTTATCTCCAGTGCTTAAAGAGGTATATGGTATAAGAATAAGAATTTTATAGAGGTAGTTAGATGGTAGAGTAGATAGAGCATTAGACTTCAAGTAAGGAAAATTCATTTTCCTTAGTTCAAATCCAGCCTCAGACACTTACGAGCTGTGTGACACTAGGCAAGATATTTAACCTTGTTTGTCTCGGTTTCCTCATCTGTAAAATGAGCTGGACAAGGAAATGGCAAATCACTCCAGTATTTTTGCCAAGAAAACTTGAAAATGGGGTCATGAAGGGTCTGACATGGCTAAAAAATTGATCAAACATTTATTAAATGCCTATTGACTGGTTGACTGTTGGTTGACTTTGTCAGTGATTTGGGATTGCTCAGAGTATGGGAAAAATTGGAGGGATGGAAAACGGATCAAAGATCTTATATAACAAGTATGCAATATCTTTTTCCTCCCTCTTTCAAGGTAAGGGAGGGAAACAACACAGGCCCCAAAATAAAACAAAATTGAATTTAAACAAGAAAACTAATCAAAGACCTTATATAATAATGATGACTAATACTACTCCCAGAGAAAAAAAGGAAGACATTTACATCACTCCTTCCCTTCAAGATGCAGAAGAAGGCCATGGGCATGGAATGTTGCATTTGCTGTCAAATAGGTTCATTGTGTTGATTGGTTTTTGCCAAATGTTTTTTTCTATTACAAGGGAAGCCTCACCTGAGTGGAATATATCTGGAAATGATTGATTTTAAAAATAAAATGAATCAATAAACTTTCTGTGCCTCTGTGTGTGTGTCTCCAAATACACACACACACACACACACACACACACACACACACACACATGCACACATATATAGTGTGTATATGAGCATATATGAGGGAGAGACAGACAGACAGACATAGAGGAGAGACAGAGAGAGAGAAAAAAGAGAGGAAGAAAAAGAGAGAGAGAGTAGAAAAGAGACAAGATAACTTCAAGTTTCTGTGATTTTCTTGGCAAGTAGAATTGCTCCCTCCAGTAGTGCAGATTACAACCATTCCTACCTTAGCAGACAGCTTCATGAGATTTTGTGCTCCTGCCAAAAAGCATCTTTATAGGATGATTAACACTTGGTGATAATAAAGAGTCTCTCTGAACTTGCTGGGCTGATCCTTGGGTTGCTGTTCTGTAGTTTCAACCATGCCCAATCTTTTGTGACCCTATTTGGGGTTTTCTTGGCTAGGATACCGGAGTGGTTTGCAATTTACCTTTTAGCAAAATAGAGATGACATGATAATTCCAAGTAAAAGACATTTAAGAACACACCCAGAGTGCATGTGTGAATGCAAGGATACACATGCAGGCAGCACATGAAGCCAAGAGAAAACCATGAAGAAGCACCTATCAGTAGTTCATGATGTGGTGTCTAGGACTCATGCACATTGAGCGCATGTACAGGGACATGTGTGTATACCTCCAGTATTGTAGAGTTCCCAGTATCCTCTCTGGATGTCAGTGCATTTCTTGCTATAAGCTTCTTTCTATTGGGTCTCAGTTCTATTTTCCACCAAGAATGGTGCAGTGCCATCTCTGCTCATTCCCTCTTTGACACTATAAAACTCCTGATGCTCTGACATGTCCCCATGCTAGGAGAACAAAAACATCTTACTACAGGAGACGCTTTCAAAGCATCTTCCCCCTCCCCTTTCTTCCTGCTCACTTTCTCAGAAAATAATAAACAGAAAAATTAAGGAGAGACTAAGCACATAAATACCATTTCACTTCAATGACTCATTACTTATTTTTATGACTCTCTTGCATTAAGAGAAGTAGACTGGTGGGTTGAAAAAAACACTGTACTTAGAATCAGGAGATCTGAGTTTGAGCTCCATTTCTAACTGCTAGCTAGGTAAACAAGGGGTGCTCATTACCTGTATAAACATGATATATAAACATAATTGAACTTCTCTGAACCTGTTTCCCCATCTGTGAAAGAAAGATGATGCTGTTTGTGCTCCCAACTTTGTTGGAATGTCAAGAAAATATTTTCAAATCTAGCAAACCTTAATGCACTAGATAAATGTGTGATATTTATATCTTGTCTAACATGTCTCATTTCCATCTCTTTTCCTTCTATGCCTTATTCTAAAGTATCTTGAGTTATTTTTTTTTTGCTGCTTTATGGATCATAAGATTTTAGAGTTGGAGGTAACCTTTGATATCATGTATGGCCACTCCCTTATTTTATAAATAAAAAATGAGGCTCAGAGAAAAAAAAACTGTAACAGTTTGGTGGAGAAGATATTATAGTCAAAATGACCCAGTAATACCTACATTAGCTGGACCAGGAACTCCCTGACCAAGTCTACTTATTAAGACTTGAGAGTCTGGAGGTACATGTACCTGAAATTCACTGAGCAGAGTATGTAAGGGATGGCCAATATAAAAATTGGGAGTCCATTTTTGGGTTTTCTGGGTTGGGGACCATGTGGGAGGAGCACAGCTTTAGCTATCATAGCTGTCACAAGAAGAATGACTTGAAACAACCAGAAGAAGATAAAATGCCATCTTAGAATTTGAAGCACACTGAGAGTGGAGGGTGGGCACGGATCAGAACGACCAGAATGCATAGACTACTGGTACCATATTGAGAAACTGGAATATCAGAAAAGAAAGAGTGACGTGATAAGTTACTGGATCTATACCCATCCTTTGGGGTAGCTAGGTGGTGCAGTGGATAGAGTACCGGTGCAGGAGTCAGGAGGACCTGAACTCAAATCTCACTTCAGACACTTGACACTCATTAGCTGTGTGACCTTGGGAAAGTCACTTAACCCCAGTTGCCTCATCCTGGGTCATCTCCAGTCGTCCTGATGAGTGTCTGGTCACTGGATTCAGATGACTCTGGAGGAGAAGTGAGGCTGGTGACCTGCACAGCCCTCCCTCCCTCCCTCAAAACAAAGTCAAGTGGAAGTCATGTCATTATTTCTCTGATGGCATGGTCTTCTTTGGCAATGAAGGACCAACATACACACAGAAACACACAGACGCACAAACACACACACACACACACACACACACACACACATACACACACACATACACACCCTTCAGTGGCTAAGAAAGGAAGTGATAGGAAGGTAGAGGGTTTGGGCCAGCATTGGGTCTTCTACTCATATTCCTGGGAGCATAAGGTAGTGATTTTGTTAGAACTGTGACTGAACGTCTGGTTGAAAGAGAAACAAGGCCCTGATTAGGACTTTGATAAAGAGGCCTGAATATAATTTCTTTGCATACCATTAATAATCTTATTCTAGGTATCCTACCCAGGTGAATAATGGTGGAGAGGATCATTCAGGAGATAGGAATCACATCCTGATTTTCCCAAGGAAGCTTCTGGGTGGGAGAAACAGGCCATAGAGATTATTAGAAACCACAGAATCCATTTCACCTATGGGTGAGAGTTTTAGTAGTAGGTAGCAAGCTAGTAAATGAACCCAGGTTCTCTCAGTGCAAATTCAGTGCTCTTTTTACTGCACCACGTTGCTTGAGGTTGCCTGACTACGTTGTCCCCAGAGGGGACATGTAGCATGCTCCAAAAGACTTCAAGGATGAATGACTTCAGTTTGTCCAAAATGGAACTACTGTGTATAACATACATGCTCTGCTACACTCTGTCTTTGCTTGGGGGAAATTCACATGCCAAAGGCAATCTGGAAAATGCTATCTCCTCCCAAATAAATGCCTTCATAATTTACATTTTTGCTTCTAGTCTTTTCAGGCTCTTCTGACTATGAGTTTTGTTGTTTTGGCTAACATCCATATGTCAGAAGGGCAAAACAGAGGGTGTGGATAGAGCAATTTTGTGTTTCTTTTATTGTAGTTCTCTCTCTCTCTTTTTAAACTAAAGTTCAGCTGATTTCTGTAGAACACAAAGTCCTGGAGTGTTTAAATCTGGTGATGCTAGTGCCTGAAGATGAGTATTTGAGGGTGAATTCTGGTTTTTCTGAATATTCACCTAATACATTAGCAGATTCTCATTCTTCTAATTTACCCATTCTTTAATTTTTAAAAGGTTATAAGACTGTGTCTGTACAGCTGGAAGGAACCATAGAAATCCTCTAGCTCAGCCTTCTCATTTTATGGACGAGGAAACAGACGTCCCCAGGAGGAACTGCATTAACCCAGGAAGCAATGCTACTTAGTAGCAGATCTGGGATCTTCTGACTTGGCATCTACAATGTTTTCTAAATTCTCATGATATAACATCAGCTACATTTGTCTTAGGTGTTATTTATTTTTTATACATATGGGGAAAATGTATAAATGCATTTTTTTCCTTAAAAACAATTATTTCTAATTGAAACTCAAGTATTCTCATCATGATGTTCTTATTGGAGCTGTAACTTTACCTCGTTTATACTTAAAGCTGTGGTTAGCCCTCATTTCATCAGGGTAGAGGATAGTATCCATCCTTCAGTAAATTGTTTGCTTATGCAGTCAGGAGATCTATTTCCACTACTGACTTGTTTTATAACCATAGGCGAGTCAACCTTCCTGAACCTTGATTTCTCCATCTGCAAGATGGGATAGTACTACCTACCTCCTACACACATTTTAGATGTTGTGAAAATTAGTGAGATAACATTAATAAGATAAAGTACTTTGTAGTCACAGGGAGCCTTTCATCTAAGGAAGGAGATCAAATATTAGTGTTACTGTTAGTCATAGGGATGGTGATATTTCCACCTGGCTTTATTTTTACACCTTACTTACAGCAATAGAGTTGAATCACCAACCTTAGAGATGGTCCAGATTCTTCAGGTCACTCAATTCACATCCATTGCAGAATCCCTCCCCTACAACACAACACCAGGAGCTTCTTCATTCTGTCCAAAGTATCAGGTTATCAAAAGAACTATGTCTTCTTCATCATGTGAGTTCTTCCAGGAACAATTCTAGGAACAGCTTTTGGCCAAAGTATTTATGTGGTGGTACAATACAGACAACCCAGGCCTCATTCCCTTTGATCTGACTTCTAGAATTTGAGTTTGGAAGGGATTTAATAGATCACCAAGTCTCATTCTTACAAGATTCCTAATAATAAAGACGGCAGTAACAAACATTTTTTACTGCATTTTAAGACTTGTAAATTTTGCCTTGACATCATTATCTCATTTGAATCCCACAACACCCCTGGCAAAGGAGTGGTCTTTTGAATACTTCTGATGAGTGACAGCCTGTTACCTCCTTCCTACTTTTAGAAATTAGGAGGTTTTTTGCTTTGTTTTGCTTTGCGTCAGTCCTAAGCTACCTCTCTGCAACTTCCATTCCTTCTGGTTCTGTCCCCTGTGGCCAAACTGAGCAAGTTTTATCTCCCTCCCCTATGAGTCAAGTACTGTTACCCCTATTTTGTTAATGAAAAACCTGAGGTTTGGTGAAGTTGGCTTACCCAAAGCCATAGAACAATAGATAAACTACATGTCCTGACTTTCATAAGTAAGTCACTAAAAGACAATATCTGACTTCTTTTACTACTTGGCTGATATTGCTCTCACAAAAGTCATCAGTGACCTCCTAATCTATCATTCATCCTACTTGGCCTCTTTGCCCTGTAGATGGGAGCATCCTTCACATTCTCTTTCCCTGGCTTCTGAAACACTATACTCTCCTGATCCTCCTTCCACCTCTATACTTTCTTTTCTGTTTCCTTATTCATTTCCTGAAACATACCCTAATAGTTTCCATCCCTAACCCTCTTCTCTTCTTATTCAACTTGCTGTCTCTTGGCAATCTCATTGCCTCCACTGGTTTCAGCTATACCTTCTACACAGAGGCATCCCCAACCTGTGTCTCCAACTGATTTTTCTTCCAGACTAGCATCTCCAATTTTCAAAAGATATATACACCTGTATGTCCTACTCAACTGGATACATTGAACTCAACATCCCTCAAACCTAGCTTATTGTCTTAATTAAACTTTTGTATGCTCACTATATGGGTGATTTGGAGCAAATCATTTAACTTCCTTAGACTCCACTATCCTTATCTATAAATTCAGGAGATTCTTAGTAGCCCCAGAACAATTATGCACAGATCTCTGAGAGCACATCTGCATTTATCCTTTTAAACAGTGGTCCCACTATGAATTCCATTGACCCAGTCTTTCCTGGACAACATCTAGGGTGTTATCTTTGACTTTTTCTGTCTCTATCACCTCTCACATTGAATTCGATTCTTTGTTTTTCTCAACTTATACCACAACCATCCTTGTATAGGCCCCCACTTCCAAACACTGGATTTATTACAGTCACCTACTAACAATTCATATAATGTCTGTTTCCCTGCTTCTGAGTTATTCTTCATACCAGTGACAGACTAATCTTTCTTATGTACAAATCTGATCATGTTGCTCCTCTACTCAAAAATTTTCAGGTCCCCATACTTCCTACTGAGTAAAGTTTTTACTATGTGTTCAAGTTCATCCATGGTCATATCTTCTCAGCTTTATAATATACTACTACTTTTCATGAATTCTAGGCTCTGCCAGGATGCCCTGTATAATCATACTCTGTACTTTCCCATGCCTTTGCTAATGGTTTCTCCTCTTCCTGGAATGTTATTTCTCCTTTTATTTCTTTGTTGAATGCCTGCCATTCTTTTAAAATACAAATTCAAATGCCACCTTCTCCAATGAACTCTTCCATAAGTCTCCCATAGGGGTGGCACTTTCCTCCCTGGTCCTCACAAAGCACTTTATAATCACAACATGATCAAGCATACTCTTTTGTAGAAGTACTCTGGGATTATCCATCAGGAGTTTGGGAAAGAGAGAGGGGCAAATGAGCATAAATCTTCAACTCTGTAAGATCCATGAGGTGGAAGATGGGCCTGGCTTGGTTTCCTCTTTTCCTCCTTCCCTAAATTCCTTAAGAAGAGTATCCATAGTTCTATGCTCTCCACAACTGTTGAGTTTCAAGGAAAGCATCTCCATGGCAATATTGGGCTACACACATGCATTAGATATGTATTGACTGAGAACACAGAGTACTATTTTTTTGGTAAAGGTTTTATAAGCAAGTTTTTTTTCTTTTCTGTTCTTTTCGTTTTAGCTTCTAACAATGTGGCTTACATTTCTTTTTTTTCTTCTCTTGGCAGAATGATATTCTAATTGTTAAGGTTAACTCGGTGGCTGGCCAAGTGTACAGCATTTAGTAGATGCTGAATCAGTTGATAAGTGAATTATAAACTATTAGATTTCCCTGTCTCTCCTTAACTTAGGTGCACAAGGGTAGCACCCTTTTACCTTATGCAATAAATTTCCTCCTTCTTCCTGTCCCACAGTGAATGATACTGGGGTCACTTGGAACTATTACAAATAAGTTACAATTGGTTAGTGTTATTCAGTCTGAATAGGGATTATGGCATCATAAATTAGAGCTGGAAGGGACATTAAAGGCTCTCTCATCCAACTCTTTTACTTTACAGATAAGAAAACTGGCTTCCAATGAGGACTTGCTGATGTAGAAATGAACAGAAATGGACTTTGAACACAAGTTCCTCTAATTCCAGGGAAATTGCCATAATATAACTTGTGACCTCTAAGAAGGATTTTGTTGAGAAGGATAGATCATGAAGGAAGATTGCCTCCTTTCTATTTTCCTGTATGTTTCTTTTCACAGTTTAGTGTAGAAATAATATTCTGATTCTAACAGATCTATATCCACATTTTTGTTGCTGTGTTTCAAGAGGATTAGCTTTGCTACAAAATACCCTGGGTAAGTTGGGCATTGTTTTTCTAAAGAATCATGGGAATGACATCTATAGTTAAGGTTGCTTTTTTCAGGGTTATAATGGAAGACCCTATACTACAGAACTCACTATAATTAATAATCTTTCCATATTTTACCTCTTTTTTAGAACATCCCAACAATCTATTCCCCATAGCTGTCAAGTTTCAGTGATATCACTTTCTATAGCTCCATTATCTTGTCTATTTGATATGTCTCCACTAATCTCTTGACTTTGTATATCTTCATTAATCCTGTCCAAAATTCTCATTTGATTGTTTATTCCTTCAAAGAGTATAAAATTGTTAAGCCTAATGGAGTTGAATGAGCTTCTTCACTAAATTCCTTTCTCTGTGAGGGTCTTTTCCTTTGTGGTCTTGGTCATAAATAATGAGAAGTATGCTTTGATGACTGGAGAAAGAAATGGCAAACCACTCCAGCATCTTTGCCAAGAAAACCCCATGGACAGTTTGATCCATGAGGTCATGAAGAGTCAGATATGACTGAATGATGAAACAATAACAATGTCTTGAGTATGCTGAAAATTTCTGTGCTCTGGGGTAATTCTTCAACATTATTGTTTGGAATAAGAAGCCTGAGGTAAAACCAGATCCTGAAATATTTCCCTTTCCTCTTCAGGCTATAGTTCCATTAATTGCTTCCTGCTCAAAGAATTCTTTACTTAAGACTTCACTCAAGATTTAGGTTCATGGCATATTTTAAATGACCACTTTGAAGGCAACTTGCATCTTGTCTACTTACCACCTAAGTGGTTGGTGTTAGTGGAAAGGGGTTGTTTAAAGCCTCCTTCAGATCGGTTCATGTATAGCCACACACCAAGGATCCTAGACAAGTTTTCAAAGATGAACTTTTCTTGAATAATGACTGTTAGATGATGAGAAATCTCCATTCTTGGCTCACACTGTAAATGACTGATTGGACCCTCAGCAAAAAATATGAAAAAAATGATGATAACATATGTTCCATTGAAAAGCATTGACTCTGGTCTCAGTAAGACGAAGAAGAAATCCCACCCATGTCATTTATTACCTGATTTTGGGCAAGTTGCCTCTTTGACCTCAGTTTACTCATCTGAAAAATGAGGAGTGGAATTTCCATCTCTAAATCCAGGATCCTTAGAAACTTTGAATGTGAGGAAATTAGGAATCAAACTTCACGGATAAACACAAAGCCATCCAGACTTATTATCAGAGCAATCAGGTTCAAAGAACTTGTCACAATTGTAGTTTTCTTTTCCTTTTTTCTATGCAACATGTTCTTAGACATTGTAATCTTTGGTTGTTGACTTTTGGATGCTTGACTGAAATTTCCTTTACCCATAGTTCTGTGGCTTGTTAGTGAGAAAGAGAATGCTGATTAGTTCACTGAATCAGTAGGAAGGAGTCCTGTAATGTGGACTAATTGTTCCTTTGATGTGTTCTGTGGTTAATTTACTTAAGATATTTGATTTAAGACCAGCTAGGCCCCAGTCTCTGGAAGAAGGGGCAGATTGACTTCTATGTGATACAGGTTTGGCAGCTCTCTGATAAGTACAAAACTGTGAACCTCAATGTCTAGACTTTGATATGTGAGTTGCTGGTTTTGGGGGGATTATTTTCCCCTTTAGATTGATTACAATTAATATTAGGCTTGCACATACATGGCACTGGTCAATCCAACAGAACAGTGTCACCCAAAGTCTGTTGAATTATGTCCTGTTTGTGATCATATTTCCAGCTTATTATGAGTATTTCAGGATAAATACTTTAATAATTAAAAAATACAATATATGTAAAAAAGAAATATGTGCATTAGTCATAGACTTTTAGAACTGTATATACTTTTTTGGGAGGAGGGCGGAGACAAGCAGGGTTAAGTGATTTACTCAGGATCATGTAGCTACTAAGAGTCTGAACTTGGGTCCTCCTGGCTCCAGGGCAGGTGCTCTATCCACTGTGACACCTAACTGCTCCCAAGTACTCTTGTTATTGTATTTATCACTCTAGCATTTCTGTCCCAAATATCAATATTGATGAAACTTGGTGGTTCCCTTGGCAAAAATTCTCCATAGGGCATCTGAGGAAATTAATTTCATCTCCCCGCTCTAATCAACAGTAGGGTAATATGAGTCATGGATCCTTTCCTGACTTCAGGCTTTTTAACCATGAATATTTACATTCAACATGGTATTAATGAAAAGAGTAAATCAATCATCAAGCATTTACTAAGCACCTACTAGGAGTCTGATATTACACTAAATTCTGGCGATATAAAGATAAAATAAAATAATTCTGGCCCTAACAGAGCTTATATTACAGCAGGGTGACAATATACATCAATGGATATATACATGAATAAATATAAGGTATAAAAAATTGTGGGATGACTATATGTTAGAAAATTCTACTTTCTCCCCCTCCTTCCTCACCCATTCCTTTCTTTTTTTTACATTGTCTCTCCCATTTGAATGTGAACTTCTTGAGGACAGGGACTATCTTTTGCCTTCCTTTGTAACCCCAAGGCTTAACACAGAGCCTGGCACATAGTGATTACCTAACGAATGTTTATTGACAATTGACCATGAGTTATAACTCCTTCCTCTTAAATGCCTTCCTTTCCTCTGGATGCATATTCTTTAACCTAGAGAACCAGGGTGAACAAAGGGCTGGAGTATGCCAGGACAGACTTAGGTTCACATCCCACCTCTGACACTTATAAGCCATGTGATTCTTGAAATATAGCTCTGGAAAAGGAAGGTTCTGTTAAAGCCCATTGTGGTTCTAGTGGAGCTCCTTTCTTCTTTCCTTTCTTCCTTCCTTCCTTCCTTCCCTCCTTCTTTCTTTCTTTCTTTCTTTCTTTCTTTCTCTCTTTCTCTCTCTCTCTCTCTCTCTCTCTCTCTCTCTCTCTCTCTCTCTCTCTCTCTCTCTCTCTCTCTCCCCCTCTCTCTTTCTCCCTCTCCACACAGAGCCAGTACTCTGCCTAAAGGGAATGTAAATTTTTAATCTCTGAAACATTTTTTTGTTCTTCTTTTTCTCTTAAACACCAACCTTAGCTTCAAATGACTCTGGTCCCAGACCAAGTCCTATTTGGTCACTGTTTGGACCCTGATTGCCTCAGAATGGATGTAAAAGAGCATTGGTTTTTTGGGGGTTTTTTTTTTGGCCAGAAGTTCAAAAGGTATTTCTCTCCTAGATGCTTTTTTTTCTTTTTTTAAAAGAGGCCATTCTTTGCCTTTTTAAACCCTTATTCACTGAATGGCCACTGCCTTAGTCAAATAGAGACCTGTTAAAAACCTTAGCTTGAAAACTGCAGCTAGCAGTTTTCAACTATATCTAGGACCATCTCCAGGTGTTCTGATCTATATCTTACCACTGAATTCTGATGTCTCTGGAGGAGAATAGGAGTGTTGACTTTGCACAACTCATCCTCACTTAAATCCAATTCACTTGCAAGTCAAGATGTCACCCTCTTGATGTGATCGGTCCTCTTGAGTAAGAAAGGTGAACAAGAGTGATCCTGGGCAGGCCACTTAGCCTCAGTGAGCCTCAATTTTCTGTCTAAAGTGGGGATCATCACAGTACCTACACATCAGATTTATTGTGAGGATGAATGAAATATGGAGAGTAAAGCACTTTGAAAACCTGAAAGAAGTGTGTAATGATGAACCACTTTTAGTGGCCTCAGAAAATAGGGTGGATGACCGTAATAACCTGGAGATTTGCCCTGCCTCTCACCTAAAGAGGCCTCTTCCCTGTCCTTCCCACTTTGGTGTCAGAGAACCAGGATGAGAAAACTCTCCTGATGGTTAGAAAGGTATAGCGCTTCATTTGTACTTCTCTCATTCAATAGCTTGTAATAGTGTGTATTGGAGTTATCTGTGTTTGTGTCTCATCTACCTTCTAGACTTTAAAGGCAAAGGGGATAGGGCCTATGTCTAATTTAACCTTTGTATCATCTCTTTCTTCAATGAAATAAAGATAGATGCTAATTGTGCATATAGGTCATTTTGTAAATCTCAAAATGCTATATAGCTGTCACAAATTATAACTACGACTATTGTTAATTGTGTTTGTCCTTCATTCTCAAAGAGGGCCATGACATCAGATGATGACATGACTTGCAGTTGACTTATCTGAGTGAGGGAGGGCTGTGCAGGGTCACCAACCTCACTTTCTTCTTCTGAGTCATCTGGGACCAGTGGCCTGATATTCTTCATGATGACTGGAGATAGCTCAGGATGCAATGGGAGACCCTGGCCCTTTCAGGCTTAATTAGTGAAGTAATGAATGGTAACTTAATTAGGGAAGGGAATAAGCATTTATATAACACCTATTATATGTTAGGCACTAACTACAATATTATCTAATTTGATCCTCACCACAATCTGGACGTAGGTGCTATTTTAATCTCCATTTTACAGTTGAGGAAACTGAGGCAGAGGTTAAGTGACTTTCCCAGAGTCATTCAGCTCATGTCTTAGGCTAGATTTGAACTCAGGTCTTCTATCATGCCACCTAGTTGTCTAGGAGATAAAAGACTTAAGAATTCCTGGAGTTTCTACCTGTTGTAGGGACATTTAGGATGAGTCAAGACCAAGAAAGGAGAGAAGCTTGCAGATGTTCCTTTTTAATGCAGTGTAGGAAATTCCTTCCACAGCTGGAAAAACCAACAATTGACTACAAGGCTCTGTGGGCATTTAGAGGTACTAGGGAGTAGGTACATGGCCGATGCATGGAGAGGCAGACGAGCAAAACTAACTTTGTTGAAATGATTGTTAAAATGTGAGGCCTCAATCAGGAGTGAGAATATTCAGCATCTTATTAAATATGAGAAGACTGAATCGGAAAAGGACAGAAGAAACAGTTCTTCTGCAAAGTTTGCTTTCTCTTTCATAGGGAAACCAACGATGGTCACAGAGGAGATAAGGAAACATTATCAGAGAGGCCAGGGGAATGGGGTAGAATAGGATCAAGTGTGACCACAGTTCTAGGTTGTCTTTGCCTAATTAGGATTTCTTTTTCACAAGGCAGTCCTGAGTAGTGGTAATGATAGGGTTTTTCTTTTCCTTCCAAAATTGATTGTGATGACTAAATGCATGAATAAAATAATTAAAAAAGAAAGGAAAAACACAGCCCACAGGTAATTGATAAGTGTCCTTTGATGAAGGAAGTCCATTTTTCAGTCACCCCTCATTACTCACGTTCTCAGATGTACAGTTGACTCATGGAAACAGTCCTTGTCATCAAGTCCTTGGCTACCCAGACGTCTGAAGGTTTCTGTGTTCTGTACAGCTGCAACCAGAGCACTCTGTTCTCATTTCCCCACCTTGACCCAGCTTCATTTCCCTAACACACTCTATGGTTCATTCCATACTCAATTCATCTCCTGTGAAACAACACTTGGCATTCAAGACTATCTCCTACTCTTTCTGTCATTCTTTTGTCACTTGGGACATGAATTTATTACCAGAAAAAAAAAAGATTTTTATTTAATAATACCAACAAGAGTCTTCTTGGAATATATCTCATAACATCTTACAAATATCACTCCATTAATCTTCTGCAACTTAGCCACAGTAAGTAGGGCTAAATTATTATTAAAAATTGTAGTAGAAATTCATGTTCATTCAATGAGTTAATCATTGCTGAGGGCTGACCTCCAGATTTGCACTTAATTAGTAGTAATGTCTGCTGTCCTGTTTTTAGGGGAAAAATGTCTATTTCATAATGGCCTCATGTTATAGAAACTAGCGTGATGTCTGGAATATGGTAGATGCTCTATTGATGTTTGCTGAAAACATGGTGATGAATAGTCCTCGGTTTTTCCAAAAGATTTTTACCATCGAATAGTTTAAACTTTTAATTGATACATAATAACAGAGATGATATAATGAGCATCACATCCTACTATAATTGCATGCATATTAAATATATGCATATGTATGTATACAAACAGATGTATTTATAATAGATTTTTAATCTGGGTCCAAGAACTTTGGGAACAGCATTGTTTCCTGCCTAGAAAGCCACTCCAGGGAAGAGGTGTTCCTAAAGGTGCTACAACTTTCACTCCTGAAGACCCAGAAAAGAAAGCTCTCACTACTAATGGTCCTTGGCACTACCAGATGATTTAACACCTGAAACTGATATGATTTTATCTGTGGAAATGACATTAGAGAAGAAGCATTACCATCTGTTTTGCCTCTATTTCCCAAAGATCATGGGACTTTTCCATATGACTTGCAGCAGAAACCTTCCATATGTTTCATCTCTCCCATTAGAAATATTAGCTCCCTGAAGGCAAGCACTGGCTCAATTTTCTCTGTGTATCCCTAGCACTTAGTATAGTGCTTTGCACATGTAAGTGCTTAATAAATGATTCATTCATTCATTTGTTCATGATACTGGTTCCAGAGGCATAAGAAACTCCTAGTATAGAAACTCTCTATATTAAGAAATTAGCAAATGCTTAATAAATATTAATAAGTATTTTATTCATTCATTGAGAAACTCAGTATAGAAGCTGTCTATAATTTCTAATCTTAGGGAGTCTTGGAGAATCCAGGGAATAAGAAATGAATGGAGAATTGAGAAGTCAAGTAATGTTTCAGCCATTGGACTTGAGCCCAGATTATCCTGACTTCTCTGTCATCCTTCTGTCTACTACACTATATTGGGCTGCCTCTCTGTCATAATAATACAACTTACATTGATTTTTAGTGATGAAAAACTTCTAAAGTACTTTCTTCATAACATCCTGTTGACATACCTAGAACAGATATGATCCTCCTCATTGTACAGATGAAGAAACTAAGCTTGAAAGTGTTGGTTAAATGTTCAAATACCCAAATGGATTGGGGATATCATCATTTCAGGAGTTCCCACCAATGATGCAGAGCACAATTTAACTCTCCCTATATGAATCTTATCCAATGTCTCCCCAAAGTTCTCCAGATGAAATCCACTCTGCCATCTTTGATTTTTTGCTATATGGTAATAGAACTGCCTGCATTTATTTGTATACATGGCATTAAAGGCAGAATTCAAACCTAGACATTTGGCCCTCAGGAAGATCTGGTTTTGAATTCTCCCTCTGATGCTATATATGCATCTAAATAAATAAGCAAAAATATATGTACGTATACGTGTGTATAAATATGTGTGTGTGTATATATACACACATATATATACACATATACATATATATGTACATATGTATGTATATATGTATATTCTTTACCAAACTTCATCATACAGGTTTCCATAAATACTGATCAGACTAAGAAATTAGAAATGAGAGGGGAAAAATAGTACCAGGCCTTAGGAGGACAGTTTTGAGTGAGGGAGGGCTGTGCAGGTCACCAGCCTCCCTTTTTCTCCAGAGCCATCTGAATCCAGTGACCAGATATTCATCAGGATGACTAGAGATGACCCAGGATGAGGTTATTGGGTTAAGTGACTTGCCCGAGGTCACAAAAGCAGAATTGGATAAGATGTTCTCCAGCATTTCATCTAGCTCTAAGTACCAAGGACCTTATCCTTCCCCTCAGGAGTCCCTAGGCTAGTGATTAATCCATTGGCAATTTAAATGCTCTGATTGATATGGTTTCTGTTAAGCAAAGTAATTTCCGGCCAATGCCAAGTCCCAACAGAGCATCCTCTGACCAAATTTAAGTGTGGAGAACAATACTATCTTCCTATAGATATATACATGTATATGGACACATGCATATATTCTTCTATGTGTGTATATACATATTATAAAAAATACTTATGTGCATATATTCATACACACATATATACACAAATATTTACATGTATTCATATATATATAATATACATATATGCACACATACATACATGTGTTTCTTCCTTCTAGATGTGCTATTTTCAAAAACAAAACAAAATCTGATCAGAGAGGAAAGCTTGGTACATTGTAAATATTGATCATTTAGAGTCAGAGGATCTGGATTCAAATTCTGATTCTGTCACTTATGGGAAAGCTAGATCTCAGTTTCTTAATATATATATATATATAATATAGAAAATATGTATTAAATGTAATTATATAATATATAAATAAATATAATATAAATATAAAATATAAAATGAGAGAGTTTGGCAAAATTATTTTAAAAGTCCTTTCCATCTCTAAATCTATGATGATCTTAGTTATGGTTGATTAACCATCAGATTGCTACTTACAAATTCAAGGATTTTTTTATTGCTCTGGACATTTCCTTCTTTCCTCTTCTTATTCAAACCTCTACTCAGCTGTCAAATTGATCTCCCTAAGGCACTAGTCTGACTCTATGCTACCCCTCTTCTCCATAAATTCCATTGGTTTCCCTGTGACCTCCACGATGAACCATAAAATTGTCCATTTGGTTTTTGGAGCCCTTGGCAACCTGGTCTCTTCCTTTCTTTCTAATTTCCTTACAACTTACTTCCCTTCATGGTACTCAGGGTTGCAGTGACTGTGGCCTCCTGGCTGTTTCTCACACACATATGACTACATTTCCCTAGTGGTCCCATTCCTAGGACTCTCTCCCCGTCTTCTCCCCTCCTAGCTTCTCTGTCTTCTTTTAAGTCTCAACTAAACTCCCACCTTCTGCAACCTTTCCCAGGCCTTCTTACTGTTAGTTCCTTCCATATATAATTATTGTCACTTGATAGATGGTTATTTGTATGTTGTTTCACCCATTATAATGTAAACTCTTTGAGGGCAGAAATGTTTCATCTGTTTGTTTTTCCCTCTGTATCCACTATGATTCAGCACAGTACCTGACGTATTACTTAGTCATTTCAGTCATATCTGATTCTTCATGAACCCCCACATTTGGGGTTTTCTTGGCAAAGATACTGGAATAGTTTGCCATTTCCTTCTCTTTCTCATTTTACAGATGAGAAAACTGAAGCAAATAGGATTAAGTGATTTGCAAAGAGTCATACAGTTATTAAGGGTCTGAAGTTGGATTTGAACTTGGGTCTTCCTGACTCCAGGCCCAGTATGCTATCTACTGCACCACCTACCTGCCCTACCCAGCACTAGTTACTAGTATTTAATAAATATTTACTGAGCTGATTTGACTTTGTAGCATTTTGACAGGCGGTATAGTGGACAGATCCTTAGGTACCACGTTAGGAAGACCAGAGTTCAGATCTATCCTCAGATACTTACTAGCTGTGTGACCCTGGCCAAATAATTTATCTTGGGTCTATCTTAGTTTCCTCAACTGTAAAATGAAGATATCAATACCTACATCACAGGGTCGTTGGGAGAATCAAAGGAGATAATATTTGGAGTTTGGAACAGTGCTTAGCATATAGTAGGCGTTTAATAAATGCTTATTTCCTCCCTTCCTTCTTTTTGGTGGTTCTCCAGAGTTCTGAACTAAGGAGAGAGTCAATAATCATCTGCTGAGCATAACTTATGAAGGGAACTAGAGATGGATGCAGTGGGAATTATTAAATGATGAAACATCCCTGTATTAACTGACCCGTCTTTAGAGTTTCTTCTTGTTGTTGTATCTAGAAGTTATTTGCTTTCATCATGCCTTAGAACTCCCAAAACATGAATACCACTTCTCCAGTCACCTCAGTTGATGCCAAGTTATGGAGATGAGAGTCTAGGAGAATATGTCTCATTTACTGCCCACCTAAGATTCTACGCCACACAATGTGAAATATGTGATCTTTGCCTGCCAAGGTTCATTCTTAAAAGGAACTTGACCTGACAAGTAGCAGCAACAACTCAGAAAGTTTTGAGAAATGTTGTCTTTTTTCTCTCTTTTTGAGAAATATTCTTTATATTCTTAAAAAGTCTGTATTTTAAAGCTTTTCGGTCTTATCATTGTGCTTCTGAGGATTACAGAGCCTTCCAATTTCACGTAGTCACATACTTGCTTACATACAAAATTGTGTTAGAAAATGAGTTGTCCATCAGACCACCACTTGATAGTAATTACCCTTCCCAGGAAACCGCCACATTTGCCGTGTGTCCTTTAGACAGCTATGAACTAAATGCCTATTGTCTTCTGAATTTCCTAGATAAGAGACTTTCAAGACATTCCAAGGCATGAAGCCATTGGATCATCATGTTCTTGAAGGGTCCACCCTTCCTATAACAAATGAACTCTTCACCATCACAATATTAAACAGATATTTGAGTGCGATTAATCTTGTTTTCCAAGAATTCCGTTTAATTGGTTGGTTATAGTGTGTTAACTTATTAGAGGCTCAACTTTTATTTTTCTCTGTAGGATTTTAATGGATAGATTGTTAGTTTGATCTTTAATGTATCTCGTCATAGGCATGGTTACAGGGCTGTCATTTAGGCATGGGGCCTCTCAACATGCTTCAGCAAGGTAGTGGGGGCCTTATTTATACTTGTCTATATCCCATCTATTAATCACTGTGCTATGTGCCATGTACTGTGCTGAAATACAAAGAAAGTTCTTCTTTGTAACTTTTCTTCCTTTTTCCTTAAAACCAAGAGATTTAGAGGTAAAAGAACAAAGACTTGTGCCCTTGTTTTGCAGAGAAGGACTTTGAGAGTCAGAAGGGTTGTGATTTGCCTGGGGTCACATAAGTGGCAAGACTGGACCTGGGTCCTCTGATGCCAAATCCCATGCATTTCCTACTATATCACTCTGATGTGTAGAGAACCCCTGGGATCAGGATCACTAGGCCCTTAGTTAAACCAAACTTATGTTTAAATTTCCCCTTGCTTCAGATACAGAACCCACAGATGAACAAGGGCAAACCTGACTGGGAGGTTAAACACAATGGGCCAGCTGAACTTTTTAAATCATGCATTCACTCAACAATTATGTATTACACTTCTATCATGTGCAGAGCGCTGCATTACAAACTTTGGGGCAGAAGGAAAACATAGCGTCTATCCTCTTAGATAGTTTCTATCTTAGAAAAGATTTATTCACCCTTGTTGGACAAACCACGTACAGACAAAGCTAATTTATATTTTGTTGGAAGTAACCACTATTTCCACTGTGTACTACACTCTGTAATGTTGGACAGCTATTATGTGAGCGTATGGAACACATACATACATACACACAAATATGTGTGTATATATATATAATATGTATGTTTACATGGGTGTGTAATCTTATATATATATGTATATATGTAAAGAATATATTATTTGTATATATGTGTGTAACCAGATGAGATATTTGTAATTCATTTAGCATAGTGCCTTACATATAGTAGCATAATAAATAATTATTTCCTTCCTTCCTTCCCTCCTTCTTACTCTGGGCATTTGGTAAGAGAATGTGAGATCAAAAGCCTCATTCCTGATGCAAAACCAAAGCACAGGTTAATGATTTTGACAGAGGGACCAAAAGATTTTTTTTTATTTCAATATAGATTTATTTATTTAAATTTTTACATTCATTTTCACAAAATTTTGGGTTCCAAATTTTCTCCCCATTTGTCCCCTCCCCCACTCCAATACATCCAGCATTCTAATGTCCCCTATCACCAATCTGGCCTCTCTTCTATCATCCCTCTCTTCTCTTCTCCCCATCTTCTCTTTTGTCCTGTAGGGCCAGATAACTTTCTATTCCCCATTACCTATATTTCTTATTTCCTAGTAGCAAGAACAATACTCTACAGTTGTTCCTAAAACTCTGGGTTCCAACTTTTCCCCATCCCTCCCTCCCCACCCGTATAGGCCATATCTATGTAGTTTTGCAAATGACTTCCATAATAGTCGTGTTGTGTAAGACTAGCTATA
>CM053769.1:648413705-648497966 GCA_028658325.1 Potorous gilbertii | reverse complement strand
TTTTCTTCAGTGAGCTTTTGAACCTCTTTTTCCACTTGGCTAATTCTGCTTTTGAAAGCATTCTTCTCCTCTTTTGCTTTTTGAACCTCTTTTGCCAATTGAGTTAGCCTATTTTTCAAGGTGTTATTTTCTTCAGCATTTTTTTGGGTCTCCTTTATTAAGGTATCGACCTGTTTTTCATGCTTTTCTTTCATCTCTCTCATTTCTTTTTCCAGTTTTTCTTCCACCTGTCTAACTTGATTTTCAAAATCCTTTTTGAGCTCTTCCATGTCCTGAGGTCATTAGATATCTATTTTGGATGTTTGGGATACAGAGGCCTTGACTTCTATGTCTTTACTTGATGGTAAGCAGTTTTCTTCTTCGTCAGAGAGGAAGGTTGGAATTATCTGGTCCCCAAGAAAATAACCTTCTATGGTCTTATTTTTTTTCCCTTTTCTGGGCATTTTCCCAGCCAGTTACTTGACTTCTGAAATTCCTCTCCAGCTCCACCCAGATCTGCCCAGCTAGTGCTTGGGGTCTGAGATTCAAATGCTGCTCCCCAGCCTCAGGGCTTTCAGTGGCAGGCCCAGCTGCTATTCAGGTTAAGATTAAATCAGGTTCTCAGGTGGGGCAGGGCTGCCTCCCAAGCTCAGTTCCCTCAGGGGATTTATTCAGAGACCTTCTGTAATGGAGCTCCTGCTGAGCTCCTGCCTGCTCTGGGACCCTCTGGCCACCTGCTACCTTCCGAGGGGGCCTGAGTTATGGAGACACCCCGCTCCCCTCTCAGCCAGCCCATAAGTCTCTCTCACTCACCTGTGCGTTTGTGGGTGGAGGGACCTTCGCGGCCACTGGAGATTCTGTCCCTGAAGCCTGCTCAGATCTTCTCCTCTCTTTTCCACGTGGCCAGGGAAGGACTGGGCTCTGCTCCCATCCAGTACGCGATGGACCTTTGGGGTCGGTTTTTCAGGGCTCTCTGGGACAGAAATCTTCTTCACTCTGCTTCTGCAAGACTTCCACTTCTCCAGAATTTGTTGGGAGTTCTTTTTACAGGAGATCCATGGGCTGTGGGTTTGGAGGTAGCATATGTGAATCTTTCTACTCCGCCATCTTGGCTCCTCCCCGGGACCAAAAGATTATAGCCTCCTAGTTGGAAGGGATAACAGAAGTCCTTTAATCCAAACTTATTTTAAAAAAATTTTTTTTTTCCTGATGAGAAAACTGGGTCTTAGCATGGTTAAGTGACTTACCTGTGGTCACCCAATTAACTAGTGAATCTCTGAGGTGAGATTAGAAGTCAGATCTTTGTGACTCCATGCCCTGTGCTCAGTCTACTTCAGGAGACTATCTCTGTTTGCATATAGACCAGGGAAAAATTTTATTACAAGTAGACAAAAGGGTGGCAGGTTTCTCCACTGCAATAGTGGCAGCATCGGTTGATACAATCCTGGATATGGATATGAAAGTGAGCATCTTGGTTGGGGCCTCTACTGTAGCTCCCTAAAAGAAATGATTAAATGTTCCTGAGTCATTACTGGCTTCCCATAACAAGTAACACCAGTAGGATCTCTACAATTAAATAATTGTATTCCACTTGGAAATCAAACTAATTGCTTGGTAACAATAACAACAAGTGCTAGCACCTGCATATCCCTTTCTGGTTTCCAAAGCACCTTATGTGCATGATTTCCTTTGATCTTCACAATATTGTAAGCTAGGCTAAGTAAATATTATTTTTTTCCTATCTTGCATATAAGGACCCTGAAATTCAGAAGATTAAACTGAATAGGTCAAGGTAATAAAGCCTTCCCATATGGGGGATGTCTAATGGAAAATCAACTACCTTTCAAACTTGTATCCTTCGCTGTTGCAACCAGGTTCATGGTTGTCCCAAACATAATGATACAGCCTTTGATTTTGTCTCCTTTGCATCCTATAACTCAATTTTGTATTAGGTCCCTCTACCTTGAGTTCATTCTAGCTGTCCCTTTGGATTCTTCCACCATCTCCCTACTACATCCTCAGGGTCCTTCAACTCAGCTAGATCAGCTTTTGTCTTATCTTGCCAGGGTCCAGACCTCCCTAAGACTTTACCAGTAAATTCCTTCCCTCCTATCCTGCCCCCAGTTCCTGGAGCCTTTCCATTGCCTGTTGCCTTTCCCATAAGCACGTAAGCTTTTCAAGCAGACTTCAGAAAAACCTGGAAAGATTTATATGAACTGATGCTGAATGAAGTAAGCAGAATCAGGAGAACATTGTACATAGTAACAGCAACACTGTGTGATGACTAACTTTGATGGCCTTGACTCTTCTTAGCAATGCAAGGATCTAAGGCAACCTCAAAAGACTCATGATGGAAAATGCTACCCGCATCTATATTCACTCTCTTTTGTTATTGTTATTTTGTTTCTGCTTTCCCATAGTTTCTCCCATGCTCCTTTACAAAATGACTGACATAAAAATTTTTTAAAATAAATTTAAAAAAGGATATAAAAAGGATAATTTTTAAAAAGGATATAAGCTCTTTAGGACTGACTGAACAAATTATGGCATGTTAATATAATAGATACTATTGTGCTATGATAAATGATGAAAAGAATGTCCAGAAAAACCTGAAATTTCGAATGATGCAGAGACAAATGAGCAAAAGCAGGAGAACAATTAATGGCAGAACAAGAGTGTAAAGACAAATGACTTGGAAATACAGGAACTCTGCTAGGCAACAATTACCCTTGATTCCAGAGGACAAATGATGAATTGCACTGTTCACTTCTTACAGAGAGGGGACAGATTCAAGAAGCAGAATGGGATGCACATGTATATATATGGCCAATGTGGGAACTTGTTTTGCTTTGCACAGTTAATACGTATATTTTAAGAAGGCTTTCTTTCTTTTCTACTTTCTTTTTTTAAACTAGGGTATCAGCAGAGGGGAAAAGAAAATAAATGCTTGTTAACTGAGAGAAAAAGAAAGAATGGAGGCAGTTTGTGAGTAGGGATTGTCTTACTTGCTGGCACTTGTATCTCTAGCACTCAGCCCACAGTGCCTGGCACACAATAAGTGCTAAAAAGTGATCTGTCTATCTATTTATCTATCTATCTGTTTATCATCTATCTATCATCTGTCTTTCTATCTATCATCTATTCTTTCCTTAGAATTATAGTCTTTGGTTGGAAGAGACTCTAGGAGTCATACTCCACCCTTCCCTAGAAAGTACATGAATCTCCCTCACAACATCTTTGATGGTTGCCTTCCAGCCCCAACCAAAATGCTTTCAGACCACTGACATATACACAATATTCACAGCACTGGTGGTGACTATGGATATGCCAGCATAGTTCTCAATCACAAAATATAAAAGACTCTCCACATAGAAAGCAGAGGAAAAATATTTATTTAGATACCTCCTTGCATATTGTATTCTCTAAAGGTTTGCTGTACAAAAGGATGGTAACACCTATAAATTTTACACAGTCCACAAAGTCTATAGATATTCCTCTAGCTCCTTCATCACTGATTCTCACCATCCAAGATATTAATGCTTCTCCCATCCTTTGGATGAATCAACTCAAAATTTCTGGACCTCATGCTGAGTAAAATCCTCAATTATTTTCCTAAACACTGAGTTACCTCCTTGGTTTTCCTGTTTCTGCCTCACTATTGGGCATGGTTCTGCCTGAGAAACTTCTCCCTCTAAAATTATTTCACTTCCTTGGTTACTGTGGCAAGTAGGCTGTGTCTGTACAAAGGTCATATGCACATTTCTTTTGTCAACCTTCAGTCTCTTCTGAGCTAAATGAATAGCCTTTTCTTCTGGCTGAGATGCCCCAGTCTGCTCTTGTGAAGGAGAGCCTGAAGGCTGAGAATTCTCATGCAAAGTTCTTTTTCAATCTGAATTTTTTGCTTAAGCAGCTCATCTCTGTTTTAAACACAATACAGTAACCCATTAATAAAACCCAGTATCTCCTATTTACCCCAGCCAATTCCTTCCCTGATCTTATTGTTATTCTTTGCAAACACCTTTCTAAATTTCCAGGTTCCCCCATCCTGTAACCTTACTTCCCAGTTTTCACAGGGTTCCATGATCTTGGACAATTCTCTGGCTAGCGAGACAAAAGTTAAATCATCCCAATCTGGGATCCTAGTTTCTTCCTCTAAATCCTTTCCACTTCCAAATAGAGATTTTATACCCTGAAATTCTATTCGTGAAGCCAAATGTATCCCCAAGGCAATACTCACAGCACTGGTGGTAACTATGAATATGCCAGCATAGTTCTCAATTGCAAAATATGAAGCCCTCCATATAGAAGGCAGAAGTAAAACAAGTATTCATTCCTGAGCCTCCCCCCTCAGCCAGGGCCTTCTCACAAACAAACACTCATGAGCCTGAGCCTTGTCACATGCCTGCCTGCATCCTCTCTCCTCTGCCCTGACTATGCAAACTCACTTCCTCCTGGTTCAGCTCCACCCTTCCTGTTTAGCCTATTCTGCAAGCTCCTTCTACCATATGTGACTTACGTGTCCCGGTGATTTAATGGGCCTATTAATGAATAGGAAAGATTTTCCAATTCAAATTACCATTATAGTTGCATACCTGGGTGGGGGGATGGGGGGAACTCTCATTCTTCTTCCCTTTCCCTTCAAGGCAAAGGAAAAAGGGCATACTCCTTCAGGTTTTGCTGACACATACCATTCATATTGTATGCATACCTATATTCCAAAGACAAGAAACTCAGGAGCTCTTAAAGCTGGGCAGCTAGGTGGTAGAGTACCGTACTGGGCCTGGAGTCAAGAAGACTCATCTTCCTGAGTTCAAATCTGGTGTCAGACACTTGCTAACTGTGTGATTCTGGGCAAATCACTTCTCCCTGTTTGCCTCAGTTTCCTCATCTGAAAATAAACTGGACTAGGAAATGGTAAACCAGTCTAGTATCTTGAGCAAGAAAACCCCAAATAGAATCACAAAGAGTCAAATGGTATTGAAACAACTCAAAAACAGCAACAACAAAAAAGTCCATTTTTGGACAGCTCTAAAACTTTGAAAGTCCTTTATATTGGGCTGAAATCTGCCCTCATTTGATTTCTACTGGTTGGTCTTGGTCTAATATTCTCACACTCTGCAGAATGAGTCTGATAACTTCCACATATAACCATACTTCAAATGCCTGAAAAAGCTCTTATATCTCTTCTAAACCTTTTCATCTTCAGGCTAAACATGATAAATTTCTTTAATCACTCTTCATATTACACAATTTCCTGGTTGTCTTGCTACAATAATTGTCATTCTTTACTTGCTTCAATTTAATGACCCTTTATGAAAGTATGCCCCTGAATTGAACACAATTCTCCAGATATGATCTGGCCAACTCAGAGTCTAGTGAGATAATTATCACCCTGTTCTGGACACTGTCCTTTATTAATAAAACCTATAGTATTCACTCTTTGGGTCAGTCATATCACATTCTTAGCAGAGCTTGTGACTAAAACAGTCTCCAGCTCTTTTTCATATGAACTGCTGTTTTCAGATCTTTCTCATCTTATACTTTGGCCAGATTTTTTAAATTTTTGTCAATGTACAGGACTTTACATTTATGTCTATTAAAATGGTATTGCTAGTTTACTTCACCTGATCTTTTTAAAAATCTTGATGCTATCATCTAGTGAATTAACTGTCCTTTCCATCTTTTTATCATAAACAGATAAGCTTTACATGTATTCTCTAATTTCTTCCATCCAAATTGCAGATAAATATATACACCAGGTTACATTGTGGCAAACCTTGTGATTTTTAATAACTTAAACCACTATTTTCCCTTTTTATTAGTTTCTTTTATTCCTTCTTTTCTCTCCTCTCATTTCACCCAACCTTTATCATCACAACTGAGGACCTCATTTCATCATTTATTAAGGAAACATAAGCTGCTTACTCTGAGTAGCCTGTTCCTTTCTCTACAGCTCACATCACCCCTGACATCATCACCCACTGCTTTCCTCTTTATTCTGATGAAAAACTGGCCCTGCTTCTTGACAAGGCTATCCCCTTCATCTCAGTCTTTCACATTGTTTCCAGAAAACTGCCCCATAATCATCCCTTCTTTGCTTTTTATCTACTAATTCTCTTGTCTACAAATACACTCCAGTAGCCCCTATGACCTTGCACAGCCATCCATCTCTGAAATCAAAGTCAGCTGCAAGTCATATCATCATCTTGAGGTCATGGTCCTCTTTCAAGAATAAAGGACAAACACAACAGCAACCCTCAAAACAGAATGAAACAAAAGCCTTTTTAGCCTCTATGATCTCCTCAGTAAGTCTAGTCCTTGAACTTGACTTTCCTTCTCTTGCTACTTTACATGTGCTCCTCAAAGCAATACTGTCTCCTCAAGGCCCAGGTCAGATCTTACAGCTTTCCCTGAATACTCTATGCAGACAAAACAAAGTTTCTCAGCTCCACCTCTGTCTGTCTGCCTGTCTGTCTCTGTCTCTGTTTCTGTTTCTCTGTTTTTTCCTTGTGTCTCTGTGTATCTCTTCCTGTCCTTGTTGCTCTCTGTCTTTATGTGTCTCTGTCTTTTTCTCTGTATGTCTCTGTCTCTGTCTGTCTCTCTGTCTCTGTGTCTTTCTCTCTCATTTTTTCCTTTGATTTCTCAATCATCATTCCCTCCTCTATGGTAGTAGTCAAATTTTCCTTGCCTTGTCTTTCCAAATAAACTATGAACGTTTTTTTGGTCATGGAACATGTATTGTATTTCCTAAAGCACTCAGTAGACAATTAGTTACAACAAATACTGAGAGATCATTTTTTCTTTGACTTTCATGGGATTCTTTTTGTTCATGAGAGAATTTTGAGGGCATTATCATAGATTGCCATCAAAGGTAAACAAAAACAAAGATAAGTAAAATATCCACAAATATTTTATATCAGGCACTCCAAGAGATACACCTTCTACTATATATAATACGTATTTGTATGGATGTCTTAATTCTTCTACTAGATTTCAAGACACTGGACAGAAAGGACCAACTACTCTTGGCCTAGTAGTCATAGAAAACAACTGGATTGGTCATTGGAAAGAGATTGTCAGAGGTATTGATAAATGCAGATGAAGTTAATGTCATTTGACCCGGTAAGATTTTTGAAACTATTGGCTAATGAAGCTTGATATAGGACTTTTATTCTTATTTGTTTTTAAAGCTTTTTAGTCAAATTTTATTTTTTAATTGATAAAAAAATCAACTTTCTCTTTCTGTCACCTCCCCAATTAAAAAGAAAAACAAACCACTTGTAACAAATATGCATACTCAAGCAAAATAAATTCCTAAAAAGCAGCGATAATGACATCAGATCTCATTCTGATGAATGAGTCCATCACCTCCTTGAGTTGATTCTTTCTTAGAATAATGCTTTTAGATTCATAGGATAGATGACATAGGACTAACAGGAGATTATATTGAGATATGGCTATCACAATATTGAAACAACAACAAAGCCAAGCTCATGGGCCCAAGGTGAAGAACTCCTGTTCTCAATGGACAAACATGCACCATCAGGCTAGAACTGATTCTGGTCAGGTGTGAGGAATCAGTGCGCAACTAGACTCAAGCAAATTTGCAAAATTGGGGAATATTGGGGCAGGTAGCTGGTGTAGTGAATGGATCACCTGCCCTAGAGTCAGGAGGACCTGAGTTCAAATTTGACCTCAGACACTTGATACTAGTTGTGAGACCTTGAGCAAGTCACTTAACCCCAATTGCCTTGCCTTCCCCCCCCCAAAAAAATTAAAAACAACTATAAAAACAAACAAAAAAGTGAGCAATGTTGAATGAGTTAGCAGAAATACATTGATTTACCTCTTTTACACTTCCTTTTGTTAATCACAGACCAAAAATATAGAAAGAGTGAGGCAACCAAAACCCTCTCTTAGATCTTTTGCTGTACAATTTTTCTTTCTCTGTCATGATGTCATATGTTCTGGTCCAGCACTGGTTCCAACAATTTGAACTTGGGGAGCCCATGGACCTTACTGAAGAGTGCCATCTCCTGGCACTTCCCTGATAGACATACTGTGGCCTACCCTGATGGACACCACTCTCCAATCCATGTATGTCATCCACTGGGCTTCAGAAACCATTCCCCCAAACCACTTCAGCAAATTGTGTGCATCCAAAATTAAAGAGTAAAAACTGCAAAAAACAAAAAACAAAAAACCAACAACAACAACAACAAAACTGTTGTGAACCTTTTGGGGAAGCAGTTTGTGATAGTGAAAAGTCTGCTGGACAGTGAACCAGGAGACTAGGGCTAGAATTCCTATCCAGCACTTATTATCTGTGTTATTGTGGGCAAGTCACATCATTTCTGTGGGTCTGTTTACTCATTTCTAATATGGGGATAAGAGTATTATACTTTATACCATCACAGGTTGGCTTGATTGCATTCCATACAAGGAACAAAGGCTAAATGCCTTCTACATGCAAAAGACTGCCCTAGGTTCTCTCAAATTGACTTTGCATGAAATATTATGTGGTGGTAGCAGATGAGAAATCTAAGCAACGGACTCTGGTAATATGAGAAGAGATCACTTTCACTCAGGATTGTCAAGGAAGGCTTCCTGGAGGAGGGTATTGTTTTGTAGATTTCCAAGCACTATTTAAATGTAAATTGTTTAATGTTTGCCATCTGAGGCAGTAGTGCAAGGGTGTCCAAAGAAGACTGTTAGGTACCCAGAAGGCTATTATTTCACAAGTCCTACTGTGTATTTAAGATGAAGAAAGGAGATCCTCTTAAACATTAAAGATAGTTGGAGCAAAATGAAATAAGGTTTTTTGACTTTTCCTTTTCTGTTTTCTTGCTTATGCTGTCATATTCCTAAAAAATGACATTTTTTGCTTGTTTATTTCCCTAATATGAGACTAGCAGCTCAGAACATGAAGGCATCTAAGGGGATGAATGGGGAGTGGGGGATGGTATGGAGCAGCCATTCTCTGTGCAATGAAATCTAGGCATAGGTAGTTATTTCTTTGCAGCTGTAGTGGCTTTTGAAAACCTCCTGTGATTTGGGGTGGTTGTCCCAGTGTACCTGTCCTCTTGCGATTTTCAACACGCTTAGCCCAGATACCAGCCAAAGAGAAGATCAAATTTCCTTATGGCTCTCCTACTACCCAATCCTGAGAAGAACAAAGCCAGTGGAGAAATAATATGCATATGGCTGGATTTTTATTTTTGCTTTCCATTAATGAATTGTTTGTTTATTTTCAGGAGTTGACTCCTGCCTGATGGCTCCTAGACATTCCCTTCTTCTAGACTCCCCAGGGGTAGAGAACCAGTGGCCTGATGGCCACACATGGCCTTCCTTCTAGGTTCTTAAGTGTGGCCTTTCAACCGAATAGAAATTTTACAGAATTTTACAGAACATAAAATTTGTTTTCAGTCAAAAAAGCCACACTTAAGGACCTAGAAGTCCATATGTGGCCTTAAAGTTGCAGGTTCTCTATTCCTGGACTAGAAAAAAAAATGCCCCTTGGCACCTGAAGGAAAACCAAATTAAAGATCATGTGGAAAGTGTGGGAAGTGCAGGGGAAAGTGCTTTGTATTTGGAATCAGAGAACGATTTCCAATCCCAGATTTACTATTTACTGCCCGTCTAACCTTGGGCAAATCATTGAAACTCTCTGGGACTTATTTTCATCATCTGTAAGGTAAGAGGGATAAAGTAGGTCTGAAGTAACTAAGGTCACTTCAAAGTCTGAGTCTAAGATGCTCCTCACTGTCTTCAAAGTGAATCAATCCAATTGAGGGATAACTAGGTATTTAAGGTATATATTGAGGTAGATATTTGGTACAGTGGATAGAAAACAGGGCCTGAAGTCAGAAAGAACTGAATCTGAATCCAGTCAGAGATACATCCCAGCTATGTGACCTGAGGCAAGGTACTTAACCTCTCTTTGCTTCAGTTTTCTCATCTGTAAAATAACAGCTCCCACTTCTCAGGTTGTTGGCATGATCATATTAGATAATTGTAAAGTGTTTAGAACAGTGGTTGGCACACAGCAAGTGCTATTTAATTGTTAGCTATTATTATTAGGCTATTGAGAATCTCTTTGTTCTGCTTCTTCATTTATTTTTGTCCCATCGACTGTCCATCTATTTCATTTGTCATCAGTACATCTGCAAAAATGTAGAAAAGATGAGAAGGCAAAATATACTTCTATTTTGTTAACAACTCTCCAGAAAATAAAGTAAAATAAAAGACAAAAATGAAGAGAGATTGAGACATTTTTTGATTAGTCAGGTCTAGGATTTTAAGAAAGAGAGAAACAGCCGCACTTGCTTTAGCTAACTACAAGATTTAGGGATAGCTTTCAGATCACGCTCATTCATGTAGAAAACGATAAAACGAAGCATATGTCACTGCTTCACCCTTAATTACAGACCCCAATCTTGATCTGATTCTGGGGGAGAAAATCCACAAACAGAACTTCTCTCAGGAAAAAAGAGTAACTCTGAATGTCCCTGAAACACCTGATGGAAGCAGGCAGTTTAATACTGAGGGAGATAAAGAAAAGAAGAACCTTTTGCAAAAGCATCAGTCTAAGCTAAGCATACTACAGCTGTCTCTGAATACACCAATCATGAGTTGGTGAGACAAGTATGTACACTGTGGTTGGTACAATTCTTTGGTGTCAGGGCTTGTCTCTTCAGTTGTTCTGGATGTTTCTATTTCTCTCTCCTCTTTCTGGGAATAGAGGCCCAATCTAGGCAGCCTGAATCACACACCATGTTTTTCCATATTATAAATGACATAGCCTAAGAGAATTAAAATCATTCCTGTAAATGCATCAATTCTCTGACCTTTTCCAACCTCGTAGGAATCATGGGTAGACCTCAAAAATAAATGTTTAAGTCTGTTTAGTAATGCAAAACACTGCCTACAGAGAGAGTTCATATCAAGATTTGTGATGCAATTGAAAGCTTTAAGAGTTTTAATCAACTCTATTTTATGCTGTGCGTGTATGTATGTGTGTGTGTGTGCGTGTGTGTGTGTGCGTGCGTGTGTGTGTGTGCGTGTGTGTGTGTGTGTGTGTGTGCGTGTGTGTGTGTAAGTGAGAAGAGTGAGTATATAAGTTCCCAGGCCTTTTCTAAGCTGGGAATGTCACCATATGCATGAACAAATGCCTCCTTAGCCGATACTGGGTGTAAACCACTTGAGATACTGGAGAAAGGCCAACATTTCATCATCTTGGCACATCTCATTCGTACACAGTGTAACTCTCTCATGTGCGGTGCCAGAGTAACAAAATGCCGAAGGCTTGTCAAAAACACCAATGATAATACACCTATTTTCAACTAACACAGCCACCGTCCTTCACATAGTCATTTTCCCAGCTAAAAAATGTTGGTGAACCAGCATGGCAAGGCCAGGATAAGTACCTGCTTACAGGGACTGGTTGATAGGGGCCAATTAAATCTCTACACTGAGTCACTTGTCAAATTTACAAGGAGATTTTAGAAACTACCATCAATTTTTTGGGTTGCATGCTAGTTAAAATCCATCTAGCAGTAAGAGTTGTGTTTTAAATTCTCTCAAACAACATTGATCAATTAGTCAGCAAGCATTTGTTAAGCATCTAAATGTCAGGTACTGTGCAGAATGTTAGAGATACAAATGCAGAAATGATTCAGTGCTTGTCCTTAAGAAGTATATATGTTTATACACACACACACACACACACACATGAACACATGTATATGTATGTATGTATGTGTGTATGTGTGGAACACTGACTATTGGAAGATCTTAATAAGAATTATATTCCTACATCCTATAATAATGGGACAGCTTTTAGACTGCTAAGCAAACTTAATTTACTATGTTTATATCAAGACAAGAGACTGTGGTCATTGGTGTGAGTTTTGAGTAAAACAGGTATGGTTCATAGGCTCACAAAACCATAGATTAGAAATGGAAGAGGTCATGGAAGCCATAGTTCAAATTTCTGATTTTACAGATGTGAAGGCTCATAGAATCATGACTTGTCCATAATTATACAACTTCTAAGTGTCAAAAGTAGAATTGCAACCCAGCTCTTCTAGATTCTAAATCCAGACCTCTAGCCAGCTTCCCAATGGAATGTTATTAGTCTCTACTTCTATAAGCCTAAGATTTTTCAGTGGCTTTAGCTGTATGGCAGGTTGGGACTTGTTGTGGAAGGAGGAGGGTGTGGGGTCAGAGAGAGAGAACAATTGTCAACAAAAACATCTAACTGGTCGTTATTCTATAATTCAAAGACAGGCTAATCCCTGAAAATGAAACTCCTATCCATGGTAACTTTGAATCACAGATAAACAGACCTACAGAACCCTCAAGATCATCTTGTCCAAATCTTTGATAAAGTAGGGAGACATTGTATAGATTTTGACATCTGAAAGAAAGTTCAACCGATTTGCTGAATGAGTCACTTTATTGGTGGAGGGGGATAAGCCCACTTTCAGTTTCTATTCAAGGAGGAAATGGACAATCTTGTGTGATATCCCCTATGAGAAAAAAGAAAGCCTGTAACAGAGATTCTTGAATTCACTTTAAATATCTCCATAGCACTGGATAAGTCTAAGAAGGTCCTGTAGTCTATGTGTGAGAACTACAAAGCTTCTTCCCTTTAAATAATTAATTATACCTTTCTCTGTGATTAGGATACATTCGTTGAAAATTAGAGTCCATATAATTTTGATTACTATTAAAACAAAGCACATACTAAAGAAGCACAACCATGTTTTATTAAGATAAATAATAGAGCTTAGGGGATCAAGCCCTTGCATTTGAATGCAAGCACATCCTCTGTTTCCCATGGTGTAATTATATGTGACTCAGACTACTGGACACCACAGATGAACCAATGCAAACTTAGAGGGAGCATGTAGATCACACCAGAATTCTTTTTTGCTGTGTCTCTGGGTTTCTGAGTTGGTCTAGGACTGTGTGCACCCTCTTGACTCCCTCTTGAATAAATTGAATGGTATGGGAAAGGAGAATGGGGAAAAAACCAGGTGGCTACATTTCTTTAGTTTTACTTGTGGACAACAGCCAAGAAAAGAGGGGAAACAATTAGAATGATATTTCTATAGCTCTCTACTCCTGGTTCCTGGAATTGCTATAATCAGTGTGTATACAGAGTTTGAGTCAAAGACCCACCTTAGGAATGCTTGCCCTGAAGGTGATGTAGGTCACTGTTCACCCAGAGCGGCTTTGTTTCCAAGATCATTTGAGTGTTTCACTTCGATCCTACTTATGCATATTCCCATATCACCCCTACTGTAGGTTTCCATGGCACTCCACAGAGAGAAAACTAAATATAGGCAACTTGTAAAGGTAGGCAAATAAAATAAGCGGTTTCCAGAAAACTCTAGTTATGACTCTTTCAAAACCTTTCTAGAGATGTCATGATTAGCTTATATCTGAGCATCCTTCTGAGGCAAATTGACCTTGGGATCTTTTGTTATCTTATTAGAAATTGAGAGACTTGGCTGTGCCACCATGGGCTCACCATCAAAGTCCTTTACTTTTACTTAGTGAGTGATCTCCTCCTTCTCCTCTTCCTCCTCCTCCTTTTCCTTCTCCTCCTAATATATGATTTTATCTTTAGGTTAACAATAGCTAAGATTTACAAAAGGTTTTTAAGGTTACAAAACTTTACATATATTATTCTATTTGATATATCAAGTAGTACCTACCTAGGAGCTAGGTACTATTAATATTCCTATTCTACAGATGAGATTTAGGTCAAATTTCTTCAGGGTCACACAGTCAAGTAAATGTCTGAGGTGAGATTTGAACTCAGGCCTTCCCAAGTTCAGGTCTAGTAATCTATCTTTTTCAATAACTGCTTCTTTTTCTGAGTTGTCCATATAGAACAGAAACCTGGTATTTGAGGAAAGAATTTACTCATGGGTTTACAAGTGTGGGTATAGGTTATTTTAAGTCTGAGTTTACACAAGGCAAGTTTACATAAAACTACTGTTTTGTAGACTATTTGTTTTAATGTGTTTGACTCTATGAGATGGAACTATGAAAGTAAATGAATACTGTGAAACCTGAAGAGCTGATTCACTGACTAACCAGGAAGCTTTTGTCTGTGAACTTGACCTGGGCAAATCTCTGAGAACCAATCAGAAGAGTAGCCTTTGGTTTAAAACATCTCCCCAACTTTCCCACCCTCATTAAAACAATAAGGTGGAACCAAATATTTGGACATAGAGGGTGGGAACTAATATGGATCAAAGTTGGGAAATGGTTTCTAGGTTGATGTTGCCTTGCAACAATGGCTCACTGGTATAATCATTTGCTTTCTGTTTGGGAGAGACAGCTTTGATGTAGATCTCTGATCTGGTTGAACCAATCTCCCACCTAGCCATTGATCTCATAGCAGCCATCTGGCCATGGCGGTAGGAGTATTCCATATTCAAGTGTCCTGTTTGATGACATGTTCCAGTGCTTCCTCATGTGATATGTATGGATGCCTTTCAGAGATTATGTACAAGAGAAGTTGCAGAGATTCTTCACCTGGGTTCTATAGACTCCTTCAGCTATCTGTGGATAGTTTTGAGGGGTCTGTGAACTTTGGAGGAAAATCATCTTGATTTTTGCTTACTTCTATGAAATTTATTATTTCTCTCAATTATAAATTTTAAAAAAATATTCTAAGAAGAGGTCTGTAGGCTTCACCAGGCTGAGAAAAGATTATGAACCACACACACACACAAAAAGTTTAAGAATTCCTGGTATGGGACGGGGGGGGGTGGGGTGGAATAAGTATTAGGTTAGAAAACCTAGCGGTATTGACAAATGCACTGATAGATGTACATGGATTCAAGTCATTAAATGTTTGCTGAATCTGAGGCATTGTGGTAGGCACTGGGGGTACAAGGAGAAGAAAGCATTGTACTTGCCCTCAAGGAGCATACATTGCATCCAAGGATGACTCCATGCAGGATCTCATTGCTTTGGGCTTTTATTTGCTCTGTTGGCTTTAGTCATTCTATCAAATGTTCAACTATATTAGACTGTTTTAATTTACATACCATAGAGTATAAACTCCCCCAAGGCAGGTGCTTTTTTTTTGTTTTTGTCTTCATAACCCTAGCACCTAGCACAGAGGCTAGCCTATGGTAGACTCATAATATATAATTATTTAACTGAATTAAATTGAACCTCTTGCTTTTTAAGCAGTAATAACATGGGCCCTGGTCACCATCAAGAAAATTCTCTTTTGCACATCTCCCGCAGTGAACAAATTCATATTTCTAGGCTAAGTCTATTCCACACAAAGGGAAGTAGGACAGTGGCAATGAAGCTGGTCATTGTAAATACTAAGGAAAGTCATTTGGGATGGCATCACATCTTAAGAGGCCAGCATGACATTTTTCTCCTAATTTCAAATTATAGCAGCATTGGGATTTTGGTTTGAAAAGTTTTTCATATCTCATTTTTACTACCTGCAGTCTTTGTAATCTTGGACAAAATGTCACTTCTTGGAATTCTGTTTCTTATCAATGAAAAATAAAAAGTGAGTAGGGGTTGGGGGATTGGATTAGATGACTTCTTAGGTCCCTTTATATCCTTGTCCTCCATGACCTGTAAAGATGTATGAAGTACCAAGTGACACATATAGAATGAGCCTATTTTTACAAACACTTTTAGAGGTATGATTTATTTAGCATGGTAGTCAGCAGAGCTCATATTCTCCAGGTACTTGTCAGTGTTCAGTTTGAATGAGGTAGGTCTGGTTTTCTAGTTAGACTTGGAGTTAGAGATTTTGATTTTAAGAACTCCAGAATCCTAAATGAATGACCTCCAGAAATCCCTTGGAGTTCTTAAACCATCATTTTTAGGAGCCACTCTTTCAAGGATGGAAAAGGAGTCTGTAAAACAGAACAGTGTTCTCAAGTAGAAATTATGTCATGGAGTGATACCAGAACTTGTACCAACCAAAGGATATAAAATCTTACAAAATACATTTTTTTTAGATATTGTTAATCTAAGAGAGTTCCACCCAATACCTCTGAGATACTCAAACTTTTAAGAGAGCTTTGGGTTTGAGAGAGTGGAAGAAATTCTATAATAAGCTCTTTATCCCAAGTCTGTGCCCATTTGTGTGAAAAATGGTGGCATCACCTAGCTATTAAGCTTTAAACACACCTGACTTTCATTCCCGGCCCCACCTCCAATAGACTCTGTGACCTTGTCCAGAAAATAGGCTGCTAGTAATACACTCAGTGACCTTGGGCAAGGCTTTATGGTACTGGACTTCAGGTCTATTGGCTACCTCTAAAATGGGGCTCTGATTGGCTTCTTGTCCTACAGGGATATTATGAAGACTAAGGAGATGATATTTATAAATTACTTCAAGTCCCTTGGGAACGAATCAAGGAGCAGGGAAGCATCGCCACTGTTTTTCCATCATGTTGTGTTCTCCAGCCTTCCAGGTGCCCCCCCAGCTCTAAGGCAGACTTCAACACTTGGGCGTGTCCATTATCCATCTGACAAAACCAATACTTAGCTGTTCCACCTTTCCCTATTTGTGGTAGTTATCATGTTGTTCATGTTGTTTCCAAGTTGGTTTCATTAGGAACTATATATGAATAATCCTTAACTGTATCAGAGATAGGAGGAGATGCACAAACACACATGAAGAGGAACAGCTATTAAAAGATGATACAGCAGTATATGAAGACTTCTTGCATTTGCAAAAGATGATGTGCAATGAAAATAGTAATTAATGCTCTGCATTTATACTGCACCTTTCATCTGATGATCTCAAAGTATCTTAGAAACATTAATTAAAGTTCCACAACACCCCTCTGCAGTAGGTATTATTAATCCCATTTTGCAGATGAGGAAATGAAGTTCATTGAGGTTATGAGCCTTGCATAAGAACACAGTATGAGTCAGGGTCAGGGAGGGGACTGATAGAACCACAATTCTTTCAATTCTCTAATTTTTACAGATGGAGAAAATGAAGCAGAGTAAAAATCACTAAATTTTAGAATTAAAGGCTCAAGTGTCCTTAGAGGTCACCTCATTCATTCACTCCATTTTACAGATGAGGAAACTGAGAGGATGTGATTTTTCTAAGATTGCACACATAGTAAATGACAGAGCTGGGATGGTTAGCTCAGGACCTCTTTGGTTAATACGGTAGAAAGAGACCTGAATTTGCCCATAGAACTAGGAATTGTGATATCTACATTTGAATCCCAGGTTTGTTTTGTTTTTGCTGCTATTTTTCAGTCATGTCTGACTCTTTGTGATCCCATTTGGGGTTTCCTTGACAAAGATACTGGAGTGGTTTGTCCTTTCCTTCTCTAGCTCACTTTTTCTTTCTTTTTTTTTTTTTTTTTTTACGGAAGAGAAAACTAGGCAAATAGAATTAAATGACTTACCCAAGATTACACAGTTAGCAAGTGTCTGAGGCCAGATTTGAACTCAAGAAGATGAGTCTTCCAAACTCCAGAGCCAGCACTCTATCCACTCTACCTCCTGGCTCCCTCTAAGCTTTCCTTCTTGCTGTTAATTGTGTCACCTTTGACAAGTCATTTTAACCTCTCTGGGCCTCAGTTTCCTCATTTGTAAAATAAGAGGGTTGAAGCAGATATCCTCTAAGTCCCCTTTGTAATAACTCTGAATTTATAGTCCTTCTCCCATGACTTGAAATCTGTTGATTGTTCCATTATATTTTGGAATTTGTTCAAGGTCCCCTCAATGGTGAGCCAGGATTCTTTCTACGAGACCAGTTCTCTTTCTTGGCACTCCTTATGCTATACCACTTGAGTTAGTTTTATCTCTCCATTACGGTAATCACTTGGGGAATTTGAGTGACAATCACATAACTGCAAGATCTATTGATAATTGTCCAGGAACGAGTTTTCTATTTACACAAACCAAGCTCTTCCTCTTATCTCATGCTCTGGCTTCCTCTGTTTCTTCCTGTCACTTTTCTTTGAACTCTTCCTTGCTGATTGGTGTCTCCACTAGAGAATGATGATTGGAAAGGTCAGGGTAAAGAACATGGAACTGTCATCCGTCCGTTTCAGTATATGGTCATAGTATATATTTTAAAAATTGTGGGAAATATTGTCAAAACTAATGATTAAATTCAGGGTTTTGAATTACCTTGGATTTCTAATATACATTCTCCCCCTCTTCAGCAATCCAATAGATCATTGAGAGTTGCCTATAAAGTTCAATGCAGGCAGCCAGGTAGCTTAGTGGATAGAGAATTGAGTCTGGAGTTAGGGAAGCCTGAGTTCAAATAAGTCCTCAGAATTTAGTAGCTGTGAGACCCTGGAGAATGGTAAACCATTCCAGTATGTCTGCCAAGGAAACCCCAAATGGGGTCACAAAGAGTCAGACACAATTGAAAATGACTGAGTAACAACATAGGATGTAATAGAACAGGGAAAAACTATTAATTTCCTTAACATTTGCTTTATATTATAATTCATTTCCATGATAATAAGAATTGCCTTATAAAAGAACTGGCCTGCTTGTGGTTCCTTGAACAAAACACTTCATTTCTTGGATCTGGATATTTTCTCTGACTGTTCCTATACCTGGAATGTTCTCCCTCCTTATCACTCCCTCCTGGCTTCTCTGAGTTCCTTCAAGTGTTCTTAAAATGTCACTCTATACATGAAATCTTTCCTAATGTGTCTTAATTCCTGTGTTTTTCCTCTATTAATTATTTCCTATTTATCCTATGTATTGCTCTTACGTACATTTTGTTTGCTCAATGTCTCCCCCTTTAGATTGTGAGCTCTTCCAGGGGAGGGACTACTTTGCCTTTCTTCCTATGTTCAGAGCTTGGCACTGTGGTTGGCACATAATTGGTGTTAAAGAAATACTTACTGACAGACTGATTTGCCATTCACCATTCATGATTTGAGTGTGATAAACTGGTTCCGAGGCAAGAATTAAAGTATGAGACCTCACATATAAAATGGCTCATGCCTCTTCCTAGATCTGGGTTTGTTGACTTACTTATTCTGTGCTGAGTTGTGAGAGCTTCAAGAGGAAATAGTTGCAAATATTCTTTATGAAAGGGTGCTGCCTGACTCCTGGGAACATCCCTTCAGGCAACTAAATGATATAGTGGATAGAGTCAGGAAGATCTGAGTTCAAATTCAGTCTCATATACTTTCTAGCTGTGTGACCTTAGGCAAGTCATTTAACACTCTGTTTTCTTCTGTTTCCTTATCTGTAAAATGGGAATATTAACAGCAGCTATTTCCCAGGGTTGTCTAGAGGTTCAAATGAAAAAACAATTGTAAAGCACTCAACACAGTGCCTGGCACATAGAAGGTGCAATACAAATATCAACTATTACTATGACCTCATCTCTTTGGACCGTAGTTTCCCCATCTACAAAATGAGGGAGTTGGTCCAGGTGACCTCTCAGTTGTCTTGTTGCTCTAAATCACACGATCTTAAAAGTAAACTCTATCACTTGCTATCCATCTGAACAGCTTTGGATAGATCACATTATCTCAATTTATTTATCTGTAAAATGAGGTGGAAGGATTAGGTGACCTCTGGTGACCCTTTGATGATGGACCCCCATCCATAAGCTCTTGATCAATAGATGGAGGTAGACCTGGCTTTCAACTCATCCTAGGGCATCTTTATAGGGAGTGGCAGGAGATTTGGGCAGCCTACCTGAATGGAATATTTGCCTAGAGCAAATTTTAGATTGAGTTTTCCCTAGGATGCTCCTGCTTTTATACTTTGAAAGAGGAGATTGTAGAGTACTCCAGTATGGCCAGCTCTGCTGAATCCATGTTGTGAGCAAAAGTTTCAGGTGAGAGTGTGATGTAGTGGCCAAAGAAGCATTCTGGGAGCTAGAATCCCTGATCCTGGACGTTTCTCCACTCCATTCTCAAGTAAATGAAAAAAATCATCCTCTTACAGTAAAGGCCTAATCTGTCACTCTCCTCACCAAATAACTTTCAATATCTCCCTATTACTTTTAGGATAAACACACATTTCTTAGCCTGTCACTTAAATTCTGCGATTTGGCTTAATTTGTATTACTTCCCTTGAGGTTGCCCAGGGTCTTGCAGCTGAACTTCTAATTGTTTCCTAACCTCTGGATTTCCCCTCTCTCCTCCATGAATTAGTATAAGCCAACTCCACTCCACCCCCACCAGCCTGGAATACGCCCCCTCCCATCTCCATTTCTCAGAATTTTCATTTCCTACATCAGGTGACACCTACAACAAAATGCATTTTCTGATCCCCTACCACTACTTCCAAATTGCAAATGTTCTTTCCTTTTCTCTTAGCTACTAATTTGCATATATTCAGTATCTTCTCAAGTTTCTTTGGTGTCAGAAATTGACATTTTTTTATATGCCCAGTTCTGGAATAATCATCTACACATGGTATTCTAAAAATTAACTCAGGTAAATTGTTCTTATTCTACCACCTTTCAAAAGTTACCTATCCTTTCTAGATCCACTTTCCATAAAATGAGAGTATTTGAATAGATTATTACAAAGATCTTTTCCAACTCTAGTCTTCTGTGATTCGGAGATGCTATAGTTCTGGATTCCAGTCATGATTCTGTTACAAACTAGTAGCATGAGCTTTGCAAACCTTTTGAACTGTCAAGTTTCTTTACCTCTAAAATGAAAGACTAGCCTATTTGCCATCAAGTAACATTGACAGTTACTCACTGAAGACTCTCATGCTCCAAGTTCCCAATAGTGTTGAAGTGATGAGTAAGTGCTATGCTCTTTACAGGTTACAGATAATCAGGAGTCCTCTGTTTCTCTTTCTATACTAATTTTCAATTATGAAAAATTTATAAACTTTCAATAATTCATTAATCACTAATTATCAAAAGACTATGTGAATTTATAGATCTATCTAATTAAAATTTAACTGAGTTCTCAACTACATGTGAAACCCAGCATCCTTTGTTGTACTTAATATTTTTGGGAATGTTAATCATAGAACTTTGGCCTAATGGCCCAGGCTTTCTTCAGAAGCAGATATACTTGCTTTGAGAACTTATCCACAGTATAGAATCAACAAGTGAATGAATTCTTAATAATTGGGGACTGATTGTTGCTGTTCAGTCATTTTAGTAGTATACAACTGTTTATGACCCCATTTAGGGTTTTCTTGGCAAAGACACTGGCATAGTTTGCCTTTTTCTTCTCCAGTTCATTTTATAGATAATAAACTGATGCAAGCAGGGCTAAGTGACTTGTCTAGGGTCACATAGCTAAGAAGTGTCTAAGATTGGATTTGAACTAAGGATGATGAGTTTTCCTGATTCCAGGTCTGGCATTTTATCTATCCATTATGCCACCTAACTGTCCAACTAGAGATTGTCATTTAAATTTTCCAATTTGGCTCCAACATCCCTTCCTCTTATTCTGTGTTATTTTCCTTGAGACATCCCAGGGTCACATAGTTGCCCAACTAAAAATGATATGTGAAATGTTTGCCATAAGTCACTACAAAGTTCTAAGACCCTATATGTATAACACCTGGCACTTAGTAGGTGCTTAATAAGTGCTTGTTGACTGACTGTTTGATAGTCACATGTTAGAACTGAACGTGAGTTCTAAGAAATGAATACTTTGAGTTTGTTTCATTTCTCTCTGCTACATCCCTTTGAGCAGAAAATAGAGTATGCTTGATACTCAATTCACCAGATAAAGGGGCAGAAACTCTTGAGAAACTCAGGACCCAGGATTCATAGCACTGGAGGGCAGATTTGGGGTTTGGGCTGTGAAATTCGTTATTGTTGGCAAGGACCCCCAACTTCTGGCCACAGTTGGCCTATTACAGAGAAGGCCAAGAACACTCTGCAGCTGCAACAGCAAAGAAAAGCCCACAGGCACATTTGTGCCCTGGTGTCTCCTCTGACCATGGGCCCAACATCCATTTGCCACAGCTGGGTCACACCCCCTTCTCTTTCACTTTTCTAATCCAAAGCTTCCACTGCTCCAACCAACAGCGAGGAGGGACAGCTGTCAAGTGAAGAGTTGCTACATGTCAGTGATCTCTAAGATCCCTTCTGGCTTGGAAAGTCTGATTGTATGATTCGTTTTGAATTCTTGTACATTTTATTGTGTATGTATCATTTTTTTTAATGTTGCCAATGACAAGGAAAGCTAACAGGACACAGGGACTGTGGTTTGGGTCATAATAAATCTAATAAGTTTATTAAATAGTGGGAATAGCTAATAAGTGTCATAACTGAGCATGAAGGCTGATGATATACAATAGGGAATGGCACATCACATGACTTTTGGTTTATTGGTTCTCTCTGTGTGTATATCACAATAAAAAAAATCCAAAGTAAATCCAGGCTCCCTCTTGATGTGTCTAGAGAGAACAGCACTTGGATGTAGCCTTAAAGTGTTTATCCTCATTTACAAAGGGCTTTGATAATGTTAGACAAGTGCCAAAGTTAACTCAAATGTGAAATAAGTCTTCTGCCAGCAAAGTGTTCCAGATGTTCATGTAAAGGATATAAAAAGATTCAAAGCCCAGGAGAGGCAGATTTACATTGATTGGGGAGGGAGGGAAGGTGGAAGAACAGGAAAACCTCATTTGTATATTATAACTTTACCATTGCTTGTCAACAAGACAAAGAAAAAATAAAGAAAACCCTTTTTGTGTAGATTAGAAATGTACTCAGGAGTGATGAAACCACTTTACCTGGTGTAAAGGCAGTAAAATTCTTTTCCTGAGCTGGACCTCAGTTTCCTCATCTGTAAAAGGAGGGATTTGGAGGTATGCTCCCTCAGGTCCAGCTTTAGTATTTCTTAATCCTGTGAACTTAGGCCAGCCTAGCCAGCCAACTTTATTGAGGTTTATGATGGAGAATTCTGGATGAAAATGTAAAAGCATATTTCAGGAATTGGATTGTAATAAGTCTCAGAGAACTGATTTGTGTGTCAATAAACTGTCTGGTATCATTCCCAAATAAGGTGCAACATATAAAAATTCTTATTTCTTTTCTGCTCATTATCTGACTTGAGCTGTCGATCTCTTCTCAGTTCCCTCATTTTAATGCATGAATACTTGCTGCAATTCAATAACTGTCTGAGATACTAGGGAGAGGAAGGAGGGTGGGCAGGTTGGGAGTGGAGGGGTCGGGGGAAGAATCAAAATAAACTTTACCCGGTGTTCTCTAGCCCTTCCTTTCCCTTCCCTTCTTTCATCTGGTTGCTTGGGCTCATAAAGCCAGAGGACTGATAATTCAGATCCTGTCACTGTTACTAAATGCGAGGCCATGGAACAGTCACTTAACTTTTCCAAGTCTTAAATTTTGTCATCTGTTAAACATGAGAGTTGGACTATATGGTCTCTGAATTTAAAAATTCAATAAACATTGCCCACAAATCTAAAATGAATAATATTTGTAAAGTACTTTGCAAACCACAAAGCATCATATAAATATTAGGCATTGATTTGTGATTATTACCAATCAGGCAGCCCATAAGCATTCACTGGATGCCTACCAGGCATTGTGCTAAACACTGAGGATACAAAAAGAGTCAAAAGACAGTCTCTGTCCTTGAGAAGCTCACAAACTAATGGGGGAAGAGCCAGAGAACATGCCTAGAACTGAAAGAGGGAGTCTCTTGGTCATCAAACAACATGGAGGCCAACGGCACTGCATCTAAGAGCAGGTGGTGGGAAGTAAGGGGAAAGAGGACTAGGAAAGGGCTGAGGCTTGGCTTTGGAAAGGCTTTGAATGCCAAATATCCGGTCCTGGAGATGACAGGGAGCCACTGAAGTTTATTCAGAGGGATGTGACATGGCAGGACCTAACCTTAAGGGTAGACTTAAGGTAGACCTACTAGTTGGCTATTGTCCAGGTGTGAGGTGACAAGGCCCTAGGCCAGAAGGTGGACATTATTAGAAGAGAGAAAGGGCTATTTTTTTAAAAAGAAATTATTTATCTATTCATTCATTCGTTGGTTTATTTGATCACTATTTATTCATTCATTCTTTTCATTTTGTTTTGTTTATTTATTTACAAAGGACTATTTTAGAGAGATGTTCACAAAGGCAAAATCCATAAGCCTTGGCAAGAGATTGGATGTGGAGTGTGGGAGATGTTGAGATGATACTTGGGTTTCAAATCTGGGGGACTGGGAGGATGGTGATGCCCTCTGAGTGACAGGGAACTTTGGAAGTGCAAAGAAGGTACGAGAAAAGATAATAGGCTCAGGTATTAATATGTTGAGCTTAAGATGTCTACTGGACACCAAGTTAAAGACGTCTGATAGGCAGTTGGAGATGTGAGATTGGAGGCCAGCAGAGAGATTGGGGCATGTTAGCTAGATTTGAGAATCTTCAGCATAGAGGTGGAAATTAAATCCATAAAGTAGTATAGAGGGAGAAGAGAAGAGGGCCTTTCTCCTTTCTCCTCCTTCTCCTCCCCTTTCTTCCCCTCTTTTATGTTCTAGGTTCTAGAGATATTACATTTTCCAAGGAAGAGAGCTTGAGGGAGGATATCAAAATAAGAACTGATAGATTTTTCCTGGTTCATAAATTTAGAACTAAGACGAAGCTTAGAGGTCCTCTCATCTGAGACCCAGAGAGGTTGAACTGGCTCAGTGTCACACAAGGCGTAAACTGGCAGGACTGAAATTTGGAAATTTAAATCCCTATTGTGTGGAACGGATTAAGCCTTGGGCTAAATCCTGAAGTGATATCATGTGACATAGAACCTTGGGATTTTAAACTGCTATAGCTGAGGAAGTCAGGCAGGGTAGTGGAAGATCAGTGAGCACTGGAGGTTGGGAGTCAGCAGCTAGGCAGTGCAGTGGATAGAGCACTGGCTCTGGAGCCAGGAGGACCTAAGTTCAAATCCAGTCTCAGATACTTACTAACTGTGATCTGGGCAAGTCACTTAACCCCAATTTCCTCTAGAGGAAAGAAAAAGAAAGAAAGAAAATCAGTGAGCATTGGGTCAGAAGACCTTGAGTGCAAGTGCTAGTCTTGCGACTAGATTCATGTCAGACTTCCAGGCCTCAGTTTCCTCATATGTAAGAGTAAGGGAATTGAACTATGAGGTACCTTGGGGTCCTAATGTTCTGTTATTCTGGGAAAGAAAGACTGGATTGATAGAGGTAAAGTTAAAATCCAATTATGATATTGGCTACTACTATTGATTAATAAATGCCTTCAAAATGTATCATATTGCTAGGTGAATAATTATCCTCTATCACTGCAAATCAAAACTTTTCTTCAACTTAGTCTTAGGGAGTTGCCTGGAACATTTTGGTCTCAGAATACTTTTATACTTCAAAAATTATTGAGGACATATCAAAGAACTTTTGTTTATGTGGTTATTTAAATTTATTGGATTAGAAACTATATATATTAGTATTATTATAAAAATAGTTCAGACCTTGTGGACCACCAGGGCCCCCATGACCATACTGAGAGATGAGGGACTTACCCAAGGTCACACTGTCAGTAGGCTTAAGGGACAGATCTTGAATGCAAATCTTCCTGTTCTGAGCCCAGCTCTCGATCCCCTGTGCCATATATTATTTAACAAATCATTTGCATTTTATTTGCATTATTAGTAGGCAGACTCCCTGAGAATCTGAAAAATAAAGAGCTACACATTGCCCTTAATTTACACTGCTAGCTTTCAAGGGTAAGAAAACAATTCACAGGCAGCAGTGAATACTCGATGACATTAAGAGAAGAGTCCCTGAGCTTTGACATGCCACTTTGTCTCTGCATGCCACACACGTGCCTGTGTGCTCTCTGCTAGATGACAACGTGAGAGCAACGTCATGCTATCATAGGAGGGAGTTGCATGGCTCCCGTCAGACCCTGAGGCCTTCCTCTTCTCCAGAGCTGTGACTGGGATCTCCTGCCAGGAAGTCAATGCCTGCCAACAGTGAGCAGAACTCTAATCCCCAAAGAGGAGAGTCTGGTTGAAATTTCAAGGAGGCTAGGATGTTGGCAAGTAGACTTTCCTCTCCATCCTGTAAATTCATTTAGGGATGCAGAGAACTTTCACATGTTTTAGCTGAATTCCAATAGCGAGAGTTCTCTCCCAAGACTTCTGCTGGGATTTATTGGAAAGTTTCAAAATAAATAGCAAACAAGAGTCAATTGTTTGCTAGTAACTTCGGAAAAGTTCTAATAAAAAAACATGCTTAGTTTGAAGTTATATAATATCTCTCTGTCTTCCTCCTCCCACTCCAACTCCCAATTATTCCCAATCATGATAATAGCTAGCATTTACATAGCACTTTGAGGTTTGTACAGTGCCTCCTATATGTTATTTAATCCTTTCAAGACCATGGAAGGTAGGCGCTATCATTAGCCTCATTTTACAGATGAGGAAACTAGGGCTGAGAGGTTGTTAAGCGATTTACTTTATTTGGGAAAGACTGGGGTTAAGCTCTTCCTGGCTCTAAATTCAGCACTGGACCGCTATAGCTTCAAAGCCACGGCTTCATGGTTTTTTGAGGCAATCAAGTTTAAGTGACTTGCCCAGGGTCATACAGCTAGTGAGTGTCTGAAGCAGGATTTGAACTCAAGTCTTCCTGACTCCGGCCCTGGTGCTGTATCCACTGTGCCACCTAGCTGCCCTGCTTCCCTGGTTTTAAATATATTTTGTCAAAGTACTTCCATTTGACAAGCGCAAAGGCTGGGGTTGTTGAATGTGTGTGAAACTTAAGAATTATAGGAAAATAATTATTTCCTGATTTCATGAGGGAAAGCAGTAATTGACCAAAACTGAAGAAAAGAGAGATTGATGGCCCAAAAAAAGACTTAACAGCTGTCTCATAGAAATTAGTGGAACAGCTAGGTGGCAAAGGGGAGAAAGCACTGGGCTAGGAGGCAGGAAGATTCGTCTTCTTCAGTTCAAATCAGTCCTCAGACAGTTATTAGTCATGGACCCTAGATGATGTCATTTAACCCTGTTTGCCTGAGTTTTCTCATCTGTAAAATGAGCAGGAGAAAAGAAATGGCAAACTACTCCTGTATCTTTGCAAGAAAACCCCAAATGGGATCACGAAGTGTCAGATACGACTGAAATTATTCAACAACAGAAATTGCTTCATTATAAATAATGAACATCTCTGATAGAGCATGATTAGTTTTTGCAGTGCATACCTTCTCTTGAAGAGGTTCAAAAAGTGAGAAGAGGTAACTTTAAGTGGATGTGATTTATTTATTTATTAAATTGCTATCATTATAAATAAGGAACATCTCTGATGGAACACGATTAGGTGTTACAGTGTGTACCTTCTCTTGAGGAGATTCACAAAGAAACAAGAGGTACCTTTAAATGCATATGATTTCTTTATTTACTACTGTACATTAAATACTAATGGTAATTATTAAAGGGGGGGATTACCCAAGCTTTGCTACGTCTCAATTTTTCCACTTACAAAGTGGAGATAATAGCATTAGTCATTCACTTCATTCTCAATGTTGCAGTAGAGACTAAGGAGTAAAACTGTGTTCCTCACATGACCTTGAATTCTCTTCCTGTTATGAGCCATCTTTCAATGGTATTTGCCTAATGAGAGGATCTGTGGTTCTCATTCATTCCTGCAAATTGGAAAATGAAAGGAAGTTTTTCAGAAGAATCAGATGGACCCATCAGGTGTAAAGCATCTGATCTTTATCATGGAGGTTTTTAGTTCCCACAAGGGAAGCCCCATGATGGCCTATTTTGAAGTAAGTTAGGAATGGGGAAGCAAAGAAGAGGGGAGATGGGGGGGGATTTTGATTCCAGAGAATCCTAAGCACCTGTCCTTCCTTTCCATAGATAGGTGGTATAAGACTGTCATGGAATAAGACATGCTGTTACACTTGGTCCATGCATTGCTTTATCTGGCTTAATTTAACTTTGATTCTTATTGACAAGAGAAGTTTCTAATGGAAAGTGGGGGTGGAATATAGGAAAATGAAAATAATGTAATTAAATAACAACAAAATAATTTTAAAAAGAGAAAATGAGGCAACTGGAAGGTCTATAAAAGGGTAGGGAACCTGCAGTCTTATGGCCAGAGGTGTGTCTTCTAAATCATTAAGTATGGCCTTTCGACTGTGGCCTTAAGGCCTCAGGTTACCCACCCCTGGTTAATCATATAGCAAGTCTTACAGAAAAACCTTCCTCATCCCTGAAGAGAGTGCTATGATTCACATGTCACTGTTAAGGTATTAAAAGACATGTCAGAATTATCTTTATCTTCTCTAGAGGAACAAAATGAGTATATTTAGCGTATACCATAGCCTAAGTGACATAAATACAGCTTTTCCATTATTGAGGATAGTTAAGCACTGGAATGGGGCAGCTACATAGCATAGTGGGTAGAGTTATGGACCTGGAGTCAGGAAGACCTGAGTTCCAATCTAGCCTCAGACACTTACTGTGTAACCCTGGACAGATCATTTAATCTCTGCTTACTTTAATTCACTGGAGTAGGAAATAGCAAACCACTTCAGCATCTTTTCTAAAAAAGTGCCATGGACAGGATGGTCCACAGACTAAGAGCTGGACTTCAATGTGCAACAGTGAGTACTGAAAAGGGTTCTAAAGAGAACTCTCACTCAATAGTAATTTTTAAAGATAGATTAGTTGCTAATTTGTCTGGAGTGATTTCAGGCTGCTGGTTTTAGAAAGTTAGAGAATGAATTCTGTCAATGATTTGGGGGATTCCTTTAAATGTCAGGATGCAACGAATATTACTGAAAAATCTTGCCCGAACACTCTATTAAAAATAGATAAAATTAAAATTGAAAAAATTAATAAGGAAACTCAAAACCCCAGAAGGAAGAACTTCAGTGTTATCATTCAATCATTCAGTCATGTCCGACTTTGTGGACCAGACTGTCTATGAGGTTTTCTTGGCAAAGATACTGGAGTTATTTGCCATTTTCTTCTCCGGTGGATTAAGGCAATCTAAGGAATTGGATTAGATTAGTCTGTAAATCCAAACATTTTCGTTACCTCTCCACCCAACAATAGTTTAAATGACTTGCCCAGGGGCACACACCTAACAGATCTGAGACCATCTTTGAGCTCAAGTCTTCCTAACTTCAAGCCCAAGTCTCTATCCATTGAACCACCTGGCTGCTTCCTAGAACTCCAATAGGTGGTCCATTTTTTTGTTTATAAAATGTTTCTCTTGAGATTTATTTCATTAGTTTAGTTGCTTTAAAAGGGAAATTATAGCATCATAATCCCCTGGTATTTCAAAACCTTCCTCCTACTCCCCTCAGGATATGAGATTCATGATCACTAAATTTTCCTCTCAAAGTATGTAAGTGCATGTCTACCTCTACCACCTGCTGTTCCTCACACATGGCATTCCATCTCCTGTCTGCCTATGTTGGCACCAGCTATCCCCTATGCCTGCCATGAACTCCCTCCTCTCCTGTCCCTCTTCTGATCAATTCTTTCCTTCAAACCTCAGATCAAACACCACCTCTTATGGAAAGTCATTCTGAATCCCACCAGTGGCTACTAAATCCTTCCATTCTGAAAAGCACTGGATTGCTAGGTAGAGGAGTAGATAGAATGTTTGGATTTAGAGACTAATTTAATCTAATCCCTTAGATTGTGGGACCTTCCAAAGCAGATAACTATCTTTTTTTTTTTTTTTTTTTGCCTTTCTGCGTATCCTGCAAATTTAGTACAATGTCTGTCTGGCACTTAATGAAGGCTTACTAACAGTCTTCATCAGGAAGATTTGAATTCAAGTCCTCCCATAGGTATTTACTAGCTTCATAGTGCTGTGTAAATCACTTAATCTTTACCTTGGCTATCTGTCTATACAATGGAGGTGAAAATGGCTCCGATCTTCCAGAATTATTGGCAGGATCAAATGAAATAATATATACAGAGCTTTACAAACTTGAAAACATTATCATGATTGTTTTGTTCATATTTAACTTTAAATATACTTATTTTTGTTTATTTATCTCCCTTCTATAGAATGAGTTCCTTGAATCTTAAGAGCTTTTTTGTCCGTTTCTTCAGAACATAGCACAGTGCCCAGCACAATGTAGATCCTACTTATTTACTAATTTATTGATTGATTGGTATCACCATCTATTGCTTCTGTGGGGAAAGGGAGACATCCCTTCATTTCCTTTCTTGCACCCTCTCTCTGAAAGAAGGTATACAGAAAAGATGAAAGGAGGTTGAGAGAAGTAAGCTGGTCTGTTAGTTCACTGTTACTCATATTACTAAGAGGGGTGGGACCTAAAAAAAGGTACTCAATCAACCCACCATCGTGAATTCTTGGAATTCCTTCAGCAAGACACCAATCAGTGCACTCCAACTTCCTGTTGGGAGGTGCCCCTCAGATTCCTCCAAACCAAGGCCCTCATATAATCTTAGGAAGTTGATTATGAGGGCCTATCAAAACAATCACAGACTTCCTTGATTAACCCTTTCCATTTTAGATTATAGATGTTCTTAGGATATTGACAGATTTCATCATGAGGTCCACTATGAACTCAGAACAACTACTCAGCTAGCATCTCAGTTCTAATGTGTTTTTTTGGTCCAAGGGCAAGTCATTTACCTTTCTTTAGTTTCTTGTGTCTGCAAGACTACAATAATTGTCTATTTTGGAGGGTTGTTCTAAGGGTTTTTTAGATGATCTTCACAAAGAGCTCTGAAATGATTTACCAGAATGAAACTCTGTAAAGTCTCATTATTTCTCAGTATTATACTCTCATGTAGAGTTTCTAACAAACTGTGTAGCCTTAGAACACAAGACAGGAAGGAATTTGGAGAAATTATCTTTCCTTCTTTGGGGAGAATACGACTTAATTTGCCTTAGAAAGACTGTCAATACACCATACATTACAACATGGGAGAAGTTTCTAAAAGTTTTGAAGGTAAACAAGCCTCCTCATACCTTGATAGTTCTAGGTCCCTATTAACATTGATTCTTAAAAATAAATTGGGCAGAAAAAATTTATAGAAAATTTTGCTAAAAATGAGGTGAGGGGAGAGCAAATAATTTTTTTTTGAGGGAATACTCTTTGAAAGGGAAAAGATGATCTGTAATAATCCTATACAATTCTGGTCCATCTAAAGAGACTTAGTTTGGAGAATTTCTGAGAGAGGCTCTGAGAATTTCATCTGCTTCCAAAAGCAAAATTCTTAAGGAATTTCCCCCAGAGTATCCACCCAGCAAGGAAGCAGGATGGAGGAGGGGAGAGAATGCTGGACTCTGGCTCCAGGGGATCTGGCTTGGAGTCTAGTTACTGATATGTGCCAGTTATATGACATGGGCAAGTCCATAATCTCTGAAATCTTCCATTTCTTCTTGTGTAAAATTCATACCACCTACCTCAAAAGGGGGTTGCAAGCCTTAAATTACCACATTCATTTGGATCATCATAAAAACAATACTGGGTCTCCATCTAGGAGAACTAAATTCATACAGTATTTTGAAAGAAAAATGTAATTCACTGAATTCAGGCACTTAATTTAGTTTAGTTAATTAAAGACAGAAATTAAGGCAGCACAGCACCTAACTCAAAGGAGGCAAATTATTGACATTTATTGAATTTAATTGGTTCAAAAATTTAGAATCTATGAGTGTAAATAAGGCTTCTGACAATTTATATAGGAAAACTGCGAGTAGAGAATGAAATAGATTGGGGAAACCGAGTCCAAAACGACTTCGGAAGCTCTATAACCCCAGCATAATTTAGATCGGAGTCTGCCCAGACATGCCTGCAGAACAGGATAACAGACAGCCTTGGCACAGAAGCCCAGCTTAGAAACGGTTTTCTTTTTATGGAATGAAAAGACATTTCAAGTGGTTTATCCTCTGTTCTGCTTGTGCCCATTTCAAGTGCCTATTTTAACAAGGTACTTTATTTCCTTTATTTATGATGAGACATTGACTTGACAGGCAGCCTGCTTTACAGATTCTCCAAAGACAAATAGAGAATGTTTCATTATTGGAACATGCTTCTCATGGATCACCCTCCAGGTAATTTGCTGTTTGTAAAGATTTCTCACCGCTTCTTCCAAATCAGTATCACAAATAGACCAGGGCACTGCAAGACTTTATTACCTTATAATTCTTGAATTTCACCAGCTCTGAAAACCAGACAATAATGCAAATGTTTGAAGCAAAATATTCTAGTACATCATCATCATCATCATCATCTCATCATCATCGTCATCATCATCTCCCCATACTTAAGTAGGCTATCAGATTTTAGATAACACATCTAGGAGATAGGTGAGTAATTTTCTAACACCAATTCTGCGGGAGGTTTTAAAATGTTGGGCAGAGATCAAATATTTTAGAACCTGTCATCTGAACTATGAAAAATAAATTTTTACTTTTCTCATATATTCAGCATATTAGACATGCCCATCTGTTGACAGCCCTTAATGCACACACACATACACACACATTTTAATGAGCAGCTATTTCTATGTATAATTGATAACAAGGATAGGAGTCAAATTCCTATGAGTCATTTTATTTTCCATATCTATTTTGTAGTGTGGAAAGACCATTGGACGACTAGGCAGGAGATAGAGGATTGAGTTCCAGCTACAACATTTATTAGCTGCATAACGAAGTATCTGTGGCTGTGGTCAAGTCACTGATGTTCTCTGAGATTGTTTTTTCATCAATGAAATGGACAAAATGATATTTTTGAGAATCAATCAATATTTATTAAACACTTACCATGTGCCAGACATAGTGCTCTATGGGCTTGCTTTCTCATTAATAAATTAATTAATCAATATTTATTAAATAGTCATACATGCATATATATATATATATATATATGTATATGTATTTAACAGATATTCTTCTAAGTGCTGGGGATACAAAAAGAGGCAAAGACAGTCCCTGCCCTCAAGGAGTTTACAATGTAACAGTTCTGTGATTTCATCAGTGTGTTAATCCTAAAACACAGCTACATACAATCTATTTATTCTTCTCATCTTGGGCAAGTCTTATCCATCCCCTCCCTCCAGTTCTCTACAGAGGATCAACCCAATGAAACAGGAAGCTGTCTAGTTATCCATGGTTCTTTCTACTTGGCTGAACCATCTTCAGTGGCTATACATACATGATATGTATGATACTTTTCCATATAGGTCTCTTATGATATCATTTTACCTACTTCTCTAGCAAAATTCTCCCTTGGTCATACATTTCAGCCTTTTCCCATTCTCTCTTCTCTTCATGGACCTGTAGGTGACCTGAAATTTCAGTTCTTTGGAGACTGGTATTCCAGAAATTAGAGCTGCACGACATCTCTTGAAGAATACTGATATTAAATGGATAGACCTTTGTTTCTGGGACAACCTCAAGGTCATTAAATGCCTACATGATTTCACAAAGGTAGTCCAGCACACTCTGGAGACACACAGATACACACACACACACACACACACACACACACACACACACACATACAAGCATACACAGAGACAGCAAGAGACAGAGAGAGAGCTACACACAGAGACAAGAGGAGAGAGGAAGGAAGGAAGGAAGGAAGGAAGGAAGGAAGGAAGGAAGGAAGGAAGGAAGGAAGGAAGGAAGGAAGGAAAGATGAATTTTTACTCTGGGCTTTGAAAACTCAAAATTATTAATACCTCAGTTTAAAAAAAGAACCTTCTCTGAAAATCTGATTTCCAAAACCTCTCATCAAAAATGAACTAGAAGATTCTGATTAGTTTAATATTTTGGCAAGTCATTCATATGTGTCTTGTAACGATTAACGGGCACTCAATGGCTGAAGCTTCAGCAAATGCTTCTATTTCTAAAGCACAGATTAAGTTAAGTAATTTGAACTGAGGCCAGGATTCAGGGCAAGTACTCCCCTTTGCCTCACTTTCTTTGGGAGACCCTCTATCCCTGTTCCTTCCTTGCACAGTTACCATGCCTCCCAGATCCCTTCTTTAGAAGATTCCACCTTCCTTTCTCTCTTATGTGCATATGTTTCTCAACTTTGGAGTCCTACCACATAAATCTTGATAACATTGTTTGTTGTTTCAATCATAGAGTAAGGAGTGAAAAAAATGCCAATAAACAACATGAAGAAATGGAAAGAGCTTTGGATTTGGAGTTAAAGGGTGCCTGTCTACCATTTGCTGTTTGTGTGATAATCATTTGACCTCTCTGTGCCTCAGTTTTCTCCATTATGAAATCAGGGGATTGAGTTAAATGATCCCTCAAGCAGCCATCCTCCATCCATCTCTCTCAGGCTTCACAGTGTCCTAAACAAGATGAAAAGAATCAAATCACTACATTCCTCCAGTCTGCAGAGACATGACAGTTGAATTTCAGTTGGCTTTGTATACTTAACTAACTAGAATATTTTTGCCAGACATTAGGTTGCATTGAACCATAGCTTTTAGATTTCAGGGGAGTAATATACTAACCCCTTGTTAGAGTTTCAAGATCAACCATTCCAAACATCCCATTTTGTAGATGAGGAAGTCAAGGCCTAGAGAATAAAGTGGCTCGCTCAGACTCATGCAGGTTATTAGCAATAAATCTCAGATCAGAACCTAGATTCCTTCTCTTTCACTACTATGACGTCTTTCATTGTATCCCTGTGAACATGTATCTCTGAGACTACGGTACTTAGCCCAGTACATCAGTTCTCCGCTGCCTGTGCTAATTTTGGCTCAATAATCAACACCAAGAAAACACAGGTGTTCCATCAGTCCAACCCCACCATTCATACTTGGAACCATCAGTTACAACAAAAGGAGAAGCTTTGAATGCTGTGGATAAGTTCATTTACCTTGGTAATGTACTTTCCAGAGATGTACGTATTGACAATGACAATGTTTGGGAGGCTTCGGAGAAAAGTTTAGGAGAGAAGAGGTATTAGACTGACTACCAAATGGAAGGTCTACAGAGCCGTTTCTGACCTCATTGTTGTATGCCTGTGAAGCATGGACAGTCTACCAGGGCAGGATAAGGTACCAGACACTGAGGTCCTTGCTCAAACCAAACTGCCAAGCATTCAAATTATGCTTCAGAGAACACAAATCTGATGGACTGACGATGTCACTCAAATGCAAAATGTACGCTTGCCAAAAAGACTATTTTATGGACAACTCGCATGGGGCAGGCGATTACATGGTGGTCAGAAGAAGTGATACAAGGACACTCTCAAGGTCTCTCTCAAGAAGTTTGGATTGATTGTGCAACACGGGAGATATTGGCACAGGACTGCTCAGTATGGCATGCCCACATCAGAAAGTGTGCTGTGCTCTATGAGCAAAACAGAATTGAAACAGCACAAAGTAAACATAGCATGCACAAATTTGGAGTATCCACCCCAAATGTTCACATGAACTATCTGTGCCCAACCTCTGGTAGAGCATTCCGAGCTCATATTGGTTTGATCAGTCACAGTCGGACACACTGAAACTTCACTATATCATGGTGATGTCATTTAGGTCCTCTTCAAAAATGAAGGACAATAACATGACAGATATATGTATACACACACACATATTTTAAATGATGCAGAAATTTCGATTTTATTGGTGTGGGGAATTCTTGCCATGACAACTGTCTTTCTTGATGCAGAACAGCAATTCATCTATAATTTAGAATCTAACAGAGTTGTCTGGGGACTGAGAGATCATGATTTGCCCAGGGTCACAGAGCCAGGGAGAGGTAGGATAGGATTCAGGTCTTCTTGACCACAAATCCCTGGTTGCTTCTCCATTCTCTGGTCACCAGGTCATTTGTCTTTTCTTACTTGTATTTTCATGGGAATAATGAGCTCCCAAGAAGAAACTTCCTCTTCTGATGTAAGTCTACCTTTTTTGACAACTTATAGTAAGAGAATTGATTGGAAAATATAACCTGATTAAAAAAAATGAATCTGTAATCTCATCAGTATTGATGCTCCATCCATTCATGCAGCTCACAACCCCCTCGTGCATTTTCAATCTGTCCCTTTCTTTTCCATGACCTTCCATACATTTGCCAAAAGAGATCCTCTCAAAGTCTGAGATGCCTTCCACTCTTTTTTTCTGATCTTTTAGGATGCCAGGGAACCACATGGACCATCAGCTAATCCTCACTCTCCCCACATCCCACCATTTCTTTTTCCATTTTTTATCTTCTTTGGTGCCATCCTATTCTTTCTCCCTTATAATGTCTTCTCTGTTTGCAAGTCTCTGTTGCCTGCTGTGTATTAAATTGAGTTGTTGAATTGTCTGATTCCACAAATTGAACTTTATCTACCAATGGGGTACTGTACAGGACAGCATCTTCAAAATGGGTGGTAAAGTTTAGTTCTAAACTTTTCATGTCTATAATAGGTATGAGAAGTATGAGGTGGGTTATGAGATGCTTTCTTTAGACCAGCAAATCCAATCTGCCTGTGGACTGAACTCCACAGGCCTTCTTCACTCATGATTTTGATCAGCTTCCTTTTCAAAAAGTAGTAAATTAAATTCTATCCACAAGGACAGAAAACAGGAATCAGTGAATTTTTTTCAGAATGGAATCTTCCTAAAACTGCTTGGTGAATTTTCCTAAAAATCTTTCAAGGAAGGTGTCTTATTGATTCCTAATTAGGACCATTACCCTCATCCCATGAAATTAAATGGTTGACCACCTAAACCAGTCAAATATAAGGATATCTGTCTTCTATTAGTTTTCTTCCTTCTTTCTATTTGAAAAAGAAAAAAATTATACATCTGTTCTGTTGTCAAAGAAATCGACATATATAGAATATTCTGTGATAAATGATAAAGAAGGTGCCCAAATTTAGACAGCTGTCCTCTGAACATATGAGGGATGATTTCTACATATGTACTGTTTTGATACAGTTGGAATAATTACAAACTGACAGATACCAGAGTTGACAAGCTCTTACTAATCGACATTGTCTCACCCCATTTCCTAAGCATTGCAGAATATTTCTAACATTAGTAATAGGGGCACAATTTCTCAGAGCCTCTACATTGACTGCTAGAAGTGCAATTTCCTTGCAGGGAAAGAAATGAGGTTGGGGTAGAGATGTGGGGAGGGAGGGCTCCCTTCTAGGCTGCTTCCTGAGCACTGCCCTGGACTCTATGGAGCTGCATGGAAACAAAGCTTTGATGTGGTCATCTGAAAGCTGCCTGTGGAAGATTAGGGGCAGGAGGCCATTCACTCTCTTCCCCTGGCCTGTCTCTTAACAATGTTTGCACAATTTCCTAGCCTAGAAATATGCTTGATCTTTCAATTAGCATGTGTGTGAATATTTGTGAAAGGGCTTTTTCAGTTTGTTGTGTTTAATGAAAAGATGTTAATGGGGAGGGGAGAGTGTCCTTGAAAACTACCTCATGCCATTGCTCAGGTTTTCCACAAGAGACCTCTGTCAGATCACAGAAGGACTTGGGAGCAGTTTTAATTACTGGGCGTTACTGTAGAAGTTGCAAAGAATGTGACTCTGCCAATTGCCCCTAGGAAGAGGTGAGGTTCAGTGGCAAAGGAATATAATTCTGTGACTTTTTTCCCCTCTCTCTCTTTCTTTTCTCAAGCAAATTGAAACTTATCCAAGCAGGTGTGTTGTGAGAAAGAGAAGAGGAAAGATTTTTTTTGTGTGCCTGGAAGCTATGCCATAAAGACGACAAAGATTTAAAAGTACTGAAATCTCAATGTCAAGTTCTCCCCTTTACCCTCCACCTCACTCCCCAAACAAGCAGCGGGATGGGAGGAGGAGGAAACAAACCCTCAAAAGGCAGTTTCCTGAAAGAAGTATTGTCTACTCTCACAAAGTCAGCTGAATTAGTTTAAAGTCTCCATAATGGTTATTGACAGTAAGGCTGGAAAGATTATCTTGTATTAATTTGAAGCCATCTGATCATCTTGGAGGATGACAGTATCCATATGAAAGTATTCCTGTACAACACAGTCAACAAGCATCTAATAAAAGCCTACTGTACACCTGCCCACTATGGTGAATACAGACAGAAAGGAAATTATATGCATTCACGGGAACTTACATTCTATTAAGCAAAACAGTATATACACACATAAGTAAATTCAAATTTATATGCACAATATATACAAGGTAAGAAGGAGATACAAGGGTAGGGAGAACTATCAAATGAGAAGATCAAAAAATGCCTCCCACAGAAGGTGGCAATTGAGATAAGTTTTGAAGGGAGATGAGGACCCTTAGAGGCAAAGATGAGCAGAGAGGACATGGGGGACAACCTGGGCATGGGCATGGGAGATGTATCATTGTGTGAGGTACATCAGGGATACCTTCTTGGTGATGTCACATTCTGTTTGGCACCCACGGTTCCAGGTATTCTGAATTAATAGAACAGATGGTCCAAAGCTGTAAGGAGAGAAGGCTGTAAGGGTGACTGAGATTTCACCAGCTTTTGCTGAAGGGATCCAGACACATTAAATCTCAATTTAACTCTGGATGGCCTGCAATAGAAATCATCAACTAAAAGGGAAAAGAATCCCCCTTCATTTAACCTGTGACCCTATGGAAAATTGCTACCGATTGTATTACAGAAACAGTGTGATTAATTATGCCCTCTATTTATATACTTTTCTCTATATAAATTTAGAAATCTCATCAGAATGGATCAGTGAACATTGATGATTCATAATCCATGGTGTCAATTGTAGTATGAAATGAACCTGAGTTTTTAACTACTTTTTTCTTATTGTCTTCCCCTTCCATTGTCTCTGTCTAACACATACCAGCTATCCCGAGAAATGATTATTTCTAGCTTTGAGATTCTCACAGGTAGAGAGTTCTTGACTTCAATATTTGAGCACTGGATAAAAAGATGGCCCTACTACATCATCCAGGAGCTGAAGGGTCAATGTGACCCTATTGAGTTGCACAAACCAAACCCCGACCATCCTGAGGAATACAATGATATGTTGTTCATTTATTTTTCAGTCATATCTACATTTTGTGATCCCATTTGAGGTTCTCTTGGCACTGAAACTGGAGTAGTTTGTCATTTCTTTTTCCAGCTAAGATGAGCTAGATGTAAAATGATAGATGAGGAAACTGAGACAAACAGGGCTGAGTGACTTGCCTGGGGTCACACAGCTAAGAAGTATGTGAGACTGCATTTGAACTCAAGAAGATGAGTCTTTCTCCCTCCAGAACCAGCACACTTTCCGCTGAGCTACCTAGTTGCCCCATATAATGAGTGCAATGGGCTACTTAAAGTGTTTCATGTTTTCTGCTTATGTTAACACACATATATGAATCTTTGGATCTTTTGCAACTTCTGAGAAAGAGGAAATAAATAGCTGTCCTGTACTTTTTACCCATATGTTGGGAGAAACCTAAATATGACCATATTGAAGCTTTGTTTTAGAGATCTCCATGGATGGAGAAGGGAAAGTTTGACTTTCTTCTTTGGGCTTAGGTTCTCTCAGTATGAATCTGGGTCTGTGGAAGCCTAGAGAAATCTTTATTGTTGCATCTTATCTTAGTCATGGGTCATCGTAGAAAAAATCTTGCAGAGAGAATTCTGGGATTCTGAGTAGGTCACAAAACTTTCCACTCTCCAAATTTCCTCCACAAAAATAAAGGCAGAACATTGCCTCAGAGTAACAGAAATAAACATGGGGCAAAACAGTTGCCCTCCTAAAACACTTTGAGAAGACCTCAGGAACAACCTCACATCCAGGGGCTGAGGTTCAATCTCAGCGAAGTGCAAACACCTCCAGGATAACTCAACAGAATCAGCCAAAGTCCTGGGGGCAGCTGGGTTGGGAGGGAGTCTCAGCTTTAGAAACTTTCTTCTCCCAGACATTGTGAGAGTCTGACAGCTGAGTAGGAAAAAATCGAAGGGTCTTCCGTTGTTGAGGGACACCAAGTACAGCTGTGCTGGCCAGATGCAACCTACACTGTGCTTGTAGAGAAAAGTAGTTAGCACACACCTGGCAAGTGCAGAGGGAAGGGATGGGGACCCTATTATCTGTGGACACTTGCAGAACAGCAAGTCCCTTGCTTCAGTTCCATGGCAGAGAGGACAGATATAGTTTGTAGTCACTGGAGGGACCCCAGTGAGCAAGATCATTTGTGGGACAGTGTGCCTGGGGGTCCTAGCCATGGTTTAGGAATGGAGAGAGGAGACTAAGTTTGGGCCCCAAGACAGACCTGAGAAAATGTAAAAGTAAGAAGGACCTGAAATTTGGGTCATTATTGCCCATAACTCAAGACTATAACTTGATTAAAACATGGAAAGACTTGAACCTATAAAAGAAGATGATATCCACCTTCAGAGAAGCAGATGATAGGAGGAAACAAGTCTTGCATATCTGTATATATATGTATGTTTATAGATTTGTGTATGTGTGTGTGTGCATGCATGCATGTGTGTGTGTGTGTGTGTGTGTGTGTGTGTGTGTATCCACTTAACTGTAGCCTTCTTTAGTTTGGGGGTGGAGGAGTGAGGGGGAAAAGAAAGTTAAAGGATATAGCCCAGAGCAAAAGAAAACCAACAAGGAAGCAAAGAAAAGTTAGGAAGGGTTGAAAACAAAAGGTAGTATATATAATATAGGTTTTCTTGAAGTGGAAATGTATTGTTTGTATTTAATCCTTTCTTGTGGTCTCCTGTGTACATGGCAATGTTTTTCTTTTCTCATTTTGTATGTGTTTAAAATAAAAAAATAGCAAAAAAAAAAGTGAGGGGAAAAAAAGGTTTACTATTCTCCTAAGTTTGTGCACTCTTTCGGGGTAAAAAGAAAAGATCTCCTGCTCTGAAATAATCCTCAAAGGTCTAACTTCCTCAAAGTGTGAGCTGCTACCCAAATTGTTTAACTGATAGAGCTAGTATATCCCACAACACAGGCTGGGGTCAATTCCTCTGATTCCAAATCACCAACTCAAGTTCCTAGAGACATTGGCTCACCTCAAATACCCTTTTTCTACCAACCCATCCCTACACCCACTCTGACCAAAAAAAAAAAAAGCAAACCATTGCTTATCCTATAGGCCAGAAGGCAGATGTGTATGTGTCCTCTGGGTTAGTCCAACCCTGGAGTTTGAGGTCACATGCAAGTTAAAACATGACTGGTATTTTTCTAACTGCAAGGGAGTTAGAGATGAAACACCTTCTCATCAAGTGACTAACTGGAAGTGAGGCTCTCCAGGCATGCCATGGCTGACCACAAATATTTGACAGTATATGTCAATGCAGAATATGCAAGGATTGATGCAGGATGACCCCAAAAATATAGGACTTATTGCTTGGGCCAGAGTGATGAAATGAAACATGTGTGTAACCACAGACAAATCATGTAACCCAGTCAGTATCTCAATTTCAACTATAAAATAGGAATAATAATATTTGAAAAACCTACCTGATGGAGTTATGGTAAAGCTTGAATGAGATAATGCCTAAAAGTATTTTACAGATCTCAGAGTACTTTATAAAGCATAGAGATGGGAAATGGACTTGCAGTTTCATTGTTACAGAGATCTTCCAGATGAGGAAGTTTTCTCTAAATGAAAGTTGGCACCTTGTCTGCAACTTATAGTGTTAGAAAGTTGCTTTGGGAACTAAGAGGGTAAGTGACTTGCCTAGGATCACACAACCAGTATGAGTCAGAGTCAGGACACAACTGGACAAAGTGCTATATAAGTTCTTCTCTTTCTCAATCTCCCAAAGTCTCATGAATGTCCTCTCCACTCATATAACCACCACTCTAGCTCAGGCCCTTATCACTTTTCTTCTATACAATTGCAATACCCCTCTCTTCGCTCTCTCTGGCTTTAGATCTTCTATTTCCAATCCATACTTCACATGGCTGTCAAAATAATTTTCTTCAAGCCTATGTCTGACTATGCCATTACACCGTGCAAAAAGTTCCAGTATCTGTAAAATCAAACATAACCCCGCTATTTGATATGTAAAATCGTTTATATTCTGGTTCTTACATACTTTCCCAAATTTATTGTGTATTGTTGTTCAGTGGTATCCAACTCTTAGTGAACTCATTTGAGGTTTTCTTGGAAAAGATACCGGAATGGTTGGCCACTTCCTTCTCCAGCTCATTTTATAGATGAGGAAACTGAGGCAAAGAGGGTTAAGTGACTTCCCCAGCTAGTAGGTGTCTGAGGTCATAGCTGAACTCAGGAAGATGTGTCTTCCTGACTCCAGACCTGGCACTCTATCCTCTGCACTACCTAGCTCCCCAGTTGCTCTACATTCCTCTTCTCTGTATACTTTATATTTCAAGCAAACTAGTCTACTTGCTTTCACTCACATAGGACACTTGATTTGCATCTCCATCCTTTGTATAGGCAGCTCCCCATGCCTGGAATACAATCTTGCTCACTTTGCCTCTTAGAATACACAGCCTTTTTCAATGCTTGGGCTCATGTGCCACCTCTTAAGTAAGCCTTTTCTAATGCTCCCTCATCCCCCCAGTTGTTGGTGCTTCTTCCCTTCCCCTTAAATACTTGGTGTTTACTTTGTATCTTCTTATCAGTGAACATTTTATCTATTTTGATAAAAAGTAAGCTCCTTGAAAGCAGGAACTTTAATTTTTGTACCCCAGCAACTAACCCAGTGCTTGCTTGGCACATATTAGGAACTCACTACATTCTTGTAGGTTGATAGTTCAGGCTTCATCATCAGTCACATTGCTATCGCCCTCTATTTTGGTCAGTGCTGCCATGCCCCAGTACTGTCAAAAGAAAACCATTAGACTAGGAGTCAGGATATCCTGGATCAAGATTTGGCTCTGCCTGTCTACCTGTCCCACTTTGAGTAAGTTACTTATCCTCTCTGGTTCTCAATTTCCTCTTATTTAAAAGAAAGGATATGTTGTCTTGATGATGTTTAAACCCTGCTAGGACCCATGTTCTACATGTTACAAAATGTCTTAATTATTGCCAGACTGATGCAACTTTCTTACTGGAAGGGTAGTGACTAGGAGAGCTACCCACTATGAAAATGTGCAAGATTGGGGAGGGCTAGCAGAGACTTGATTTGCCAGAAGTAAAATAGGCTCAGGGATATAGTTTCTAAGGTAGGGTAGACCATCCGATTCTTATGTCTCATTTTTACAGAGATGACACAGATAAAAATGTGCCACATGGGGTTTGTTTTGTCTTAGGATTACATTAATTAGTATTAAACCTGTGCACAACCAGATGTGGTTACTGGAATATGATCAGGTCTGCCAATAAAAAACAGGATTTTAAATGAAAAGGTAGAAAAGGTTTTTCCCTAAATGATTTAAATTTGAAGACATCATTTTGCTGTGAGAGTTATGATCTTCCTAGTAACCTTTTAGATCTGTATAGGATATCATGCTACTAGGGAGTAGTCAAAGACAGTAGGAACAACAGGGAAGCAATGTAAAAGAATCACCAGCTGAGGGCACAAAGCCTTCTGAAGGAGTGCAGCCTGAAGAGATTCATGCCAGACTAATAATATCTAGAAAGTGATGCTTGAGTGATCTTTAAGGTTCAGGTTTATTTGGGAGATTTTTTTTTCCTTTCCTCTCAGTGATTTCCCTCGGTTGTTGTGACATGTGTACTTACAAGTGGGGCATTGGTGCTACTTTTCTGGCCCGTTCATCTAAGAAACACATCCAAATTTCTAAGTGGATTTTGAATTAGGTAAATATGATACTCACTAAGTCTTGAGCTGGATCCTTGGAACCCAAGGGTCTCAGTCATAGGAGACACATATGCTGTAATCCTGTTCTGTAGTAGAAAACTGAAGGACAAATCTTACAGAATTTGGGGGATTGAATTAAGATGGACTGTGCATTTGTAAAGTTTTTTACCTTCACTGCTAGCAGTGGAAAAATAAATAGACTTAGAAGTAGGAACTCTGGATTCAAGATCCCAGTCCACCAGATGAACCACTTTCTAGTAAAAGGAATGAATGAATGATTGAGGGGAGAAAAAAGAGCACTTATTAAGCGCTCACTTAAAGTATTATGCCAAGTGCTTCAATAAGAAATTGGAGACAATCCTTGTTCTCAGGGAGATTACATTCTAATGAGGGAGACAACACATTTAGGAAATTTCATCTCCAAGTTAGATGGAAAGGTCCCATGGTTCTTAGAGTAAAGCAGCAAAGCAGATGGTAATGAATCATCTTTAATACCATTTTCACTGATAAAACCTTACCTGTTTCTGAGGTTGATGTTGAACCATTTGACGATGCTATGACCTTTGTGGCAAGAACCTTCTTTCCTGGATCTTCAATAATTGCTGAGGAGGAGGAAGCTTTAGCTCCTGTAGAAGAAGCATATGACTTGCCACATCTTGGCAGAGATTACTTATTAGAATGTTGACTGTCAGGGCTGGGCTGGAAGAAAGACTGTGTGGTACTATGTTATAAGGGCTCTTGACTTTAGGGTCCTGTGTTCTTTCCATTGTGATATGAAGGAAAGCAATGGCAGTGATTTAACTCCCCTGGCACATGACACCTCCCTCAGGGTGCCTTGATGCTTTAGCTATGTTGCTAGGATGAACTTGTACAAGTGACTTTCCCTTTCTAAGACTCAGTTCCTTTATTTGTAAAATGAGGATGACTGCACTGACCATGTCTACCTCACAAGCTTATTGTTAAGGAAGCATCTCCCAAATCTCAAATACTATAGGAATGGGAGTAACTATTATGATATTTCATAAGATAAAGACATATTCAGAATTAGCAAAGAACCTGCCAACCAAGCATCCTAAACAGGAGTAAATATTGATAACCCATAGTAAGAATTTCCTGTGTGACTTTTATAATTAATAATTTATATAAATTTTGTAGTTTACATACATTTTATAATTTTATATATTCTCTAAAATGAAGTTCTTTTTGAGATTTAAAAAGAATTCTGGCATGAATTTCTTCTTTTCTTCTTTCTTGTAGAAGTCCTAGCTTCCTTTGAAGCATGTTTCTGGTACCATCTCTTTCTCCAGGCCTTCCTAGATTTAGAGTCAGAAGGGAACATAGATAACACATCTAATCCAAATCCCTCATTTTATAAGTGAGGAAAACCAAGATTCAATGGCCTTTACTGTGCCCACAAAGGTAGAAAATAACAGAGCTGGGATTTAAACCCAGGTCTTTTCACTTCAAAACTCATTCTCTTTCTCCTAGTCCATTTTGGTGACTTGTTCCCCTTCTGTAAAATTTCTTTGTTTTGTCTTGTACATAATTTATTTACTTATGTGGGCATCGTCAAGTGGAGGTAAGCTAACTGGAGGTAGGAACTGTTTTCTTTTTATCTGTGTATCCCCAAATGCTAATGAAGGGTGAACACATTAGTGCCTTATACATAGTAGGCGGTGCTTGCTGAGTTGAACTGAATGGAACTCTAAGAAAAAGCATCATTCTCCATTATAAACCTTATCTGTCATTTTGAGAGTCAACATAGCATAAAAGATAGGGAACAGATCTCAAAATCTTAAAGATTTGGGTTCAAATCCTCTCTGACTCATATTAGCTGTGTTGCACTGGCAAATCAATCAGTGTCTCGGTGCACCAAGGAAATATTCTAAGATTATATATTTCAGAACTGCTGCCCATCTGTGTTACCTTGGTGAATTTTCTCATCAATAAATACAAATTTAGACACCTCTTTCTTCCTGATTAAACAAAACTTTTGCATTGTCACATCAATGGAACATTTCCTATTTTTTTAAATTCATTCTTCCACACTTCCTCTATCTGCACCCCACAGTCAATAGCATTGCTTTAGAAGCATAAAAAATTATATAGGGGTCTAGGACATCCTCTTAAAATGATCTTCAACCATGTTCATTCTACAAGGGGAAAAGGATCTACATGAGTCTCTACATGGACCTTTAGACACAAACTTTTTAAGTTGAACAACTGTTTTTAGGTATTTCATATTGATTCTTCTTTAGGAAATAGTGGGATAAGTGAAATGATAATTTATAAATGAACCATTACCTTCTAGTCTTTGTACAATTTGCCATTTAGTTAAATCAAGAAACAGTCCCGTCTCAAAAGCATTGAGGAAAACAGAGCCTATGAATGACAATAGAAAAGAGTCCCGTCAGAGACAATTCCACATTAGAGACATCATGAAGAGTGTTGTTTATTGCACATGGATGGTGTACATTCTCATTACAGCATGTAAAAAAAAATACCCTTCAAACAAACTACCACTTATGGAGTCTAATTATGATACTGGGACATTGTTCTATTATGACAATAATGGCCTGTTTGGGATAAGACAGAAAACAACCCAGTTAATGGAGAAAAAAATAGGACAACATAATATCATTGCAGCAGACTCTGGGAGAACCAGATAATATTGTCAGGAATACTGAATGTCTATTAAAAGTCAATGACTCAATAGTTCCACTTCTTTAAATTAGCATGTTGCTCCCTATATTTTGCAAACAAATGGAAAGCCAGTTGGTGTGCCTACTCAATACTAACCATCTGGTTGAAAAGTAAAAAAAATTCAGTCAATTACTTAGACGATTTCTCTGGACATTGCCAAATCTGCAGATGCTTGGTGTTGCATAGAGAAATTACTTCAACAGTTGAACTTTTCATTTTAAAGTTTAAGCATCAATTAGACACAGCTGACATCTGGAGCTTATAATATTCTTTAACTTCAGGTTTCCAGTACATTAGATATTCAATTTTGATCCTTTTCATTTATTAGATAACATATGCCAGGGTGTGATGGATCTAGTGCTGAAATAAGAGTTCGGGTTTTGGGTTCAAGTCATATGACCTGGGGCCAGTCAATAAATCTCCGTGATCCTCAGTTTCTTCTCATAAATTAATATTAAATTATATAAAAGTTTTAAATTATAAAATCCTTTCTCATATTCTCTTTCTTCTTTTTATAGTTTATGTGTTACCTACATCATAAAGCTATTCTGAGGAAAGCACTTTGTCAATCCTTATGTACTATGTATGTGATACAGAAAGCATATATGAAAGCTTGGACTTCAGTTCAAGGTTCTTAAAGTGTGTGTGTGTGCGTGTGCGTGTGTGTGATGGAGTCCTTTGGCAATTTGATAAAGCCTATGGATACCTTTTCAGAATGATGTTTTGAAACTTATAAAAGGAAATATGTAGAATTACAAAGAAAATCAATCATACTGAGGAGGGGAAAAACTAATTTTTTTTTCATTCAAGTTTCTGGGCTCTCTGAAATCTGTACCAAGGACCCTAGGTTAAGGACTACTGGCCTCTTTGATCTGTAAGGTCCCTTCTAACTCAAAGAACTAAAATCTAATTACTGAACTAATTATGTCCTATCCTAAAAAATTATTAGTAAAATAATAATACATATATTTAATAATATGTAATATTAAATTAAATTAAAATTAGTACTTTGCTGAGTAATCTCAGAGTTTATCTATATAGAATATTGTGCTTTTAATTGTGTGATTCATATAGGCATATTTTATACAGTGTTAACAGTTTGTACTATTAGCTACTCCTCCCTTTTTCCTCCACCAATATTCTTCTTCTACCATTCCTCTTTTACTGTGACGGCTGCCCAATCAACCATGCTGAGCATTAACTTAGCATTATCTTCTCTCCATTTCTTTCACTCATATGTTGACACAGTCACTTTTCTTCTTGACCTTTTTATTTAAATGGCGATTTTCAGTCACTGGAATAAAAATATCTCATGATTCAAAACTTTCCTATTCTTACAGTAGACTAGCCTAATATAGACATGACATTTCATACCTGCTCCCCACCCCACCATCCTACCAAGCTGGGGTAACTGCCCAGCCCATTACTCCCCAGAACTCCCCAGTTCGTTATATGCCATATACAGATGTCAGTAAAAAATACTGAAAATCCATACATATATAATACATACTTACATGTATATGCGTGAATGCATTCTTGTGTGTGTGTGTACATACATATACATATACATATACATATACATATACATATACATACAAGTACACACATATTAGCCCAAATATTTATTCCTAAGCTCCTGGCTCAATGAACACTGCTATAAAGTCAGCAGACCCAAGCAGATGCTATCCCAGGACTCACCAGTGGGTGACATATTTTGAACTTGTCTTTCTGGGATTTGATGTTTTGGAGACTTCCAGCCAGAAGAAGACATTTCATCCTCCATTTTCTGCCAGTCAGGTGGATGGGGCCAAGTATTCTTTAAATGGCTGTTCCCTTGCCCTCTCCTTCTAAAGCTTTGCAGGCTGTTTCTATTGGATGGAATGATCACAGGTATGAGGTGCTAGAGAATCTACTAAGATTGTTTCATTTCTGACATTTCCTTTCCCAGTGCTTCCACAAGCAAGAGACTGAGGCTGGTCATTTTGTGTAGCTCTTGCCTAACAAATCCGACTCACCCACAAGTCACCCTCATGTGTCATTGGTCTTCTTTAATAGCAAAGAATGAACAGCAACCACTGACAATTAGAAAATACTTAATAAATGTTTGTTGGTTGCCAGATTATTTGAGAACTAAGAATCTTGGTTGGTGAGCTAATACAAACAGTGTGCCAGATACATCTCTTTGTCCTCTGTCTCCATTCTGGGGGAGAGCAACTTTTCCATTAATCAACTCATCTGATCTCTCTGCCTGTTGAGGGGGTTGAGTTAAAATGAGGAGAAACTGGCGCAGATGGCACCACAAGTCACCTTCTTCCTATCCAGTGATTGGTTTAGCATCCCCTCCTCATTGCTTTCTGTCTTTTCATTGCTTTTATTTTATTCTCTTTTTAAATAAAAGAAAATAAGTAGGTTCTAAATCTTTGCCTAGTGAGATTAATGCTGTAGTGGGTAGCAATTTATAAAGAAATTTGGACCCCTTGAGGAGAAGTATAAATATTCATTTATTCTTATTTTAATGTGGCTGAGGCATCAAGGGAGGGAGAAGAGATACTGGCTCCATTTGCAATAATGATACAATTTTAAATCATATGGCTCCTTTTTTGAAACTGACCTCTAATCCTTTGGGTAACTGATCACCTTCTTATACTTAGCTAGTCTTGCCTCAGACTTACATAACTTGGCTAATTCTCAGAGCATACATTATATATATATATATATATATATATATATATATATATATATATATATTCATATGTGTATATATACAAAAATACATACAATTCTCTCTCTGTGTATTGCCTTTCCTATTTAGGGAAACTTGTGCTTACTTAGGTATGATTTCAATATAAACACAAGGTTCCATAAATGGGTGAACCTATAATCCTACCCCAGGGAGATACCTGGGCTACAGTCTATGCTGTGACATGCTCTTATATTCTTGACAAGGAGAAGCAACAGCTTCCCACTCAGTGTTGTATATAGTATACACACATAAACTTTTAGCAGAAATTCTCTCTGTAGCTGAATATTTATTTTTTTTGCCTATTGTCAGGTGGTTTTTTCTTCAAAAGGGAAATGATTACAATTCAAACACAATGGCCACTCTGTCTCATTTTCTAACTCCTTATTATAGAAGGAAATAAAATACTCTTGTTTTTCAGTATAGAAGGTAGCGGTGCAATCTCTCTCTCTCTCTCTCTCTCTCTCTCTCTCTCTCTCTCTCTTTCCCTCTCTCTCTTTGTCTCTCTTGTAACTTACAGTCTTGTGTCTTGTAGAGTTACTGCTATGGACACTGAAACATTAAATGACATGGCCATGGTCACACAGTTTTGAACCCAGATCTTCCTAATTCTAAAACTTATTTTTACCTACTATTTTATACTGTTCTTGTTTACTTTGTACAGGGAGAGTTGGGGAGGGGTAGACATGGCAGAGGGTGGTGATGGGGGAGTGGGATGTTCAGAGACCGCTACAAATATCATTAAGTTGTTGATTATAGACTCTTTTATGTTGACACAACAATGTACAGTACAAAGAAAAAGGGCACTTTGAGTTGTTGATCCAGGGATTAAAATCTCCCTAGGTATGTGATGACAAAGCACACTAAGAATGTAAAACCACACCTTTAAGGAGAGTTTGGGGCTGTTTGGAGCATTCAGAAAATATCTGGGTTGGGTCTACTACCTGATACAGTCTCATCACAGCAATAAGAGTGTGGGAAAAAGCCCTGGTACAGATGAATTTTACCAATGAATCAGGATATGATCAGGGTTTGGTCAGATCTTTAAAAATAATTTAGGTTGTATTTACACATGAAAATTAGTTTGTTTAAATTCAGGGCAACAAAAAAATAATTGAATTCATTTAACCAATTGTTATCTATAGCCAATTGTAGTTAACTAGTTAACTAAACCAGCTCTTTTAATTTTTTTGTTCTTAGTTTTTAATCTTTATGATGCCAAAAAGAAGTTTGGCAGGGTTTTTTTTTCATATTTTTTTGTTTGCTTTGGCATCATATAGACATTTATTGGCTAATGATGATCTACCATGTAAGGTATGTGCAGTATCTTCTCCCTGTGGCCAATCTATGGAGACTAGGCAAACCTCATTGCAGAAATTGGTGATGTAGGATTCCTTTCTCTCACTACTTCAAAAATAGCAGGTATCCTCTAATTATTTCCTATCAGCTTACTATGGAGATGAAAAACATTTTCATTATCTGTTGAGCCAGAAATTAGTATATATTTATTAGGTTTGAAAATATAGAATCTCACTCTTTCCCCTAATGACTTTGTAGTAAAGCAGAATTCCTTTAGGTGGGGAGATAAATGGACACAGCTACCTTACCTTTCTACCTTCCTGTCCTGTGTCCATGAATGCATGATGCCTAACTTTTTGTCTTTCTTATCTCTTTGTGTTTAATCTTTTTTGATGTTGGGTAAATGAGTATTGGAGATAGAAGATACCAGATTAAGATCTTGGGAGATTTTAAAGGTTTCAAAAGTTATCAACAGTCCAACAACTGTAGTCCACTATAGAGTGCATCAGTTGACACAGCACCCCAGTTGAGTGAAGACCTAGTCCTGAGGAAAGACCCATTCAACTTAGCCCAACAAGGAGTCAGACCTTCTGAGTAAGGAAACAGTTTATTCATTTGGCTATGTCACACCCAGAAGTGAACTTGGTACAAATCTGAGATAGGAGAAATGGACTTCCAAGGTTAGGAAGTAACAACTTGCTGAATTGGGGGGGGGAGGGGTGGCGTAGCAGGAAAGGACATAATTTGTGGCATTTTGCTTTTAATTTGACTCCCCTTTTTCCAGGTAGGTGCATAGAGGGGAGTTTAACTCTGGTTCAATCCTTTATTTACCATTTTTTTTTAGTAAATATATCTTTGTAAGAGCATGATATTAATTGTTTAATTGATCTTGGGCATATGTTAACTGGTTGAACAATAGGGAGCACATTGGAGGGCGGCTTCACCTGTCCTGCAGAGTCACTCATAGAACCATGAGCTAGATGCTCTTTGGGATCCAGCCTGACAGTTCAGGTGGAGTTTGGAAGAAAAATGGCCATAGACCTCAATACAATTACAATAAGAAGTAAATGCAGATGAGGGCATTCTGAGAAGAGCCATACTCAATATGTGTTCTCAAAGTGTCCTCCTACTATTGAAAGGAAGGAAAAATGCAACAATACATAAATATATCCTAAAAATTGACATTATTTTGTGATTTTTCAAATAATTTATTCTTTTTCTGAGAGGAAGAGGTCAATATTTTAAGCTAGAAAGGGAAGAAATATGATCTAATAATTATCTTTCTAGCTAATAAAACAATTCAGTTGATGTACTTGCCTCTACACCATTTGTATAGCCCCCTCTTCAAAACTATAATGACATCTGGCAGATAAGGGCATGGTGGGGATTGTATAGAATGAATGGGGTTTGTATCACATTCATAGAACTAAAAGCCTGTCTATAATCACAGACGACTGGCATTCTTGTCATTCTATCAATTACTAATGATAACCAGCATCTTTACAGAGCTTTAAGTTTTACCAAGCACTTCACAAATATTATTTCACTTTGTCCTCAGAAGGACCCTAGGATGTAAGAGCTAATCTTATCACCATTTTACAGATGAGGAAAATTAAGTGAGAAGATACTGAATAATTTTCCCAGGATCATACAACTAGTAAATGTCTGAGGTCGGATTTGAGCCCGGAGCTCTAGCATTGTACCATTCAGTGGATGGCAAGAGCAAAAGTCAATTTAAATTGGAATTCATCTCGTTGAAGGCATCCATGGTCACCCAGAATCATCTCTAATTTCTCAAAACTCCTATAGGATTTTGTTTGTGTTTCTCTTGTGTTTGTTGGATTCTACATCCTGTTATAGTTATCGGTATACCTATCTCAATACCCTGCCTAGACCATGAATTTCAGTTTTGTATACCCTGCCATGTCCAGGAAATGACTTCATGTGCAGGAGGTGATAAAGCATCTCACAATCACCCTCCTTCTCTTTCTAATACTCAATCTCTTCATGTCTACTGGTTCTTTCCCTACTACCTTTCTGTCCTCCATGCAAAAAAATAAGACAAAGCTTTTGTCTGATATTTCTCCTCTCTTTCTCAGTCAAACTCTTAACCAATCATACTCTCTTTGTTTTTAATTCTCTCTTTTCTGGTCTTTTCTATTTCTGTCGAGGGCAACACCATCCTTCCCATGACCCACATTTGAAATGCCAGTATCTTTCTTGATTCTTCAGTCTTTCTCATTCCACATAACCAGTCAATTGTCAAATCTTGTCATTATTACCTCTAAAAAATCTCTCTCATCTGTCCATTCACACAGCTACCCCCTTAATCGAGATCTTCATCCCTTCTTGTCTGGATCATTGTAATGGCCTCATAATTTTTTTCCTTGTTCTAGGTCTGTCCTTCACTCGGCTATCAAACTGATTTTTCCTAAAGTGCAAATCTGATCATGTTACTCTCCTTCTCAATAAACTCCAATGTCTCCCCTTTACCTACAGGATAAAATATAAATAGAAGCATATATTTAAAACTCTTTGCCACTTGATCCTAACCTACCTTTCTAGCTTTATTTCCCATTATGCTTCTCAGTTCATTACGTGATCTAGCCAAACTGATGTATTCCTCATGCACAGCACTTCATCTTTTGTCTCATGCCTGATTGTTCCCCTTTCCTAAAATGCATTCTTTCCTCATCTCCATCTTTTGGAGTCTTTCATTTCCTTCCAGGTTCAACCCATATAGCATTTTTTGTGTGTGTAAAGTCTTTCCTGATTCTCTGACCAATTAATTGCTATGGCTTTCTTTCCTAAATCACCTTCTATGTATTTACTGATATCATATGGACAACTATATAGGTACATGTTGTCTATCGCAGCTAGCCTGTAAGTTTTTTAAGAACAGGGAATGCTTTTTCATTTGTTTATCTCCAGCGTATTGCATAGTATTCTGCACACAGTAGGAACTTAATAAATACTTGTTTATTGATTCTTAAAAAAAATTCCAGGTGCCCTGAGAACAGTAATTAGATACATTGTGGGTATAAGTAGGCAGTAGCCTATCCACATTGCTGACATGAACCCTAAAAGTGGTACAGAAGACATTGTAAAAAACACAGACTTACAAAAGGCCAGGAGCTAAATCTTACCATAACCAGAGGAAATCTGCACTGAGGCACCCTAAGGAGGAAAGGCAAGTATGAAAATTGCCCAGAACAATTCAGGTATAGACAGGTTGTGATTTGTATTAGTAGAAAAAATAATTCTATCAAGGAGATCACAAATTTACTGGTGTCCAAATAAATCATAACACATTTTTAAAAGATGATTTAAAGGGGGGAAAAAATAATTTATAGCCAGGTCCCAGTTAGTGCAAATAGTGAATCCCCCTTAAGTAGTCATAGATATTTGAACTGATAGCATTTCAAGTTATAATTATGTGAAATATGGTGATTAGCTCTAGCTAAATGGAAATATACAGTAGAAATTAAAATAATACAATGAATAATTTGAATAATATGAATAACAAATCAGGATTCATCATTCACCCTAATCAGGACCCAGCTATAACATAAAGATATAATCTTAAAATCATGATATGGTAACTAGACAAAGGAATAAACAATATAGAGAAAATGAAAGGGAGTCAGTGAGGACTACCGTTTGCAAAGACACCTCCATCCAGAAGTCATGACTCCCCAGGGAAGGTGAAACACAATTCACTATTTGTCAGCTTTGCGCTTCACTGTTTTCTTTCTTCTTTTTCCATATTTCACCATTGAAATCTGCTCGTATTTACTGCTTTTGGGGATTGACTAATCCCTGTTGAATGATGATAACTACTGTCTAGGTGAGTATCTTTTCTTCCCATTACCCTCAGCTGTTCCTCTGCCCACTAGAGTAAAGTCACAGGGTGGAGGTTCTCTACTGTTTATCTTTTACTATTGTTTTTTTCTGTTCTCTAAAAAATCTGAGAAAGACATAGCCCTAGGCCTTAGACTTCCTTAACTCAAGGTCAGTTTAGAGCTGGACTAGGTCTTTTGGCTTCTGTTCATGTGGAATAATGGGAAAAAAAACCCCAAAACACTGAGATTGGAGCCTGGAGATCTAGGTTGTTATGGCACCTCTTTGGGTTTGGATTAGAGGTGGGGAACCTGAGGCATTGTGGCCCTCTAGGTCCTCAAGTGCATCACCTCAAGGTCACAGGTTGCCTACCTCTGGATGAGATGATCTCCAAGGTTCCCCCCACTTCCAACCTTCTATAATTCTTAAATCCAGGTATCCAGATTCAAAATTCCTGGTGTGCCACATATTACGCATCAAGTTGTTTTTGCACATGACTTCTGGAATGATCCCCAGAGGCCTGTTTTATGATGTAAGCATTTTATTTTGGGGATCTGAAGCTGAGATTATGTTTAGTATGCCACTCAATGATAATAAGAGGAAAAAACAAGATGTTTGCCACGGAAAATCTTAACTCTTCATGTTGGCTCAAGGTCAGCAAACTCTGCCAGCGTGGCAGCAGCTTATACACTAGGAAATCAAGTTCTGCTACTTGAGCATTTTGGCATGAAGCCCAAGGAAATGCCTTTTGTTGGTGGTAAGAGCTACTGACCTTGGAAGAATGCTTAAGATCAGAAGGATGAAAAGAGGATCTATATCGGTCCAAGTAACTACAAAAGTGCGAAGGGTAAGCATTTTGAATATATCTGCCAGGCTTCAGGGTGGCAAAAATGACCACTTTATGGGACTATGATGCCCAGCAATAGCTGGTTTATCATGTAAAGGCATTCACAGGGACCACATGATAGGTCTACAAATTGCTTTCAGAGATCTACTCAATTACCCCAAAATTTCACTGCTTCTACTCAAAGACAACTGCTCTCCTATTACTAAATTGATTCAATTGAACAAATACTTACTAAGTAGCTACTAGGTGAAAAACTTTGTGTTAGGAGCGGAGATCCAAAGATTTAAAAGTGATATAACTTTGGAGCTCAAGGAACCTGCAATCAGATGGAAAGTATATGCGTGTACCAACAGGTATGGTATCATGAGGATTACAATGGATGGGGACAAAGGTAACTACAATAGCTTTTAAATTTATAAAGTATTTTACAGGTATTATTTCCTTTTATCCTCACAAAAATTCTAGGAGGTAGATACTATTACTATCCAAAACCATAATCCTACTACTACCCTATGAAGTCCATAGATTGTACCGCACTAGCCTGCCCTCCCTGACACCTCAAAGCTCCACTTAAGGGCTGCTTTCTGGACCCTCCTGGCTTAAGAGTGATTATCAATAGTAACGTTGCTGTTTCCCTCCTAGCCTGATTTAGTTATTTTTCTTTGGCTCATTTAAGGGGCCATCCCCTGAAGACTTCTTAAACAGACCTATTCACTGAATAGGCGTTACTTTACTCTAAGTGAATAGCTTAATAGGCCTTGGCTTCTTTAAGCCAAGGCCTCCCATCACATCCTGGTCCATCTCCAGTCATCCTGAGGAATATCTGGTCACTGGATTCAGATGGCTCTGGAGAAGAAGTGAGACTGGTGACCTGCACAGCCCTCCCTCCCTCAAAACAAAGTCAAGTGCAAGTCATGTCATCACTTCTCTGATAGCGTGGTCTTCTTCAACAACATCAAAATTATGAAGACTTAAAAGCTTACAAAATAGAGAAACCTAGCAGAAGTAATCAAAATCATACAGGAGCAGAATGAGGTATGTATCATTTCATAGTGCTCATGTCTATTGCTAGAACTGTCCCACATGCTTTCAGTGAAACTACATACAATGAATTTATATCTCAATATTTGTATTTAGTTACACAAAAAGCAGTTATTTTATTCTATTATTCTGTGCAATAATCCATATTATATCATATATATATATATATATATATATATATATATATATATATATATATATATATATATATGTAAAATCATAGCAGCAGGATACTATGTCTGGCTCCATGACCATTCTATCTGAACTCAAAAATAAAGATAAGAATGAGATAAACAATGTAATGACAGTAGAAATAATTCACACATGTATAAACACTTAGGATTTTCACATTACTTCCCTAATAGGAGCTCTATGATAAAGACTGAGAAAGTATAATTGGCCCCATTTTACAGACAAATAAACTGAGTTTCTGAGAAGTGACTTGCCACCCACAGTCACAGAGTTAATAAGTATGTAAGGAGGATTTCAAAACGTAGTTTCCTTACATAACACTGATTTCCTTTGGGATTCAAAATTTACATTCATTTAGTAAGCAAGATGGATGTGAGATCTATAGAGTAAATGAGTAGAATCCTTAGTTTGAGAAGTTTAAATATTTTGGCCTAGGAATCAGAGAATCTGGGTTCAAATCCTGTCTCCGATGCTTATTGAATGTGTGGCTGTGGTCAAATATTTTGCATCCTTGTCCCTCAGTTTACAGTTTTCTAGGTTGGATTCAATGGGCTTTAAAGCCACTTGCGGCTCTAACTTTGTGATCCTCCTGTTGTGTTTACTATTTGGGGAAAAAGTCACAAAAAAAGTTTATCTGATTCATTATCACATTTTTATTTGTCATATTTGCTCCTTTAACCTTGCTTAATTTTTTTTTCAGAAAAGAGTCTTAAATATTTGGCTACATTTTTACATAATCTTTTTCATTTCATCCTCACCCAAAAATGTTTGCATCATTGTGAAACCGCTGGTATTCACGAAAACTATATTCTTAGATGAGCCTGTTCAAAACTCCTCAACCCAAAGAGATGTAGTTTCAGCAAATATAAGCTAGGTCCAGCCAACCAGTGAGGCCTGAATCCTTGCCTTTGGCAGAACTGCCATGCACACAACTCAACTCTAAGCCAAAAGCCTCCAGGCCAGACAAATAATCATGTTGTTTTGGAACACAAATTGTCAAAGGCAATGCTATTTAAATATGTTCACTATAGTGTGAGATGAAGCCCTAGTGTTGTGGTTATTACCCCAAATGCCAACCATAGACCATATAATTCATTCATTCATTGAACAAGCATTTAAGTGCACACTACATACATGTAAAACATCATGCTAATTGATGGGAATACAAATGCAAAAGGAAACATGGTCCTTGTCCCCAAGGAGTCTACATTCTCCTGGGAGACACAAAACACAAGAAAATACATAAATGTGTTATTTGAGGAGAGAGAGAACACTACCTAGGGCAGTCAAAAATGTCTTCCCCCAGCAGGCACCCGAGCTGAACCTTACAGGAAGCTAGAGGCTTTAAGGGCCAGAGGAGAGAAAGAAGCATGTTCTAGGCAGGGGGAAGCAACCTATGTAAAGGTGAATGGGCAGAGGATGAACTGCAAGTTCACTGAGGACCAAGAAGGTCTATTGGACCAGAGCAGAGTATATGAAGGGAAATTGTGATAAGTAAGTCTGGGAAGATAGACCAGAGCTATACACAGAGAGGAATTTAATTCCCAGCTGAGGAATATACACTTTTTGTGAAATGGGGAATCATGAAAGACTTTTGAGCAGGGGAACAACCAAGTCAGACCCACATCAGATTATTTTCACAATTTTGTAGACAATGGATTGGAAAGGATAAAGCCTAGGAGCAAGAAGACCAGTTAAGAGGCTCTTGCTATAAGTAGCCCATGCAAATGGGGAATAAGGACCTAAATATCACAGATGTGGAAATGAAGATGACAGGAAAGTAGTTTTTATTTAAATAAATAATTATATGAATATGTAATTATAAATATAAACAAATAAATAAAATAAGCATTTACTTATTACTTAAAGAAACAAAAGTTATAATAGCTTTGGGAAGAAGGCGTGGTAGTAACTACTGCTTTGTGGCATATCTGCTAATGTCACAATCTCTTAGAATTGTCTGTGGACTCAAACCCTGAAAGAAATGAAGGAAAGCAAGGAAGCAAGGTAAAGGATGCATTAGTAGATGGCAATTCACCTGAGAAAGACTTGAGAGTTTTAGTGGGTGACAGCCTCATTATGCATCAACAGGATAGTATGAAAAGGAAAAAAAATGATCTTAAACTGCCTAAAGGAGATATTGTTTATAATCTCTGGAGGTAACCATCCTACTGCATTCTGACTTGGACATGCTACATATGTTGCATCCAGTTCTGGATGCCACAGTTTAGGAAGGATATTAATAAGCTATTATTTGCCTTGGTTTCCTCTTCTATAAAATGAGCTGGAGAAGGAAATGGCACAGTGCTCCAGTATCTCTAACAAGAGAACCCCAAATGGGGTCACATATGAGTCTGATACAACTGAAATGACTAAGCGACAACTGATAAGCCACCCATTTCCAAAGGAGGACAACCAGAATTTTGAAGATCCTTGAGATCAAGGCATCTGAGGATTGAGTGAAGAAACTGGGGATATTTAGTTTAAAAATTAGAAGACTGAGATGAGGAAACTGAGGCAAACAATAGCTTCTCAATATTCTTTCTAAAATGAGGTGCCCAGAACTGCATACAATATGTACCCAAATAGCTCCTTTAAGCAGCCTAAGATCACATTTTAGAAAACTCAGGGGAAGATAGGACATCTGTCTTCAAGCATTTGAAAGTCTGTCACATGGCAGAGGAATTACATTTTTTTTTTCTTCAACCAAAAAGGCCCAGCTGGCAATAATGGGTGGAAGATACAAATAAGTAGATTTAGACTTGATTCGAAGAAAACTGCTTGATTATCAGAACTCTCCCAAAACTGAATAGACCATTTCAAGCAGTAGTGGGTTGTCTCTCACTAGAGGTCTTCTAACAGAGGGCAGTCACCTATCTAGTGAACCCAGGTTTGGAATTCTTAGAAGAGACTCCACCATTTTCCTCTATTACTTAGGAACTCTCTTACTGTGTATTAGAGGTTGTGGAGTGACTAACCTGCTGGAAATGTGAGTACTAATCACATGGTGTGAGGGCTGCTCATCCACATTCGGTGTTCACCTGTCACCCAACTCTCACCTGTGTCTCCAAGAAGCTGTAGCATGCACAGCAGCCATACTCAGATAAAACTGTCTCAGCAGATGAGCTAAACCAAGTTGAGGGTAACTTATCAGTAAGTTAGGGGAATGTCTTCCCCAAATATGTGAAGACTTCCCCTGAAGCAGAAAAACAATTTGTTTCAACAGTCAAGAAGGTGGTTGAAGCAGGTGCTGTGGAGTACTTAGAACTTAGTTGATATCAAAGACACCAATATCTTCCACTGTGTCCCAGGCCACCTCCAATCGTGTTGACTTGTGTCTTGTCACTGCACTTTGATGACTGGAAAAGAGAATGAGACTTATGACTTTGTACAACTTTGCCTCACTTATATCCAATTCATGCTTGAGTCAAGACATCACCCACCATCCCTTGTTTTAGTATTTTCTTATCTTACTGTTTTATTATTTTACATACCATGAAGTCCTGTGGCAATGGGTGAGTGACAAAGCAGTAGGTACAGACACACAGGGACCTGTAGTCCCAACCCTGCATGCAGGCAACCCAGGGCTTTAAATGATCTTCTCACTGAAATAAAGTAAAAGTGAGATTCAGGAGCCCCTTAGGTATCGGATAAACTTTTTCAAAGCATTGTGTGGCCCTCCTCCTGGCCTGAAGAAAGGGCTAGAAAAGGTGCTCTAAAAATTGTCTGCTTCATTCAGCCCTGGCTAACTTACCACAGCAGGCAGATGGGAATTAAAGTGCAAAAACAAAAAAAAAAGTACAAAAATTTTTACAAAGAAGATTCTACTCACCATTGGTACATAGAATGTGTGCATACTCATAGAAAATGAAATCCAATAGACTCAAAAGATAAATAGCTCTTGTTTTGAGAGAACTAAGCAGGTACCTCTTCCAAATAATGCAATACTCCCTGAGTGCAACAAAGGTGGCAAGTGAAGGTTGACTTACTGAAGTCAGAGCAGGATATAAATTTTTTTCTAGAGTGGCTGCTGTGGTGAGGAGCATTATGACACTAATGTAGATTTTTCAATCAGATCTAATCTAGTCAGCATGCTTGTATGCCTCCCAAAAGGAGTGAACAACATGACATTGTAACTGCCACTTTCAGGAAAGTACCACACCACCATTATCAGTGCATATGCTCCCACCCTAATGAGCCCTGATGAGGTCAAAGAAGAATTCTATGAAGACCTGGAGACTCTCATTATAAATATGCTGAAAGAGGACAAACTTGTAATTCTGGGAAGCATTAATGCCATATTAGTCACAAGCTATCAGACATGGCAGAATGCCCTTGGGAGAAACAGAGTTGGAAACAGCAAGAGCAACAGTTTTTGCTACTGAAGGTTTAGTGTCTCTCATGACCTTCCCAGCATCAGCACTGTTTTCTGTTTACCTAAACTGACATTTAATGTACATGGTTATAAGGAGAAGAGAGAGGCAAGATGTGGCATAGGGCTAGACTAATCATGGATGCATTCTGTCCAGGATAAATATTTACATTCAGCAAAAGAGATGGTCCCAATGCAAGGGAGACATAAAATCATCAGATTAGAGTGGTGCTTTGTGTGTGAATAGTGAAAGGGAAAGCTGATTCAGAACATAGTTAGTAATAAAGGAGCAGAAAAGAGTGAACAGCTTTCAGAGACTTAGTCTACAGTACCACATTTGCTCATCAGAAACAGAACACTTACAAACCTCAGGACTGGTTTGATGAAAATGACAAGAAAAATTCAGAAGCTGCTAAATGAGAAACGAGAACTCCACAGAGTTTACCAGTAGGACAACTTGTCCATCTCCAAGAAGGTAGCTTTTAAGTCCATCAAAAGTAAAGTATAAACAAAGCTTAGAGAGATGCAGGATTCTTGATTCAGTAAGAAAGCAACTGAGATTTAACTTTACGCTGATAGCAATAATCCAGAATACTTCTAGGATGCCATGCAGACTATTTATGGACTAAAGACTGCTGGTGAATTCCAAATACTCAGTGCTGAAGGAGCCATAGACATGATCCTAGAAAGATGGGCTGAACATTTCCATAGTGTTCTCAACCAATGCCAAAACCATTGACCATGTGCTTCAGATTGTAATGAATCCCTTTATATCTGAACTTCTAGCTGAAGGTATTGAATGCCATCAGACTCCTCTTAAGTGGCAAAGTGCCTGGTGTTGATTTCATCCCAGTGGAGATCTATAAAGCAGGGGATCCACTGCTCAAACACAAACTGACTGAAATCTTCTGGATTATATGGTGAAAGGAAGTTATCTCCCAGGAGATCAAAGATGCCTCCATTGTTCATCTCTATAAAGGAGAGGAAAACAAACCCTCCTGTATCAATCAGGGAGCTGGGATGGAAGGGAGGAACATCTCTCTCCTCATCATGGCTGGCAAGATTCTTGCCAGATTCCTCCTTAACAGGCTACTCCTTCACCTGAGAACCAGTGTGGCTTCAAAAGGGGCCAAGGGATGGTCAAAATAGTGTTTGATGCCCAGCAACTTCTTGAGAAATGCCTGGAGCAGAACGAAGGTCTGTACACAATGCTTTTGGACCTGATCAAGGCCTTTGAAAAGATTCATCAGTCGTGAGAGTTTGTGGAAGGTCATGGCAAAATTTGGCTTCCCAGAGAAGTTCATCAGTATCACATGTTAGTTTTATAACAGCCTGCTTGCACAGGCTCCAGATGATGGGTGATACTGTCACATTTTCCCAGTCACTAATGGAGTGAAGCAGGACTATGTGCTTGTTCCCACGTTTTCCATGCAAAAATGGCATCAAGAGAAAAGGCTACAAGCCAAGACCAAGGTGTAGGGAGAGCTGGTATAGGACTTTTTTGTTCACAGATGATTATGCACTCAGTACAGTCTCTGAGGCTGAGATGCAATAAAGTGTGATCGATTCTTTGCTGCTTGTGCTAATTATGACTTTATAATCAACACTAAATAAACACCAATAAGCACTACCTCATCCATATGTGTAACTATTGGTCATAGTAAATGAAGAAAATTTTAATACTGTGGATAAGTTCACTTTCCAGGGAAGTACATGCAGATGATGAGGTTGATGCACACATTGGCAGAGCTAGTTTAGCATTTGGGAGACTCTGAAAGAAAGTGTAGAAGAGAAGAGGTACTGGGCTGCTTACCAAACTGAAAGTCTACAGACCGGTTGTGCTGACTTCATTGTTGTATGCCTGTGAAACCTGGGCAGGATACCAGTACTATGTCAGAAAAGTGAACAGCTTCCACTTGAGTTGTCTTACCTCATAAAGTAAGGTAGTGGACGCTTAGGTTCTTTCTTGAGCTGAACTACCAAGCATTCAAACTCTACTGCAGAGAATACAACTCCTCTGGGCTGGCCATATAACCTGAACGCCAAACACAAGCTTATCTTACAGAGAACTCACACAGGACAAATGCTCACATGGTGATCAGAAGAAGTGATACGAGAACACTCTCAAGGTCTCTCTGAAGAACTTTGGAATTGATTGTGAGACATGGGAGATGCTGTCACAGGACCTCTCAGCGTGATATGTTTGCCTCAAAGAAGGTGCTATTCTCCATGAGCAAAGCAGAATCACAGTAGCACAAAGTAAACATGAACTGTACAAATCCAAGGATATCTCCATCCCAAATGTTCTAAAGGACCACTTGTTTTTGACATGTGTTAGAGCCTTCCAAACTCTTATTGGACTGATCAGCCACAGTTGAACACCGAGTACTCTGACTTCAACATTGCAATGTCATTGATCCTGTTCAAAAATAAAGGATGAATAATGTTAAATAAAATAAATACATATGTATATGCGTATATAATGTTTTATATAAAATATGTATAATTTGAAATCTAAATATTAAAGAATAAGAAAGATGATATATATAGGAAAAAGCTCATAATATAAAGGGTTAGGTTTACAAAATGTTCAATCATTGCTATAGAAAATGACTAAAAAGCATGCTGCTTTTCCCCTTTTGCAAATCAGAAAAGTATCTGCCTTCCCAAATATACAAAGGAACTAGGATGTAATTTTTTAGATGAAAAGGTTATGTTGCTTCTGTGTGAAATATTGTACTATTTATGAGAAACAGCCAGAAATGCTTTTATCAATTTATAGCTTTTCTGCTATTTAGCAGTTCCAGTCCTTGAAAAATTACTGTTAAAACCTATATCCTTGATTATCATTTAAGAGAAATTGTCTCCCTCACCAACACATGCCATGTGCTGAATATAAAAATTTGTAAAAGGGAAGTTGATAGAGCCATTAGAGTCACCAGAGGAGAGGGATTATTGACTGGAAATCTAAGAGCCTCAGGCCAGTAGGAAACATTAAGTCCAAGACATTGAGGTCAATCCTAGACTTGTTGGAGTTTTACCTATGTTACCATGGCTTCTTTCAGCTAAGTTTCTAAGTCATATTGTTCGATTGTCTAGAAGAAAGTTAGAGTACTGTGTACCAAAAATGATGCCACCTTGCCAATCAATTAATCAAGTTCCTTCAGCCCTGCTGGCTGCCTGACCCTTGCAACCAATATCCAGTTTTTGGCACTAACAAATGATTCAACATTAGAAATAGACTTGTTTTTGGTGGAAAAGATAGTAAAGAAGCTGCGTTACCAACTATTTTGCTGCTGCATTCTAAGGGACACTGGACTTTTCCATCTGGTTTGTAGCTGAAATCTCCAATGTGGATTATCTCCTTCTATTACAATATGAGCTCCTTGAGAGCAGGGACTATGTTGATTTTTTATGTATATCCCCAACATGGAGTATAGTGTTTTGTTCACAGTAAACACTTAATAAATGCTTTTTCATTCATTGATTCTTTCATAAATTCCAAGCACTGCATTAGATATTAATAATACAAACAAAAAAGTAAAGCAATCTCTGCCCTGAAGAAGCAAATATTTTGTCGAGGAGAGTGATATGGTATACATATATAGAGATATGCAAACTATGTATAAATAATGTATGATGTATAAAAAGTATATAATGTATATACATGTAATATATATAAATAATGTATAATATACAACAAATGTATATGTATATAATGTATATAGACATAATGCATGTGATATACTTGCATGTATAATGTATACATGCATATATAATGGATGAAATGTATCTAAAAATAAAAACAGGAAATTTAAGGGTAGGGTATTAATAATAACCAGGAAAGTGGTTTGGAAAAGCTTTATGTAAAAAAGTCCCATCTGAGCAGAATATTCAAGGACCTATCTCTAGGAACCTGCTTTTCTGGGCTATCATCTTCTAGATCCACTACTGCTCTCTACACACTTTTAGCATTTTAGAAAGGTGTTTTTTCGTCGTTGTTGTTTATTTGTTTGTTTGTTTTTTAAGATACTTGTGACCAGCCTTACAAAATCCAACTGGTTTGCCACCCAGGAGCTCAGGTGAAAAAAGCCCAGACACAATGGTATGTTGGGGCTATCCTTGAAGATGGGGTGAGATAACACTTAGCGGCCCTGTGAGGAAGCTGTGTAGCAAACACTGATATGCTGGTGCTGCCTTTGCTTACTGGGGCCAGCCTCTCTTTGCCCAGCCCTTCCCATAGAAGAACACCCTGTCCCTAGTTAATGACAGGCCCTGGCTTTATTAAGTAAATCACACTGGCATGACAGCTGTCACAGAAACTGCTTGACCTTGCCAGGCTTATGTGAACAAAGGCACTATGAGCCAGGTGGCCATCAGAAGGTAAACCAGTTGTCCTGGGAGGACTCCTGTGTAGCTGTATCTGCAGACACACCCTGCTCTTAACTAGGGTGTATCACCGATGGATCTTTACAGGCAGATAAGGTGTAATTGGGTCTTCTTTGCTCCACGTGGGTCAGAACAGTTGAAGGGCTGCAAGGACATTCCAGTTCTATTAGCTATACTTAATTCTTCCTAGGTTTAAAAACAAACAGAAAATAACGACAACTACAACAAAACAATAACATGTGTGCTTCAGCAATAGCATGCCTCCTTTTCCGTTATTACTGTTCAACTCCATGTTACAGTGAACTGAAAAATTAAATTAACAAAGGTTTAAATGCCTTCTAGGTACCAGGTACTGTGCGCTTAACAACAATTACCTCATTTGAAATTCACAACAATCCTGAGAGGGGGATGTTATTATTGTTTCCATTTTGCAGATGAGAAAATTGAGGTGGAGGTTAAATGACTTGTCCAGGGTCACATGGCTAATAAGCAAAAGGCCAGATTGAACTCAAGTCTTCTTGATTCCAAGAATATGGTTCTAGCCACTGAACCAATGATAATTCACTGTGGTGGAAAGAGTTCTGGATTTGAGGGTAGAAGACCTGGGTCCTGCTCCTAGCTCTGCTACTTAGTTTCGTATGTGACCATAGGTACCTTGCTTTAACTCCACTGGGTAATGTCTCCTCATCGGTAAAATACAGAGGTTGGAGTAAATTTGACTGATGGACTATATCAGGAGCATATGACATGTAAATGTTCTATCCCTTACTAGAGGGTGCCCTGAATGGGCATTGCTTAGAAAGGCCAAGGTCATCCACTGTACCCTGGCCCATCTCCAGTCATCTTGACTTGTGTCCTGCCACTGAACTCCTATGACTCTGGAGGATAGAGTAAGACTGACACTGTTATGTAGCTCTGCCTCACTTAAATCCAACTCATGCTCATGTCAGGACATTACACTCCTGACATGTTTGGTCCAACCAGCTCTCTGTAATCTCTGCATCCTATGATCATTTGTTTGGGCTTTTTGACCACACAACCAATGTGCATTTTTTTTTTATCACTTAGAACCAAAGTTGCCAGAGCCAAGTAGGTAAGAAAAAAGGAGGGAAGAGCATGGCAGCTGGCAATCTTAATATGGAATTATTATTACACATGGACTAGGAAATATTGCGGGTGAACATCCATGCCCTGGAATTGTGTAGTCAACAGACTTGTCCTCTCTGAAGAAAGAAATGTAAAATATGTGCTGCAGTCTCTGCAGTATAGATCACAGATATTTCTGTTGCCCTCCAGAAACAGCCTTCACAAAATGAGCTTAAACTCACTTCTGAGATATGCCAACTATAATTTTAACTTTACTGGTGGAGATAGGAAGGAGGAGAAAGCCAGTTAGGGCTGTTATTCTTGATGTTTGATTCACTGTTTCTAATAATTACTTAATATGCACTAAACCCTAGTATCAGAGTCTCCCCAAAATGGACTTTTAGTTCTCAGTCTGAGAAGTGTCTGATTTTGTTTACAAAGGAAAAAGCACACAGATTTAGATTTAAAGGGTTTTTAGATTTGAAGGGTTTTTTAAGTTGTTTTAGTTTTCTCCTATCAGAATGTTTTCATAGATGCAAAACTGAAAATAAGAATTAGTGTTCTAATACCTAGAAATGATTCTATCAGCCTTAGGTGTACAGAGAGATCATGAAAAACTGTAAAGGAAAAAATATATAGCCCACGAGATAGGAGAGATCTTGTAACTAACGTTTATATAGTGCCTTAAGTTTTCAAAGAGCTTTACAAAAATTGTTATCTCATTTGATACTGACACCACTTCTCAGAGCTAGGTGCCATTATTATTTCCATTTTATAGATAAGGAAACTGAGTCAAACAAAGGTTAAGTGACATCTCCATGGTTCCGCAGGATGTCAGTGTCTGAGGTAGGACTTGAACTCAGATATTCCTGTCTAAAGGTTCAGCACTCTGACCATTACAGCGTCTTGCTATAATTCTGTGATACTGTCAACATTGACTCCATGACTTCTACTATGGTGAGCCTTGCCTTGATGAATATTATATTTGGACATTATCTTATTTGAAGGACTTTGCCATTTTCTCCAGATGGATATATAAATAACTTCGTTAAATTTAGAAGAATACAAGTCATTTCCTGGTTGATAAATGCTCAAAGGATGTAAACAGGCAATTTTCCAGTGAAGAAATCAAAATATTTCAGTCATATGAAAAAATGCTCTGAATCATATTGATGAGAGAAATGCAAATTGTTGGGAATTTCTAATGGCTTGAGCTCCCTCTCCCCTCATACAGTAGGTTTATCATTTTCTTACAATCATTGATAGCTTTTTGACCCCTTGTATTAATTCTACTTTTTTCTTACCACCCCCTTACCTGTTTACATACTGCACCCTCTAGTTAAAAGTGAGCTCCTTGAAATCAGAGACTGTTTTCCGTTTTGTCCTAGTATCCCCAAGGCCTAAAAAAGTGCTTTGCCCTTAGCTGAAGGTACTTAGCAAATGCTTATTGAATTGGGTACCACTGCTATTAGGTGTTTTGTTTTAATGGTAAATCTATTTAAATTCTCCAAGGAGCTTTTTTATAATTATTCTTATTCACATTCAAGGCCCTGGGGCCTTTGGTGGTGTAGTATCATTAACATAATTAAATGTTAAGGATCATTGTGACTCAATAGAGGAATACACCTACCTCTCTAATGTGGACACCTGGCTCCCAGTCAAGCCTGGGTCATTGGGTTCAACAGAACTGTTTACCCTACTATGTCTTCAGATGGATATTTGTACAAATTCTTAAATATTTTTATTTTGGGAGGGGTAGAGATCTGTGATCCTATGAATATAGGGCGTTCCCACTATGGAAACTCCCTCCTCTGATATAGATCAATTCCTCTGTAAATTGTCTAGGATACTAAGAGATTAAATGACATTGCCATGGTCACTTAGACACTGTACATTAGTAGAAGGTCTTGAACTCAGATCTTTCTGACTCCAAGCCTGACTCTCCATTTTACCATGTTGTTTCTCTTTCTAAGCATCAATTCCCAACTGTCATCTTGGAAAGCTATCTAGGGCTAAGGAGACAGTTTCCAGGGTAGACGAGCTTTATGTATGGGCAGCATGGGGAAAAGGTGATTGACATTCATTTTGTGGACATTATCTCCTTATCCTTTGTAATTCAATGAATGACCATGTAGCTATTGAATCTCTTTTAGTGGAAGATACTGCACTTCTGCCTCGGTTTTTCCATCTATGAAAAAGCCATATAATCCTATCTAGGTAATTCTACCCTGATAGACTCTCTGGTTAAAATCCAAGAAATATTTATAATGAAGTAGTCTTTGGAGAAACAATAAGTATTCTAATAATGAAAAATTCTTGTTGAATGCACTAGAATTTATATCATCTCTTTGAACAGTGTTTTGTAAATCATATTAGAATTCTTTCACAGTAAACTGGGTTTCCTCTATAGCTCCCATTTAATGTCTACACTTCAAAGACTGTCACAGGGTCTACAGTTCTCCTTGTGTCCTGCAATCACCTTCCTCATTTTCCTTAGCCTCTGCCATCAGTATTTGTGCCCTCCTCTTCACCCTCATGAAATAGAATCTAATTCCCATGGTTGCCTCTGATAAGCAGTCTGTGGCTACTGATGCAAGTCATTCTCTATGATAGGATTTTTCATTTCTGTGAGTATTTTCTCCTTTGCTCTCTTCTTGGTTGTAGTCAAGCATTTCATCTATCAGAACAGACATCACCATCTCCATGCAGGCCCCCCGAAGAAACTGACATATCCCAAAGTATTCATAGAGTTCTAAAGGAAAGCTATGGGGAAAAGGAGAAAGGGGCCACAAAAGCAATAAGGGTCCTTGGGTGTTTTTACTCTCTACAGTAGGTATTCTTAACCTGAGTTCTGTGACATGCTTTGTTTTTTATTTAAATTACTATCTAAATTTCAACAAAATTGGTTTTCTCTGTAATCCAATATTATATATGGAAAGTCCATGGGCTTCACTAGATTGCTAAAAGGGTCCATGATTAAAAAAAAGAAAGAAAGAAAGAAAAATGAAGAACTCCTCTTTGAAGGTTTTTATTTTTTAAAAAATTCCAGTAGAAATTTCAGCTGAAAAGGCAGAAGAAAAGAATCTGATATTAAAAGAAATTCCTGGCACAGACACCTAGTTATTTTGGTCATTCATAAATGGAATTATCATCAAGCTTTTTCCATGCTTCCTTTCCTTTCCTTTTTCCTTTCATTGCCTCCTGTCCCATACACTTCCCTTCTCTTTCTTTCCTCTCTTTTCCTTTTCTCTTCTCACAGTATATTTTGAAGACAAAATGTTCTATACATGTACTAAGTGGTGTATGTTGTTAAACTCAGTGATAAGTCAGCTTTACAGGTGTTTGAAAACCTGTAAAGTTCCCTCTTACTCTCATCTTACGTAATTCTTTTACAAGTTATAAAAGATGAGCATAAGAATTTAACCCAGTGACAATAAACCATTTACATTACTAATATTCAGGTGTCTTCTCTCAGCTCACCAAGAACAATTCTATATGAAAAGCCTTAATTTTAGGTATAAATGTCAGGGTGTACATAGTAAACTGGATAATATAAAAGCACTGTAAGCATTAAAATAGGAGTTGAATTGTTTTCAGCAAATTGCTAATACTCATCCAAGGAAATGATTGCCTTCATGTAGTCACTACCTGTCTAAAAGTTGCAACAGAAACACTAATTGTCAAACAAAATAAAGGAAACAGGCCTATTCAATGAATGGCCCTTACCTCACTCTAAGTGAATACCTGCATAGACCTTGCCCTAAAGAGATCAAGGTCTCCCTGTGCACCCTGGGTCATATCTAGTCCTCCTGATGAATATCTGATCACTGGATTCAGATGGTTCTGGAGGAGAAGTGAGATTGGTGACTTGCACAGCCCTCCCTCACTCAAAACAAAGTCAAGTGCAAGTTACATCATCATTTCTCTGATGGCATGGTCTTCTTCGGCAACACAACAACAACAAGAAAAAACACTGCAAAAAACCATGAATAATGTTAGGGATTATATTTGTGACTTCGTTAGTTTAGAGAACTCCCATATGAAGAAATTCTTTCTACCAGTATATTTGATATTCTCTCTGCCTAGAGTAGTTAAGTGACTTGTCCAGGGTCACACAGCCAGTAATAGAGGTGGCAAATGAAACCAGGTCTCCCTGGCTCCACAATCAGTTTTCTATATGTTATGGCATTTTTACCACTCATATGACATATTTTAAACATCCACAAATTTCATTCTGATGCACTGTCATGGCAGAGAAGTAACCCCAAGTTCTTGAAGATTTTACCTGAAGACTATAATCTCTGGCATGTTTTGTCATGCTGGAAAAAAATTTAAGTAGAGTCTCGGTGACAAACTTAAGTTTGCTGACAGAAAAGCAACCCAACTTAGCACGGAAACCATCATCATGAGTAGGCTGGTCCATTGATAATCAGTTCACTGGACACTTGTTGTCTTGGTTGTTCAGTCATTCTGGTGATATCTAACTCTCTGTGACCCCATTCGGTGCTTTCTTGGCAAAGATTCTAGAGTGGTTTGTCATTTCCTTTTCCAGTTTATTTTACAGATGAGGAAACTGAGACAAGCAGGGTAAAGGTCATACATCTAGGATGTGTCTGAGGCCAAATTTGAACTTATGAAGATTTCTGATTCTAAGCCCAATAGTTTTTCCATTGTGCCATCAAGCCACCACACTAACCACTGCCCACAGTAATCCACAAAACAAATTTAAAAATGGAAAGGCATTTTTCCATCCTTTGGAGAGCTTTTCTACTTCCAGATTAATGGTAATGAATGGAATAGAAAGATAAACAGAAGGTTCCTTTCCTTTCCTTTCCTTATTGCACTAATCAAATATCCTAAGTATCATTTTTAAAATTTAAGTATAATATAATAAAATAATAATAATATTTTATTGTATTATGCTATGGAAATTTTTATTTTATTCCATAATTTAAAAAATGATATCAAAAATATTCTTGATGAAAAGACCAGAACTGAATAGAAAATTTGACTTTCAAACACAAGAATCAAGAGAATCATGAAGAGGTAAACAGAAAAGAGAAATCATAAGAGATTTATTAAAGTTTAACTGTTTACATTTCTACATGGAAAGATGGTATTTCTAACACATAAGACCTTTCTCAATATTACAGTAGTTGGAGGAAATAGATAGATGTTGAGACGAGAGAGAGAGAGAGAATGAGAGCACAGGGTGAGTTGAATATGAAGGGATGATATCTAAAAAAATAAAATTAAGGGGTAAGAGAGAGATAGGATGGGCTAAATTATCTCACATAACAGAGGTAAGAAAACAATTTCATGATGGAAGGGAAGAATGAGGCAACCTTACTCTCACCTGATTTGGTTTAAGAAGGGAATAACATAGACCCTCAATTGGGTATCTTACTCTACAGGAAAGTGTTGGGGGGGAGGGGGAAGGAATAAGGGGTTAGATGATAGAAGAAAGGGCAGACTGGGTGAGGGGGTACTCAGAAGTGAACACTTTTGAAAAGGGACAGAGTCAAAGGAGAAAATAGAATAAATGGAGGGCTGGATAGGATGGAGGGAAATAAACTTAGTCATTCACAACATGACTGTTATGGAAGTGTTTTGCATAACTACACATGTATAACATATATTGAATTGCTTGCCTTCTCAATGTGAGTGCGTGAGGGGGGAAGAAGGGAGAGAATTTGAAACTCAAAGTTTCAAATACAAATGTTAAAAAAAATTGTTTTTTACATGCAACTGGGAAATAAGATATACAGGCAATGGAGTATAGAAATCTATCTTGCCCTTCAAGAGAGTAAAGGGAACAGGGATAAGATGTGGGCAATGATTAAAGGGAGGGCAGTGAAAGGGGTAATCAACAGCATGCCATCTTGGGGTTGGGGGAAGGGGAGAGATGGGGAGAAAATTTGTAACTCAAAATCTTTTGGAAATGAATGTTGAAAACTAAAAATAATTTTTTTTTTTTAAAAAAAGACCACAACACTGGAAAGTGAACTCATTTAAAAGAGCAAACTCTTTACTGTTGTCAAACAAAACTCATTAATAAAGGTTTTAGAGGGCAGGATGACCTGTTGGTCCTGATATGAACCTACATTTCAGTAAAAGAGACGACTTTAACCAGGCTCCCTATGTAATAATCTATTAACGACTTATAACCAAATTTCTCCCATGAGAATTTGGCCTCCTATCAATGACTCTGAAAACAGAGATCAAAGCCTCTTCATCGATGCAATTCTGCACTGACATACTTGTCTTGGGCCATTGAAATCTGACCTTAGAATACTTGATATATCACTTTCCTTTAAGCTTCAATAATGAATGGATGGTTTGTTACTCAGGAAAGCACCATTCGTGTGTACAGCTGATAAATGCTAAAAATGTGAAATTGATTTGGTGTTTTTCCATGGCTACAGAGCATGGACACAGAATAAATCTTTTTCTTAGTGTCTCACACTTTCTTTTTGATTTGGCAACAAATTTCAGAAGAGAACTGAAAAGACTTTCAGATAAGTTATGCCTTTGCTGGCTATTCAGAGGTCTGTTTGGGCACATCTAAGAAGAAAGATCAAAAAGTCAGGCTAGCTGCCATATATTTAAACTTCCACCATCCAGTTGGACAAGGTTAGAGCTGAACTTCCCAGATGATGCATAGGGCTTAAATTACATAGAATGTGAATAGCTTTGACCTCACAGACTACTCTGAAAGGAAAAAAGCTCTACTTATTTAGAGACCGTCTCATTTTAGTCTTTGAAGTTAGTCACATCTGAATTTCCTTTCTGGAACATTGAAGTCAAAATAAATTCCGTCTAATGAAAGGGCATAAAAATTTATTAATAAGCAATATATTTTTGCCATTTTTAACGTAATACTAGAATGTAGCATTGTAAATAAGCACTAAATAATGGCCATCCTGCCCAAATTTCATGGGGTAGTGTTGCATAGTGGGTATAGGGTTGCACTTACAGTCAGCAAGAACTGAGTTCAAATCATACCAACCACTGGAGGAATGTCAGTGACAAAATTTTCCTGAGTATGTTTCAATTTGTGTGCATGCTGTCATCCCATCTGTCCTAGTATAATGGAAAACCCTGGAAATTAAGGACTGGTTTATTTTTGTCCTTATACCTTCAGCACTTAGCAAAATGCCTTGCACATAGTAGGTGCTTAGCAAATATTTGATGAACTGAGTTGACCTTGAGCAAGTCATTAACCTCTTTGATTCTCATTTTCCTCACATATAAAATGTAGGTAATAATAAATAAAACAACAAGATGTGGACTAGACATTTTTGCTGGTCCCTAAGGACCTCTCAGACCTCCCGAAAAAGGAAATTATGTGCCAAAGATAAAACATCTTTAGTTTTTTTCATGATCTAGGAATTCAAAACAAGGTTAAAAATATCCAAAAATAAGAACTGATGCTCACTGGCCCTGAGTTTACTCATCACCATTCCTCACTTCCCATGCTACCAGTAGTGAGGCTGCACTGGCAGTCCCAAGGGCATGGCACAGGATTACATCAAAACCCATGCAGCCTATTCCCCGCTTCCTCTTTTTAGTCCCATAGAGACCATGACTCCAGGCTATGGAAGTTTGCTCTAGCCTGGACAGCCAACTTGCTGCCCAGTCCTTCAGGAGTAAAAATCTGCCGGAGGCTGCAACTCAGAAGCACTAGGATTGCAAAGCTCTGAGCTGTACTGGGGAAAGTCAGCTCTGAACTATTGGTGCCAGGCCAGAGAACTAAGGAACTAAAGAGTCACCAGGACAGTATACCATGTGTGTGGGGGGAAGCTATGTGGCACTCTACCAAACCTGAAGAAAAGAACACAGCATCCAGTGGGTGCCAATTCTGGCAGAGATCTACACTGGGGAACCGCAAATATCCCACAATGAGAGGAGGTTGAAATGCTTTAAAATCAAGCCCCCTAAAAAAATTACAATCAGAGGAGAGGGAGTCAGGAAATGAGTAATAACTAAAATAAAGGGAGAATGGAGACTGAAAGTACCAAGGATTTCAGGAAGAACAGAAAAGACCTTAAATGTAGACAGATAATCAATAGCAAAAAACAGAAAGAAATATGGGCCTCAGATATATTAAATGAGGTTAGATATCTATGAATAAAGACTGCAAATGAAGGAAAATGATCCAGCACTTGATAAAATAGAAGATCCTCTGGAATTTGAGGAGAATAGAGAACCACAACATACTATTCCTAAGTCATTTAAATAGAAATGAAAATATGAGAGTAAAATGTAGTTCCTGCACAGCAAAAATAATAGCAGAATAGAAAAACTTGAATCTATAATGGCAAGTCTTACCAAATAACAAACAAAAAAAGAAAAGTAGTTCAGGAATGCAAATATACAAAAGTAAAGGACAACTGGGAAGAAAAGTAGCCAAAAATAAGAATGCTCATTGCTCAGGCAAAACATATGGATCTCAAAGGCTGAATGTGTAAGGGCAACCTTACTCATAGGTTCTCCAGAAGAGCCTAATAGGAAAAAAAAAAATCCCAATACCACATGGAAAGGAATAATAGAATAGAAGTGCCCAAGACTTCCGAAATTCCCATGGACAAAATTCTCAGGTCACCTCCAGGAAAAAGAAAGAAAAGCAAAAAAAAAGCTAACCCAAAAAACAAAAACAAGGCTACAGATTTCAAGATACACAGTGAATTTAATAATTCAGTTCAGAAATAAGTTCTGTAAGCTATCAGGAGAAAGATTATCAAAAACAAAGGAAATGACATTTGAATAATGCAAGATTATCCTGTTCCTACTAGGAAAAATAGGAAGCAATACAATAATGCATTCAGAAAAACAAGAGAACTCAGCTTGTTGAGTGACCCATCCTGTAAATCTGAGCTTAACCATGTAGGACGAAAACATTGACGCTCAGTTGAAAAAAGAGTTTGCAAAAGTTTTTTTTAAGAAAACCCAGAACTGAAGAGACTATTTGCTTCTCAAATACCCCAAAAAACAGAAATAGCATGAATAAATATTAACAACAATAACAACTAAGTGACAAAAGAAGAACCAGCTAGAGACTTCTTCCTAAATGTGCACAAGGAAATGGAGTGAAGGCAGAAATCAAGTAGAAGCTGCAGTGAAGAGTCAGATAGGAGACATTATGGACAGAATCTGGTGACACCCTACCTACAGGTGAATGCTTCTCTTGTGGGATTACATGATAACATAGAAAGGTTCATGAAAAGTGGAGAGGGGATTAAGGACATAGAGATGAGGAAGTCATGTGCTAGGGTCAAAAATCAAGGGCTAGCAATGAATGGAAAGTGACCTCTGCAGTCTCAGAAAGAGAAGAGCCTATAGGGCAGATGTAGGGAATGGAAGAAAGATTGGAAAGTCTTATTTTGGAAGTGGAAGGGGTAGAGAGGGAAGGGGTTTGGAAGTGTAGGGAGATGAAGTCTCTGGATGAAGTACTGGGAGATTTGGTGCCTGAAAAGTCTATTTATCTTGGGAGGAGGAAATTGGAACCCCTAGTGGCAAATGGCACCTGAAAGAGTGGGAAAGCATGGATGCAGGGATATATTCAGGGAAACATAGGGGAAAAAAGTCAACAACAGAGGGCATAGATCAGTGAGGGGGTGAAGGCTGGAGGAGGAGGGGTTCCCTACCATGAGACAGTGTCCTCTCTGATATCTGAAATAATTGGCACTGCTCTTTGAGCAAGGCACAGTGGAAAAAGGGAATCCATGGGGGAAGCCCTACATGGCAGTGGCAGAAAGTACCTAGATGGCAGAGCCTAGAGTGGATACCTTGGAAGTTTTGAATGTATGAAGAATCCAAAGAAAAGAAAGATACCAGATGATCGTAGGGGTCAAGAATCAAAGAATGAGGTAGACAGAAAGAGAAAATGAAGAGAGTGAGAGAAATACTTTTTGGAAAGGGGCACAAAAAATGAAATTAATGATTAAGCACAAAAAAAATGAAAATAATTAACTGTAGCATCTACTTGGAAAAGTCAAGAGAAGAACTTTACGCATTTTAAAGCACCATATAAAGAGAAGTTATGTTACCATCCCACCATTCTCTTACAGCCCAGCTAGTCATAAAATGAATGACACCTAATGCCTGCCAACTCTTTTTACTTGTTCTGGTTGGAAAGAGGAGCAGCTGTTTCTACAGCAGCTATGAGCACCCTGCCTAGCATCAGTGACCACCCTGGTAAGATATCAGACCTCTCATACTATGAGGCTGACGTAATAAACTTTATGCATTATATTTATAGCTGATGTTGGAGGACCCAAGGGAAGACTGATTTAGCAGTAGTTGAAATTAGAATGGTTTAGAACTCTTTGGAGTACTCTAAAGGAATGTGGTCCACTTTTAGGAAGTCTTTGGGGTCTAATTAGTTCATGCCTAGAGACTAATGCGGATCGTACTTAGCTTTCTGGTGGTCTTTCAGGACATGGTCATAATCACAAAGAATTTATTAAATCTCTACTTGCCTATAGCACTGTGAAAGACCTTATAAAGAGAAATTTCAACGTAATAGGGAGGTGGGGCTGGCCAAGGAGAGCCCAGTCTTGGGACTATGTTCAAGGGTCTCTGCCTGCTGCCAACCCACATATAAGCTCAAGAAGACTTCTTCAAGGGAAAAAAAAAGCAGTTGAGGGCCCTGCTCTCCACTTTAGGGTATATACATGCATTCTGCCAATTTATTTAGTGATTTCAGAAGGCCATTTGGTTGTCTGTTGAACAAGAACTGAATGGGCATTCAGAAAGGTCAAATCAAGTCTTTTTTTCCATGGAAGGCAAGAACTATTGTTGGCCGCCTTGGTAGGGGAGGGACCTGAGGCTCTCCACACACAAGCACCATGAAAAGAATGTATGGCTTCTGTATTACTTCTATTCCTGATGTATCTTGTCTATTCTTTCCTGATCTTAGATTGAAGGATTGGAGACAGATCATATTATGAGCTTTGAAAGATTACAAGAGTGGGTAGAATTTGCCAGTAGCCATTACTACCACTATCCTGCTTGACCCAGGTCAGAAATGTTCAGCAATTGAGATTCCATGTCCAATGAGCAAAAGAATGACTTCTCTATTAGCTACGCTCCAGTCCAAGTGAACTCAGTGGTGGGAGGAATGTGTGCAGCAGCTTCTCTGCTTGAACCAGCTCTCTCCAGGAATCAAAGTGTGTGCCCCAGTTGGGAAAATGTGTTTCTACTTCAGCTATTGCTGTGTTTTCTCAGTAAATATCCCTTTGCAAGAGCTAATTGATGTTAATCTCTTAGAGATGATATTGAAGAGATAGTAATTGGGTTAACTGATTTAGGGTCACTAATTCCTGATACTTGATATTGGATGGGGACTTGATCTTACAACAGCATCATAACACTTCCTTCCCCATAGGGACAACCCTAGAACCCTTGGGGGAGACTTAGCTAGTCATGCTATGGGAACCTCAGCTGTTAGTGTACTTATGAGTCTAGTTTTGTTGTATAAACATATCTTATGCCTGGGGTATCACCAGAACTTTACTGAACCAATTCTTCTGGTATTATATCAGATCTGAGATCCTTCATTATACCACCGTCAGAAAACATTTTAGATTGATAGTGAGATGAGAGAAAGGGAAGGGGTCAGTTTTGCACTCATTTACATATCTTTTATGCAGTTGTTTCAGTCATATCTCACTCTTCATGACCCCATTTGGGATTTTCTTGGCAAAGATACCAGAGTCGTTTGCCATTTCCTTTTCTTACTTTACAGCTGAGGAAACTGAGGCAAACAGGCTTAAGTGACTTGCCCAGAGTCACACAACTACTAAGTGCCTGAGGCCAGATTTGAACTCAAGTCTTCCTGACACCAGGTGTGGTGCTCTATCATCTATACCACCTGGCAGCCCCTATCTGCTTATCAGCTATTTCTCAGTATGAATCTAATTAGTTAGGTAACCTCTTTCTACAAGTTGTTATTAAATCATTTAAGGTAATGAAGATCATAGGATACTTAGTGTCAGCAATGAATTTACAAGCTTTTTTAGTACAATTCTGTCACCTTATAGATGAGCAAACTGAGTCCCAGAGGGGGAAAAGTGACATCTTCAAGATCATGCAACCAGTGTATGACAGACCTGGGATTTGAATTCAGGTCCTCTGGTTCCCAGTTCAGTATTCTTCTCATTACACCACACTACCAATGCCATTCAAAGAGAAACTAAGAGGCATTTACTCTTTTGTCCTGTATAAGGCAAATGATTGAAATAATATGCAAGATCAAGACAGCAAATGGTCATGGCCAGGAGGATAGGATTCAGCTACAGGGTGACAATCCACAATTGGCAGGTTTCTCCTAGACAAAAGAAGCTGGAAGATTGACAGTCATCTGCTTGGTCAATTTGGTCAGCTAGACAAGATCTTGACTGCTAACAGGACCAACCTGTTACATGTCCATTTGTTATTTACTTACTCTATCTCCTAAAGGTATCTCTCATCTGCTCTAGGTAAATAGTCTTACTTGCACAATGATTTATTGGAATTTATCTAATCTAAGCTAGGGCATCACAAAATTGAACTCTATCAGATTGAAAAAGGGAGAGTTTGCCAGAAAACACTTCCATTCTTGAAGATCAAGGACACAATCTATAAGAGGATTTTAGATTGCTTATTTGTTTTTCTTATTTGGAAATCAAGAGTCTTAGAAATATTTTGGCATAGTTTCTCAGGATTTATTTACCCAAGCTTTCTTTACCTGAAGTGCTAGATTTAGTGCGTTAAAGTGAAATATTCCTTAGGCAAGCTGGCAGTACCCTTGGGGGTGATGCCTACTTGGCCAAAGGGCAGCCTCCATTTCTTTGACCATTCATCACTGTGAAAAGAACTATTGAGACCTGCTTCCACAGGCAATGCCACCAATTAGTTTGGCGTCAAGAAGACTTCTTTAGACTTTTTTGTGAAGATTTTTGAGTCCTCAATTTAAGGAAGGAAGGAAGGGAGGGAAAAGAGACAGAGAGAAGAATAGAGAGAGGAAGAAAGGAAGGAAGGAAGAATAGAAAGAAGGAATAGAGGAAAGGCTGGAGGGAAGAGAGGGAGGAAGGTGTTGAGAGGGTAAGGAGAGAAAGAAAGAAAAAGCACTTAAGTTTGATTCTCACAATAAGCTTGGGAGGGAGGTGTTTTATGTTTTATGATCTCCATTTTGGATTTGAGGAAATTGAGGCAAACAGAGGTTAAGTGACTTGCCCAGGATTACAGAGTTAATGTCTGAGGCTAAATATGAACTTGCCTTCCTGGCTTTAAGCCTAGACCCCTTACCCAGTGTGCCACTTAGCTGAATTTGTTTCTTTGGATTTGTTTTGTAGGTGTGGAGTTCAAATAATTCTTATTTCTAGATTTTTGTCCATTTTTCTTTTTTTCATAATTTGTTTCCTGGTTAAAAGCACCTAACATAGTACTTGACACATAATAGGTGCTTAATACATATTTATTGCATGAATCAGTAAACCATCATCACTTTCTATCATAGATAGCATTTTCCTCAGATGAAACTTCTGAAATCACATTCTGCTTAAAAAGAATATAAGCTCCTTAAGGGCAGGAATGGCTTTTCATTTTAACTTTCTGTCCCTAGCACTTAATATAGTGCATTGCCCAATATAAACATTTAATAAATTCTTGCTGATCGAAGAAATAAGAGAAGGAATAAATAAAAAGTGCTTTGACCAACACTTCACACAAATCACAGAATTAGAGCTAGAAAATCTTTAAAGATCACTTCAACATAGGAGCACAGCTAGGTCCATCTGTCAGCAAATATTAATTGTGTTTGCTCTATGTCAAACACTATATTACATGTTGGTTGTAGTTGTTTTGGGTTTGTCCTTTGTTCTCAAAGAGGACCATGACATCAGGGAGATGATGACATGACTTGCAGTTGGCTTGGATTTGAGCGAGGGAGGGCTGTGCAAGGTCACCAGCCTCACTTTCTCCTCCATAGTCATCTGGGTCCAGCAGCCAGATATTCATCAGGATGACTGGAGATGGCCCAGGATACAATGGGAGACCCTAGTCCTTTTAGGTTAAGGCTTTTTCAGATTCTCATTTTGAGCAAGGTAATGACCATCTTCATGAGTTCAAATCTGACCTCAAGATACTTGGTAGCTATGTGACCCTGAGCAAGTCACTTATCTCTGTTTACCTCAGTTTCTTCATCTGTAAAATGAACTGGAGAAGGAAGTGACAAATCACTTCAGTATCTTTGTCAAGAAAACCCAAAAATAGAGTCATGAAGAGTTGGACGTGACTGAAATAACTGAATAACAAGAAGTCCCAACATGCAGCAATCTTGGGAGGGGATCTATAGGGCTCTAAGAAGTTTTTAATATTTCAGAGGAAAAAGAGAGTCCTGTTTTGTTTGGATGGGAAAATTGTGTTGGCAAGTACCTTATGTAACTGTTGAATAAGCAACTGTTTCAGGCCCCCTCATCTAGACTGAGCCTGTTGTGGGCTTATCCTGGAGGAGCCCCCAGGAGCCTATTTTGAGGAGTGTAGTTTATATTTGATCAAAATTCCCTTTGAAGTTGCTCTAGCAGTTAGGAATTTCCCCCATTCCAGAGCTCACATCCGCTGAAATATTTATCAAAGCAAATCTTCACATAAGATTGTTTGAGAAGACACTAAACATCCCATCACCGTCAAGGAGGAAATGATAAAACCAGACAGACTACTTTCAGTCCTTAAAAAAAACTCCTTCCTCCAAAGGTGGTTTTCTTAGACAAAGTCACATGTGTATGTATCATTAGAGAGAGGAGAAAGGATATTGGTCTAGTCCATTGGTCTATCTCTCCTCCCAGGCTAAGATGTGTGAACACCAAACTATTTCTAGCCTGTTACTTTCATTTAAATCATCATGTTAAGTTATTTCTATCCAGAATGAGTAATAAGTGCTATTTGAATCCCCAAACTGGGATAGTTAAAAAATAAAGTTATTTTTAAAGTTTCAAAGTTCAAATACTCTCATTCATTTATTCATAGAATAAACGTTGATTATGAGCCAACTTTGTCAATCATTCAATAAAGGTTTATGAAGCACATATTATGTGTAAGTCACTGTGGAAAGCATCTTTCTAGGCCCTGGAGGAGATCCAAAGATACCAAGACAGTCAGTGACTTTAAGGAGCAAGATTCGATTCTTGTGGTTATATTTTTATGAGATAATTAAAATAATGCTGCCTTTGATTTGTAGTCAATCTAAACACATGTAAGCACCTCCTCTATACCAGATACTGTGTAAGACACTGGAGATTCCAAGACGAAAGTGAAACAAGTCCTGCCCTCAAGTAGCTTACATTTTGTTCATAGGAAATATGTACCTAAAATATGCCTAAAAATTATATACACAGTAAATACAAAGTTTGGTGCTGTTGTTCAGTCATTTGCAATATTTCCGATACTTTGTGACTTTCTGGGGGGTTTTATGGGAAGAAAGACTGAAGTGGTTTACCATTTTCTTTAGCAACTCATTTTACAAATGAGTAAACTGAGGCAAACAGGATGAAATTGCTTGCCTGGAGTCACATAGCTAGCAAGTGTCTGAAGCTAGATTTGAACTCAGGTCTTCCTGACACAGCCCTCTCTCTGGTATGCCATGTATGGTGTAGGGACCTCATAATCAGAAAGACTTGCTTCAGGCCCCACCTCTGAGGCATGTTGGTTGTGAGACTAGGGAAATCATTTAACTTGTCAATGTCTTGGGTACCCCAATAAGACTATAAGCTAATGAGCAGAGAGAAGGAATTGCCCTATTCCAAAGAAATTAGAAGTCTATTCCAAAAACATCTATACGAGGTAATTTCAGGGTTAGAGAGGCAACGGCAGCTGGAGTTTGGTGTTGGGAGGGAAGTCAGGAAAGAGCTGAGGCTGAAGAGAGCACCTGAGTCGAGTTTTGAAGGAAACTAGCTATTATAAGAGGAGTGGTTGAGAAATGAGTGCATTCCAGGTTTGGAAAAGAACCTGTGTCAAGAAACAGAGGCAAGAGATGGAATGTCACATGAGGAACAGTGCTCATTGATATGTTTATGCAATAGCAGTAATAGCCAACATTTATACAGAGCTTTCCAATGTTCCAGGCAGTGTGCTGAGCACTTTAGAATGATCACCTCCTTTGATCCTTACAATAGCCCTGGGAGGTGGGTGTTCTTATCCCCATTGTATAGATGAGTAAACTGAGACAACCAGGTTAGGTGACTTTTCAGGGTCACCCTGATTGTAAGTGTAAGTGTCTGATTCTGGATCTGAACTTAGTTCCCCATGACTCCAAGTCACACACTCTATCCACTTGACCACCTTGCTGCCACTCTGGACCCTTTGACTGGATCTGGGTGGGTGGGAAGAGGAGTAATGTAGAATAAGCCTAGAAAAGTCAGTTGAATCCAGGGCTGTTATCAAATGGAAAAATTTTCATCTGACCTTATTTGTCATTTTTATTTTTAATTTTATGACATATTACGCTACATAAATAATGTGATTTGTTATTTTGAGATTCAAAATTATGACTAAAATTATTAAATACTATTAAATTGAGACTCTAATTTCTGTTTTATTTTAGGAAAAAATAAATAAGTTACTTGGTCTCTTTTTTTGGTAGAACTGAGTAGATTGCTACTTGCACTGCCCTTAGTTCTCTTCTGTGAAGCTGGTACAGTGTGAATCCATTAACACATCTACTTGTCACTGATCTCTGGGAAGTTAAAAAATTGTCTCTCTCATCATGGTTGGTAAACATTTGCCCAATTCAACTACAAAAGGATCTCATACTGTGACCAGTACTGTGGATATCCACTGAATTTGTGAGGGATGAACAGTCTTTCAAAATGAGTGCTTTCTAAGGCAGTTAGCGAGTGTGCCAGTGAAATACTTCCCTATCTCTCACAAGAAGTGGAGGTAACAGTGCAGTACAGAGAGCCAGGAATATGTGGTTAGAAATGGTCACACTGGTTGTCCAGAGGCAGATGTGGTGGTAGGAGATTGTTCCCCAAAGTAGCAGAAGGAAGACTCCCTATTGGTGAGGAGGGGTTCTTGGCAATGACAAGAATTAAAATTAAGATTTTCATAACTTTCTAGAATCAATCTCAGTCAAAAACAAAAGTCCAAAGACAATGTGAATGTCATCGTTCATTCATGAAAATGCTTATCAGATGCCTCCTATGTGCAACGTACACGATTGCTGTTACTGTTCAGCCTGTTCTCAAAGGGAATCAATGGCATCATGAGGGCAACGTCTTTACTTCTGTATGAATCTGATTTAAGTGAGGCAGAGCTGTGCCAAGTTCTCAGCTTCACCCTGTCTTCCAGAATCATCAGTCCAGCGTCAGGACAAAAGTCAAGATGACAGACAAAGGCTGCGATGCAGTAGGTGACCTTGGCCTGTATAAATTAGGTCTAAGCTAGACCCTGAAGGAAGACACAAAGAAAAAAAATACAATCCCTGCCTCCATGGAGCTTACAACTTAGGAAAGCAAAGTATTATGTGAATCAAAATGTGGTGTATGCATAAAAGAAGCTCGGGTTTTTTTATGTGTGTGAGATTAAGTGAGGGAGAAACACCACATGGCTAGCACTCATTTTCTTAGCTCAGTGTATTCAAGATTGACTGTGCACTTCTGAGAACATCAGGTCAACTACTTTATACCTAGAGCACCCAGTTTTGTATTACTTAAATTAATATGTATTTATATTACAAGTAAGCTCTTCTGATTATTGCCACTGATCCTGCAGGAGAACAGCGTGGAGGGTGAAGAATTAGCCAGCTAGGTGCCATAGTGGGTAAAGAGCTGGGTTTGGAGTCAGAAAGAACTACATTCATAGTAAGTCATTTTGGGCAGCTAAGTCAATGAACGTGTCTTAGCCTCAGGTTCCTTTCTATAAAATGGGGATGACACAATACCATAGGATCAAAGGAAATAGCATATGTGAAATATTTTGAAAACCTTGAAGTGCTATTTAAATGTTAAGGATTGGGGGCGGAGCCAAGATGGCGGAGTAGAAAGACTCACCTATGCTAGGTCCGAACCCACAGCCCATAGATTTCCTGTAAAAAGAACTCCTGACAAATTCTGGAACAGTGGAAGCTGCGCAGAAACACAGTGAAGGAGATT
>CM053769.1:648379525-648409525 GCA_028658325.1 Potorous gilbertii | reverse complement strand
TGATATGAAAGTCATTCCTGAATCAGCTATTTCTGTATAAATTAATGGCTTGTTGGAGCAAAGCTCCAAACTGTATAAGAACAAAAAGAAATAAAGAAAAATGTGAAAAAGATATAACAAACAACTGAAGCAACTCTATCCTGGGCCATTCAAACAAGCTATTCATAAAAAATGGGATTTGGAAAGAATAGAGGACATTGTTAATATTTTAATATTTCCTGAATAAGTTTAACCAATATTAATTGCTTATTTTTATTTTATATTTAAATTTATTTTTATTTTAAAAACTATTTTTTTAGCATTTTTGAAACATATTTTTCTTTCTTTCATTAAATATTTTCTACCTACATGGAGAAAAGTTTTTAACATTCATTTTTTTCAAATTTGCCTTCCAAATTCTCTCCCTCCCTCACACCACTTTTCCCATTGAAAAGACAAGCAACTTGACATAAATTGCATATGTAAAGTCATGAAAAACATATTTACATGTTAGCTATGCATGGTACAAAAGAAAACACAGACAAAAAAAAGCAAGAAAAAATTTTAAAAAATGTTTCCATTTACATTTGGAGTTCATCAATTCTCTCTCTGGATGTAGACAGCACTTTTTCGTCATAGGTCTTTTGTGATTGTCTTGGATCATTGTCATAATCAGAGGAACTAAGTCTTTCACAGTTGACCATTTTTACAGTATTGCTATTTCTACGTACAATGTTCTCCTGGTTCTGTTCACTTCACTTTGCATCAGTTCAGATAAGTTCCAGGTTTTTCTGAAACCATCTTGCTTGTCATTTCTTATAAGAAAATAGTATTCTATCACAGTGATATGCCACAGCTTGTTAGGCAATTCCCCAATTGATGGGCATCCCCTCAATTTCCAATTCTTTGCCATATCTGAAAGAGCTATTTTCAATATTTTTGTACAAATAAGTTCTTTTCCCTTCCTTTGATCTCTTTATGATCTAAACCTAGTAGTCGTATTGCTAGTTAAAAGGACATGCACAGTTTTAAAGTCTTTTGGGAACAGTTCCAAATTGTTTTCCAGAATGGTTGGACTAGTTCACAACTCCATCAACTGTGCATTGGTTTTCCAATTTTTCTGTATCCTTTCTAGCTTTTGTTATTTTCCTTTTCTGTCACTAGTCAATCTGATAGATGTGAGGTGGTATCTCAGAACTGTTTTAATTTTGCATTTCTCTAGTCCTTGGTGATTTAGAGCCCTTTTTCATGTTATTTTCTTCTGAAAACCACTTGTTCATATCTTTTGACCATTTACCAATTGGGGAATGGCTCTTATTTTTTATTAATTTGGACCAGTTCCATATATATTTGAGAAGGGAAGCCTTTAATCAGAGAAACTTGCTGTAAAATCCCCCCACCACTAAATTTTCTGTTTTCCTTCTAATGTTGGCTGTATTGGTTTTGCTTGTGCAAAGTTTTTTTTTTAACCTTATGTAATTAAAATTATCCATATTACTTCCTGTAATCCTCTTTATATCTTTTGTTTGGTCTTAAACTCTTCCTTATCCACAGATCTGACAGGTACATTTTCCCATGCTCTCCTAATTTACTTATCATTTCACTCATTATATCTAAAATATTTATTTGACCATATTTTGTTATGCAGTGCTAAATGTTGGTTTATGCCTAGTTTCTGCTAAACTGCTTTTTAGTTTTCTCAGCAACTTTTGTCAAATGATGAGTTATTACCCAAAAGTTAATGGATTTATTAGATACTAGATTACTATTAACATTTACTACTGCATATTATCTACTTAATCTATTCCACTGATACATCACTCTATTTCTTAGCCAGTATCAGATTGTTTTGGTGATTATCTCTTTGTAATATAGTTTGAAATCTGGCACTTCTAACCTTCTTTCACATTATTTTTCATTGATATCCTTGATTTTTTTTCTTCCAAATGGATTTTGTTACTATTTTTTCTAGCTTTTAAAATGATTCTTTGGTAGTTTGATTGGTATGGTACTAATTAAGTGAATTAACTTGGGTAGGATATATATTTTTATTCTACTGATTTGGCTGAGAAATTAATATTTATTTTACATCCTGCAATATGGGGAAAGTTGTTCATTGTTTAAACTGTTTTTTTTTTAGCTGATTCTCTAAGTATATCATTTTTCAAAGAGTGATAATCTTGTTTTCTTATTGCTTATTTTGCTACTTTAATTACTTTTTTCTTGTCCTACTGCTATGGCTAGCATTTTTTGTAAAATATTGAATTATCCTAGGGAAAATGGATATCCTTGCTTCACTTTTGATTTCATCAAGAGGGCTTCAAGTTTATCCCCATTACATAAAATATTTGCTCTTGGTATTAAACATATAGTACTCATTTTAAGAAAGGCTGCAAGAAATAGAGTGGTGGATCAATGGAATAGGTTAAGTATACAAAACATGGTAGTCATAACTATAGTAATCTACTATATTTGCTAAACCCAAAGACTAGCTACTGGGATATCACTATTTGACAAAAAGAATGCCAGGAAAACCAGAAAAATAGGATGGCAGAAACTAGGCATAGACCAACATCTTACATCATATAGCAAAATAAAGTCAAAATGAGTACATAGTTTAGAAATAAAGGCTGATACCACAAGCAAACTGGAAGAGCAAGGAATAGTTTAACTATCAGATGTATGGAGAACAGAAGAATGTAAGACCAAACAAGAGATAAAGAACATTATAAAATGCAAAATGGATAATTTTAATGACATTAAATTGAAAAATTTTCATATAAACCAAGTAAATTCAATCAAGATTAGGAGGGAAGCAGAAAACTGGGAAAGAATTTTTACAACCAATGTCTCTGACAAAGGCCTTATTTCTGAAATACTTAGAGAGCTGAGTCAAATTTTTACAAATACATCTCTCTCCCCAATTGATAAATGGTCAAAGGATATGAACTGGCAGTTTTCAGATGAAGAAATTAAAGCTATCTATAATCATATGAAAAAATGCTCTAAATCACTATTGATTAGAGAAATTCAAATCAACAACCCTGAGGTACCACATCATACCTATAAGACTGGCTAACATGACAAAACAGGAAAATGATAAATGCCAGGGAAGATGTGGGAAAAGTGGAACACTAAGGCATTGCTGGTGGAGTTGTGAACTGATCCAATCATTCTGGAGAGCAATTTGGAACTATGCCAAAGGCATGCATAAAATAAAATGTGCATACCCTTTGACCCAGCAATATTACTTTTAGATTTGGTACTTCAAAGAGATCATAAAAATGAGAAGAGGACCCACATGTACAAAAATATTTATGGCAGCCCTTTCTGTTGTGGCAAAGAATTGGAAACTGAAGGGATGCTCATCAGTTGGGGAATGATTGAACAAGTTGTGGTATATGATTGTAATAGAATACTATTGTGCTGTAAGAAATGATGAGCCAGCAGATTGCAGAAAAAAAACCTGGAAAGATGTTAATGAACTGAAGTTGAGTGAAGTGAACAGAACCAGAAGATTGGACACAGTAACATCAACATTGAGCAATGATTGACTTTGATAGACTTACCTCTTCTTAGAAATACAAGGATCCAAGACCACTCCAAAGGACTCAGGATGGAAAATGCTGTCCACATCCAGAGAAAGAACTTTGGTGTCTGAATGCAGATTGAAACATATTATTTGCTTTTTCTCTCTTTTTTGTTTGTTTCTCCTTTCTCTTGGATTCTCCCATTGGTTCTAATTCTCTACAACATGATTAATATGAAAATGGATTTAATGTGAATGTATATGTAGAGCCTATGTCAAATTACATGACATCTTGAGGTGGAGGGAGAGAAGAGATGGGAAAGAAATTTGGAACTCAGAATCTTATGGAAGTAAGTATTGAAAACTATAAATAAACACATAGATAAATATATGAATGAAAGAATGAATGAACAACCAAGTAAGTAAATTCCACTGATTCCTGTGTTTTCTAGTGTTTTTAATAGTATGGGGTACTGTATTTTTTTGAAGACTTTTTCTGCACCTAGTGATATAATTATGATTTCTGTTGCTTTTGGTTTTGATATGGTCAATTTTACTGATACTTTTTCTAATATTAAACTGATCCTGTATTCCTGATATAAATCCCACCTGGTGTTAATATATGATCTTTGCTTATGATTTATTGCTGTAATCTCTTTGCTAGTATTTATTTAAAGCAATATTAGCAATTACTAATTTTGTGAAAGATCATAAAATCACCTCCATCAACAAATGTTTGAACTATTAATAGAACAGAGAAAAGAAACATGGCAGCTAAGTTAAAGAAAAGCTTAGAATATAAATTGATTGAGAATATTTTTTGGAGCAAGATTATAGAAGAGTATAAGCAGTATTACTCTAAAATTAGAGAGAAAGAATGACAGTTAACAGAAGCTAAAAAAAAAAAATCAGGGTTAGAAGTCCAATGAGATGGAAGACAGAAGGATGAAAACAAATAGAAGAAAAATGGGGGCGGAAATCTGCAAAGAAAAATCTCAGCTAATTATCCTCAAAATTATATCCTCACCATGCTTGGATCTTAATGTCACATTCCTAGATGTGCTTATAATTGAAGTAAAAATGTCACCAAAGAAAATAAAGATGAGAAAATCAGCTGGATTAGATAAAATGCACAAAGGGTTATCTGGGCTAACACAACTGCAAGAGTGTTGAAATATCAATTCTTAAAGTATCTAAAGACAGCGAAGATTCCAAAGTTATGGAGGGAGGGGTTTCAAATTTTTTTAATATTTTGTGAAAAAATATGATAGAATACCCACCAATAAATGTACACTTCTAATTATATAAAAAATATTATGAGTGTCATCTACACAAGAATCAAAAGAGTTGTTGGTGGGACTGTATAAAGAGAGCACATGGAGCTTTGCAAAAACTATTCCATCATTGCACTGGTTTGCTGGGTCATACAAAGGTCCATCTTTTCCATATTAGCATGGCTACAAATCATGGAATGAAATAGTCTTCATAGATTTAAAAATGAGAACCATGCAGTGGGCTGTGGATACAAATAAGGAACACCAAAGGAGAACTAGACTAAAAATGTCCTCAAGAAAACATACGATGACAAAGATGAGTTGGTCACATGATGAAAGTGAGGTGACAGCCTGTGCTCTCCACTGACATCCTGTCAATGGTAAGAGAAAGCTTGCTGGATGGACCCTCTCTGGCAGATTTATGGAAAGACGTGGACAAGAGGTGCAAAGGATAGGTAGATCTGGATTGTTTGCAGTTTTCACTGTTGGATAGAATAGGCATGAGGGTGAGATCACAAATCCATGTGACTGTTTGAAAATTGAGGAATAATATGGCAGAGCCCAACAGTTCTAGTGAACCTGAAATCTACAAATTTGGATAAATTGTCTTTCAAGTTATATAGGAAAAAGAAATCAATGTAAATCACTCCATTGATTTTTATTTGATTACCTTTTTGTAGCTGCATATAGATCTTTATATTCTCTTTTAAAATTCATGTTTCTGATTTAAGCTTCTTCTTTGCTTTTTCCTGGAAGTTTGGAATCTCTTTGTGGGATGGCTTCTAATGCTCAGCCAACTCTATTCGGCTATTTGTATATAAAAGATCATACAAGTTACCTGATTCTATTGTATTTTTGTTTATAGTCACAATTGAATGCCAATGGGCATATCTTCGCTTAAGACAAGGTAGTCCCCCAGAGATAATTGAAATAAATAAATAGAATTTGTCTTTTCACTAATGAATTGATGTTCAATGAATGCCTCTTATGTTACAATTGTACTAGATTCTCCAAGTTATAAGCTCAACCAATCAATAAACATTTATTAAGTGCCTACTATGTACCAAATACTGTTATCCGCAGAGTATATAAAAGTACATAAGATACAAGGTTACCCTAAAAGAGTAGTAGAATCTAGTTGTAAACATGATATTAGCAAATGAAACAGTATCAATATCTGTACAATTTCAGTATATGCTATTATTATTTAAGTCATTCTCTCGCGCCTCCTCATGATTTGGAGGCAATCTGGGATCCCAAAAGCTGTATCCTTGAGATTCCTGCCAAGCTGGAAGTTTTCAACCTAGTCTCAGAGATGAATTGAGTGCCTGTGAGCTGAAGATAAACCCGTGTAAGCGAGGGCAGACCTGTCCCCAGGTTGACAAAAAAAATGATGACTAATTTTTATATAGCACTTCAAGGTTTGCAAATACTGTATGTGTATTATCGCATTGGACCCTAAAAGCAACCCTGTGAGGCAGACACTATTAATATCCTTATTTTACAAGTGAGTGAACCAAAACTGAGAGAGGTTAAGTGAATTACAAAGGATAGCCCAGCTAAGTGTCTGAGACAGAATTTGAAATTGCTGAATCCAAATGCGGTGTTGTTACTCACCATGGCATCTACCTGCTTGATTTAATTGTTATCCCTGTGCTGATGACTCTCAGATCTATCTATCCTGTCTCAAGCTCTCTGTGACCTCCAAAATCATCTCTTTCTCCATCTGCCTTTCCAACATCAAAAATCGTATGTCCAGTCGACAACTTTAACTTGACATGTCCAAAATTGAATTCATTATCTCTCCCTCCTTCCATCACCAAACCCTTCCCCACTCTTACATTTCATATTACTCTGGAGGGCAGTACCATCCTCCCAGTGCCTTATCCTTTACTCTTCACTGTCTCTCACCCCTCCCCCATCCCCAGGAGAGTTGTCGTTTGTCATTCATTCTCAAAGAGGACCATGACATCAGGAAGGTGATACCATAACTTGCATGCAAATTGGATTTAAGTGAGGGAAGTCTGTGCAAGGTCACCAGCCTCATTTTTTTCTCCAGAGTCCAGTGGCCAGATATAGATCAGGACAACTGGAGATGGCTCCGCACTCCCAGTAAAACTGTTGCTAAGGCCTGTCAGTTTTACCTTTGTAACATCTCTCAAATATGTTGCCTTTTTGCTTACATTTTTAAGTACAGATCTTCATGCCTGGGTTGTTGTGATAGCCTGCTGGTGGAGCTGCCTGCCTCAAGTCTCTCCCTATTCTAATCCATTCTCCACTCAGCCATCAAAATGATTTTTCCAAATCTCAGGTCTGACTAAGTCACCCTCTCTATTCAATAAACTCCAGGAATTCCCTAGTACCGCCAATATCCAATACAAAATCCTCAGCTTGATGCTCAAATCCCTTCATAATCTAGCCCCCACCTACCTTCTCAGTGTTTTCACACTTTACTCCCACTTTATATACTCTTCAGTTCATGACACTGGCCTCTATGCTGGTCAGAGAACAAGACATTCCCTCTCTCAGCTCTGGGCATTTTTCTTCTGGCTGTTCCCCCATGCCTGGAATGCTCTTCCCTTCATCTTCACCTGTTGCCTTTCCTTGCTTCCTTTAAGACTCAACTAAAATATCATCATCATCAGGAAACCTTTCCCAACAACACCTTTCCCTCTCTTATTTAATTCCTGTTTATCTTGCATATAGCTTGACTGTATATATTTGTTGTTCTCTTATTAGATGAGGAGCTCCTTTAGGATCAGAACTATCTTTTGGTTATTTTTGGATCCCCAGCTCTTAGCATAGTATGTGCTTAAAAATTTTTATTGACAAACTTAAAAAAAATAATCCTTATATTAATAATATAACATTTTTATTGCACTTTGAAGTTTGAAAAGTGCTTTATGAATATTATCTCTTTGCATCCTCATAACAAATCTGGGAGAGAGGTGCTATTATTAACACCATTTTACAGATAAGGAAACTGAGGCAGACAGAGGATTAGTGACTTGCCCAGGGTCACACAGCTAGTAAGTGTCTCTGGCTGGGTTTGAACTCTCAGGTCTTTCTGACTCCAAGCTTAGTGCCCTTATCCACTACTTGCCTCAAAAGTAAATATTATGTGTTAAAGTATTTTGACAACAATAAAGTATATTTTAAATATAGGGTATAATGATGGTGATTAATAGTTCTGGAGAATAATGTTAGAAAATATTAGACCTAGATTTTCCAAGTCTAACTCTAGAATGATGTGTTATTTTCATTTCTACATCTATTTCTTTCTCTCCTTTGTAGTCATCTTGTTACTTCTTTTATTTCAATTTGAATGAATTTTTTTCAATTACACACATATCTATTTCATCTCCCTCCCATCTTCACCCTTCCCTCACTGGAAAAGAAGAAAAAGAAAGCCATTGTAACAAATAAGAATATTAAAGTGAAGTGGATTTCCTACATTGACCTTGTCCGAAAAAAAGTATGTCTCATTCTGCATCCTGAACCTATCATCTTAATCTTCCAGGAGGTGAGTCCTATGGAATTACAGTCAATCACTGTATGGATTGGTGTTCTCAAGTTTTTCGAAGTTGTTTGTCTTTATAATATTGTTATTGTATGAAATGTTCTCCTTGTTCTGAGCAATTCACTCTGCATCAGCTCATACAAGTCTTCCTAGGTTTCTATTACACTATCAGTTTGATCATTTCTTAAAGTACCATAGCATTCTATTATATTCATACACCTCATACTGTACATACATTTCCCAAATGATGAATACTCTCAATTTTAGTTCTTTGGGACTTTAAAAAGAACTCTTAAAATTTTCTATTGTTTTTTTTTTCCTTTTTCTCACACAGGACACTCTAGCTCCTATCTCCATGTTGTCTATGCCTGGAATGCATTTCTTCCTTACTTCAGCCTCTCTTAATCAATTGTTTCCTTCAGAACTGCTCAAGTGACACCCACATGAAGCCTTCCCTAAACCTCCCACAAGTAGCACCATCCCTGTTAAAGTAGATAAGCCTGTACCCATGTAGTATATATTTATTGATGGATATGTTGTTTGCTCGTTTTCTCCCTTACCCTCTTCCCACACCCAGTTATATAAGCTCCTCGAACAGGGATTACTTTTTTTTGTCATTTACCCTCAGAGTCTATAGCTGATACACAGTTGGTGTTTAATAACTGTTTCATGAGTAATTGCTTCTCCCACTTGTCAATAGGCCTGGCTCTCACAACTCTCTCTCTACTTCTAGTCTCTGACACCACCCATGATGTTACCTCTTTTTTCCCATTGCTGCAATCATAAAAAGGTTGGGCACCATTGCTTTCTTCCTCCTCTTTTCCTGGAATCTGTGCCAAATAACTGAGGTGTTACCATGTATGCTTTATCAGCACACTTTAGCCAGGCCTGTGTCACGAGGGACATGAAATTCCCTTGGATTGAAAAGTTTGGCCAGTTAAATCTGTCATAGTTCATTTCTACTTCAATGCCATGAGGTTATTATAATAAACATATCACTTTCACATCCTATCATAAAGACTATATCATAAAGATATTGCCATGCAAAACAGAATGGAAGATTTTGAAATGAGGAGCAGAGTGTTAAGTAAGAAAGAACATTGACTCTAGTGAGAAAATTTGGTTCACATCCTGTTTCTGATGCAACTGACCTTGGGCAAGCCATTTAACTTGATGTGCCTTGTTTTCTCATCTGGGCTTTAAGCTCTAAATCTATGATCCTAAGATTTTGAGTCCAGTTTTCCCATGACAAATAAAATTTGCCTTAATAAGCCTTCAGAAATATATCATGACAAGTCTAAAATGTACCTTCATACACGGAGTTCCTATACATTTTGTTGCATCATTTTTTTAATGGGGATGGGTGAAGGTTTGGACTTATTATTTCAACAATGTAGGAAAATTTAGTGAGAAAATTCTCTCCACAAATACAGAACAGCAACTTCTCTGTGACTACTAGTCTGGGGGATGCTGAGAGAATGGAGCTTGCTTATACTTGTGTAACTAGTACACATGAGGGATATGGCTTGTACACAGGTAAGTTTGCCTTTCTCCAAAAGTAGCCTTTGCTCCACTCTGCCACACTGCCCCTCATATTCTGGAATATCAGAGATGAAAAAGAATGAGCATTCAAAAAGCTTCTAATTTCACAAAGGACACATGAATCACAGAAAGAGATGTGGCAATGCAACCTTAGTTACAAGCTAAGAATGGAATGGTCCTAACAACTTTGACACATGACTTGCAGGCAGAAAGATTAGTTCATTTGTCCTTATTAGGAGTCTTGGAAGAGGCTAGCCCTGAAAAATTTTGAAGTCAGCAAACTTTGTCTTTGCCATCCTTTTACTTATATCTCTGAATCCCTATCTCCCTGAGCCCATCAAATCCTACATTTCCTTCTGTTGTAAGTCAGACCTACATGCAGAATATATGAACTTCCCTCTATCAAAAATATATTTCCATCTATAAAAATTGCCTTTCCTGTGTCTCATTACCTTAGGATTTTGCTAAATCTGAATGGATGATCCAAGCTACATTAAGATGTCGATAAATAATATATTATATATTTGCTTCTAAGAGTGTTTGCATTTACATATTTTTAGCTCAACTGAACAAATTTCTAATGGTAAAATCTTAGGCAGAGACAGGGAGTCTAAAGATCCTAATTTTGAATCAGAGCCTTTGAGTAAAATGGATTTTAGTTTGTAAACTTTGACCTTAGAATTAAGACTGTCTTTGTGAATGATTGGGCTTCGGGAAAATGATATTGGTATCTGAAACTCTTTGAGTTGGGCCTTTTCCCTTCTATTACTTGGATAAGACACTACTTTTCTCTTAAATCAAATATATTATATATATACATGCATATATGACATATTTCATAATAAAATCATGTATAAATATATCAGTTGTTTGTTAATATACAATTATGAATAATTTTATAGTAAACATAAAATTTATATACACATTTTTATATAAATGCATGAATATAAATTCAAAATAGTAATTAATCACAAGAATCAGATGCTGGTAAATTTGTATTAATTCAATAACAATAACAGTGATAAGAGCTAAGAGTACGTGGTACTGTAACATTTAAGGAGTGCTTTACATTTGTCACCTCATCTGATCTTTAAAACAATGCCATGGGCTAACTACTATTACTTTCCCCATTTTATAACTGGGTAAATTAGGGATAAGAGAAGATATGTGACCATGGGCCAGACCCTATGCTAGGCAATGGAAAAGTAGAAAAAAAAGTAGTAGAAAAAAAAGAGTAGAAAAAAAATGAGTATTAAACAAGAGCTTACAATCCACTTCAATATTTTGAGAACCCAAATTTCACTTATATAGGCATTTCATCTTTTAGCAAATAGATTGTTGGCATTTGAATACTATGGTCAGCCCATTGGAGTTCTCTCTGAAGCAGAGTTTGAATGCTTGGCAGTTCAGCATGATAAATGTCCAGTACTTTATCTTTCCAGGTGATCTTTAAAATCTTCCTAAGACAATTCTAAAGGAAGTGATTCAATTTTCTGACATGGCACTGGTAGACTTGTCTAGATTTCACAGACATATAATAGTGAAGTCAGCACAGCGACTCTGGAGACCTTCAGTTTGGTGGGCAGTCTAATACGTCTTTTCTCCCATACTTCCCTTCAGAATCTCCTAAATATTGACCTAGCTCTGGAAATGAATGAGTCAACCTCACCATTTATGTATACATTCTTGGAAAGTACACTGCCAAAGTAAATGAACTTATCCACAGCATTCAAAATCTCTCCATCTCCATACTACTCTGTATTTCCCAATGCCCAAAGCAGCATTTACATAAAGGATTAAAAATGACATAACACTGTTCAAAGGAGCCTTTATCTTGCAATCAGTAATTGACAATTAAAATACTGCTTGGTTTGAGTTGTATGAATTCATGTTTTTGTATCTTGAAAATATAATTGACAACCATAAAAAAAAAGGAATCAAATGATGGTGAATAATGCGGTACTAAGTGGTAGAGAATTGTTTTGTAAGCCAAAATTAATGCAAGCGGCAGAAAGTTGATCCACACTTTGCTGTATCTCATCCTCAGAGGCTGCAATGAGTACACAACCATCCATGAACAAAAAGTCACACGCCAGCTCTCTCTCCACTTTAGTTTGGACTACACATCTTCAGTGTAGTACCTGAACTTGATGCCATTTTCATCCTTGTTAAAGGGATCCAATAATATTGCAAGAAACAGAACGCTAAAAAGCATGGGAGCAAGCACAAAGTCCTGATTCATTTCATTAACGACTGGGAAAGCACAAGATCATCATCCATTATCCAGACACTATATAAAAACTGATTCCCTTCCCATTTTTCCTGTTCTACATAATGTTCCTAATCATAGTCAAAAATAGCTCTTGTGATCCCCATAGTTTTCTCTTCTTCAGTTTAAATATTTCTAATTTTTAAAATGATGATGGTGTGACATGATTCTGAAGCACTTCCACCACAGTGGTCACCATTCTCTGGACATCCTCTGGATGTCATTTATATCAAAATACTCCTTCAAATGTAGCATCCAGAACTGAACCTGACACTAGATCTAATCTGACCAGGAAAGATGACAGTGAGACTATCACCTCTACATCGTCATCAATGCTATACAACTTCCCCTAAAGCACTTTAGATTCCTTTGGCTTTTTTTTTGGCTGTCAATAGTAATATTTTCATGTACAAAACTATGAATTCATACCATTCAAATCAAGCAGCATTTTAATTGCAAATTACTGATTGCAAGACAAGTGATCCCCTGAAGGGTGCTATGTGATTTTTAATGATTTGTTTAAATGCTGCTTTGGGTATTGGGAAATACAAAATAGTGTAATCCAGTTCCCTGTACTTTGTACAAATCTTGATTGAATTGTAGGACACTTTTAATAAACCACTTGCATCTATATTATTTAAAAATCTAGGGACTATCAATTTTTATTTCACGTAGTAAATTCACTGGAGGGGGACATAAAGTCAGACAAACTCTCTCCTTTGGAATGAATTCTACAGTAAAAGGATTTGCTATTGTCACAGAATAAGCCACTTCTTCCAGGCCACCTATGAGTCACAAACCAGTCTTCCCTCTGACACGTATGGGGCCCCATGAGGTATGAGAAAATAATGTTTCTCCTGAAACCTTCTTTCTTTGCCCATGATGACACTGGGGGTCCAAATAGACAAATAGCTACATAATTTAGGTTAAAATGGAACTAAGGCAGTATCACTGAGAGCAGTCAAAAGGCAGAACATCAGGTTTGTTAAAATAATTATTTGACTGTTGTTTTAGAATTTCTAAGGCCTGAGGAGAGCACCAGATTTCAGGAAAGAATTATCAGACCACAGGAGTATGAAGAAAGAAGGATCCATGAACAGGTCTGTAACATCATATGTGAAACATGCAGTTCTTCAATGAAAAACACTAATCTTATGTAGCTAGAGTCCTGAATGAATAGCAGATTTTTAAAATTAAGTACACTGTAATATCTCATTAGGGAAAGATAGGTAGGCTATCATGGATTGCTTCATTTTATTTAGTAATGCCAGAAAGTCATCCAAGTTTGAGTGGTGATGGTGTGGTTGTGTCTTCTTTTTTGGTAACAAGTTTTCTGAATTAAGAAATATTGGGTCATCTATAAGAGATGGGGTTGAAAGTATCATCTTGACGTTTTACAATACTTCATCATTTTTCCAATTTTCTGACTCTAAGGAGAAATCTCAGAGTTGTTTTAACAGCATTTCTCTTATTGTTAGGGGTTTTAAACAATCTTTTATTTGGTTGTTAGTAGCTTATAATATTTAAAGCATGATTTATTCATCTCTTTGGACCACTTATCCACTGGGGAATGACTCAGTTCTATACTTGGGTGATAACAAAAACTTCTCTAACCCTTAGCAGGATTATTTTATGCAAAGATTATTTTTTCCAAACAGTAGCATCTTTTCTTATTCTGGTTATACTGATTTTGTTTATGCAAAAGCATTTCTATTGTATGTATCTCTCTTGCTTTTTGTGATCACCTCTTTCCCTTGTTTGGTTAAGGACTTTCCTGTAGCTGTAGATGTGAGAAAAGTACTTGATCGGTATAATCTGGGCTATCATCTCTGTGCTTTGGCAAACTGACATTTTTTATGAATGCTAGTGATGCTGAACAGAAGTCTAAATCTGAACTGACACTGTAATAATGTTATGGGATTTTTAGGAACTGAAAGTGCTGTTCTGGACAGTTAAAGGATTGTCTGCAACAGTTAGCAATCCAAATAGAATATGGGGTTGGTATCCCAGGAGATGAAATTTGCTTTTTAGGCAGAGTGAAAATAGTATTTCAAGAATCTGTGGTTTCATATGAATGAGTAATCCCTCCCTCAATCAGATTGTAATCCCTCCCCAACTTTGTAGATGGTTTCCAAGACTATCTCACTTATAAAATAAGAGTTTCTGTAAAGGAAAAAAATCATCACTCTGTAGCTATTTTGATGATGAGCCTCTATAAACTGAATTTAGCCAGACTGACTTCCATTACCTAGAAAGAAATGCACTTTACTAGCTGTGTAAAGACAGTGGCTAAGATTCAAGAAGTCTCATGCTGTTTTCAGCATTGGAGAATTACCTTATTCTGGCCGAATTAAAAGGAAAAAAACTTTTAGAGGAGAAGCAAAGTAAAAAAGAAAGAAGGTTCTTTCCCAGTGAACCAGATAGGGTGCTACTAAATACTTTAAATTTAAAGCTATTCTCAGGATTATTCTGATGGTCAGGAGTGAAGAGATGAGAAGGAGTCATCAGAACAAAGCAGATGTGAAAAGGGAAAAGGAAGAACTTCTGAAAAGCCCTCATAGATCCATCAGTTCTAGTATTTGCCACATTCCTCCCAAAAAATTCCTGCCTGGATTCTTGAGAGGGAGAAGCAACCCTGGGATTGAGAATCCCACGGCATTCCCTAGTCATCAAGGAGAGGTCCCAGGCAGTGGGAGAATCACTATGTCCATCTCACACTGCATCATTTAATCAAGCCAATTAGAGGTGGTAAATGTGGAGAAAGGAAAAAAAATGACACATATTAAAACAATAAGATCTTTTTATGTGCATAAATATATATATATACGTGTATATGGTTGCATGTATATATGTATATGTATATGTGTGCATATGTATGTGTATAATATATTATTGAATTCAACCCTTTCATCTTGAGAAAACTGAGACTTAGGGATGTTAAATGACTTGAACAACTAATGACTGTCCAAGGCAAAATTGAAAAATAAGTCTTTCTTACTAGAAATTCAATGTTTTCTTATTATGCCATTCTGCCTCTTGAGAGAGATGGTTCTCAAAGTATCAAAACAATCACCACCAGAAAAAGAAAACACTGTTATCAATGTCTCAGGTATAGAAGTGACTGTGCCTTGGAGAAGTCCATAGTCCATGCCTTCCTTGTTTCCATTCCTCCTTTGCTTCCTTCCTTCCAAGATGTAGGTGAATTGTATTCTTCCTTTTCCAATTCCAGGAGAATCTGAGGTAAGAGAGGATAGTTTGTACTCCTCTTGCTAGGGATATAGTTGGGGTAACCAGGAAGTACAGTTCTAGCCAACTCTGTAGAGAAGTAAGTGATAGGGAGTCATTGCTCTAACCACTAGTACCCTTTTGGAGACGAAGCCTCCACTTTTTGTTAGTCACCACAGAGATTGGAATCGGAGCAATGAGTGGAATTAAGGTATATTTCAGCTCTCTCTCCCTTTCTGTCTGTCTGTCTGTCTCTCTCTCTCTTTCTCTCTCCATCTCTGTCTCTCTCTGTCTCTGTCTCTCTGTGTCTCTCTCTTATCTGTCTCTCCTCTCTCCCCACTCCCTTCTATTAGACCTGATTAGTCTCCATTTTCCTCCACTCAAATTCCCTTCCCCCACTAAAAAAGACAAAACTCTTATAACAAATAGCACAATAAACTGAGATGTGAAGTAGTGTGGTAGTTGCAGAACCTGTCTTGGAGATGAGCAGACCTTGGTTTGAGTTCTGTCACAGGCACATGCTATGTGAATTATCTTGGAAAAATTATAAAATTCCAATGCCCCAGTTAACTCCCTGATTCTATAAGTTGCATAGAAAATGCCATTTTGCACTGATAGAAGGAGTTTCCATAACAATAATTTCCTACATCAATGAAATAATTGATTTGGTATATGTATATGTGTGTGTGTGTGTGTGTGTGTATGTGTGTGTGTAGTTCCCAATAAGAGCAAACACGAAATAAGAGTAGATGCAATGATCTAAGAATAATTCACTTATTTCTTCTTGTTTTGATTGTGGTTCATTTCAATCTTGAAGCTACTTTTGACCTCTTGAATTTTGTTCAATGTAATTCCTGTCTTCATACTTGGAGGATATGGAATATATCCTGTTTCAATGTAATTCAATGTTCAATTCCTTATCAATGATATTAAAAACTCTTGGAAAATATTTTTCTCATTCACCAGAGATCCAAGATTGTATGGGAAAGAGTTGTATATTTGTACAGAATGAAAGTTTTCTTCTGCCAGACAGGGGAAAAGACCATTTTCAGAAGTAAAATTCCTGATGGTTATAGACCACAAAATGTTCAGACTTGAGTTACTGCCTTCCTATGTGATAATGAGGGACTTTTGTGAAAGGCAAGTGGTTAGTACATCAAAGCATACATTTCGAAAGTATTTGTTTTACCCTTAGTATAACATGACTCACAATGAACTCATTGAATATTGAAGGTGTTAAGTAGTCCCTATGGGACTGGTGAGTTTTGTACTGGTAGTTTACTGGGCTGTTGAACTAAGGCTATTTTTCTGAGTCAAAAGAATTTTTTCCCCCTTAAGATGAATAGGGGAAATAATCAGTTTTTTCTTAGTAGATTTGTTCCTAAATTTAGTGCAGATATTGCTCCAAAGATTGATTTTGTGGTTAAATAAGCATCCATGCTAGGAGAGGGAGAGAAAAAGAACCTACATACAAACTATATTTATACAAATGAGACTCAGTAAAGGATATTCTAACATCCATTGGAGGCCACATAGGAGCTGAAGATGCAAATCTTTGAATAAGCTAGATCAATTTGAGGTATGCTCTATAAAAAAGATTACTTCTTAGGTTTCTTCTTTTGGAAAAATTACAAAAAATGCCCTCACTGACACGTCAATGATATTTCTCCCAGAAGACCTAGGAGACTCACTGATAAGGGAAGTAAGAATCACTTATAGATACTCTCAGATCTGTATATCTTATAATATATATTATGTCATTATATAATATATATCAATAACAAATATAATAATTTATGATTATTCATAATTGTAATTTGCTAAGAGAACAAAAGGAAGGAAAAAGGTTGGGTGGAGAATCTGGCTCACTGCCATGGGCAATTTTACAAACTAATTGAATAAGTTCTCTTAGAGATAGAAGCTTCTTTTCATGATTTTCTATGAATTCTGAGAAACTTGTCCAGAGACCAGAAATATATAGATAATGCCCTTTTAGTGTCCCTATGGAATTTTGTACTGGGCCCTTTTCCCTTCTCTCTCTAAACTGCTTCACTTGGTGATCGCATCAGTCTCATTAATTTAGTTATCTTCTGACAATTTTAAAATCCACCTATCCTGCCCCAACCTCTCAACTGATGCTCAATCTTATGCCTCCAAACTGCTTCTTACACAAGTTGAGTTGGTTGTCCAGTACATGTGTTGAATTCAATGTGTCCAAAACTGTCCTCATTATCTTTTCCCCTAAACCCTCTCTCCCCCTTCTTCTTACCTTTCCTGTTATTGGGGAGGTTAACACCTTCCTTCAAATCTTTCAGATTTGCAACCGTGGGAGTCATCCTGGACTCCTCACTGTCTCTTCCCCTTCCCCTCACCTATCAATTTCACCTTTGCAGCATCTCTGGAATATACCCACTTCTCTTTTTTGACATTGCCACTAGTCTGGTACAGGCCCTTATCACCTCACACCTGAACCTATCATACAGTTTGCTAGTGAGTCTGTTTGCCTCAAGTATCTAAGTCACTTAAAGCAATTTTCCTAAAATGACCATCTCATTGCCCCACTCAGTAAACTCCAGTGGTTTCCAATCACCTCCAACATCAAATACAAAATCCTCTATTAGTGTCCAAAATCTTTTCTCACCCACCCTCTAGCCTTTTTAGATTTCTTACACTTTACTTCCTTCCACATACTCTGATTCAGTGATATTGATGTCTTTGCTATTCTGTGAAAAAGACCCTCCACCTCTTGGCTCTGGGCATTGTCCCAGACAGTCCCCCATATCTAGAATGTTCTCCCTCCTCATCTCTGCCTCCATTTCCCTGACTTTCTTTAAGTCCCAACTAAAACTCCATTATCTCCAGGAAGCTTTTCCTACTCCCTCTTAATTCTATTGCCTTTCCCTTCTTATTTCTACAGATCTGCTTGCTGTTTGTTTTCCTTACAAGACTGTAAGTTTCTGGAGAGCAGGGACTGTCTTTTGCCTCTTTTTTTCCTGCCCCCAACTTTTAGTACAATACCTGCACATAGTATGTGCTTAATAGATGTTTGTTTACTTTTGGACATGATAGAGTACTAAAGATATAGTAAATAAGTTAGCATTCACAATGGGACTTTTTCAGGTTTTCTTTTTCTCTCCCAGCATGACTGGGATATCTTACAAATATGAGACAGTCCATCAAGCTATTATCAGGGACCAGAAGAGGTCCAAACACAATTCTGTGCTAAAAAAATCTTTTGATACATTTCACAGTATAATGTGCTGCATATGTGACCCACCTGTCTTCTTCATTAATCTCCTTACGTTTGTAACATGAAGCAAAATGATATAGAGATTAGACTTCTGGTCTTAGAGACGGGAGGAATTGGTTTAAAATCTTGCTTAGACACTGTTTAGCCTTATGATCCTAGATTTAACCTCTGTGAGCTTCAATTTCCTCATCTTTAAAATGATACTAAAAATAGTACCTACCTTACCTCTCATATAATTATTGTGACTAAAATGACATGATATAAAGATTATATATACAATGAATATACAGATACATATATAATATATACACATACACACATATTTATTATTGCTGTTCAGTCATTTTCAGTCATTTATCATTCTTTGTGACCCCATTTGGGGTTTGATTGGAAAATGTACTGGAGTGGTTTGCCATTTCCTTCTCCAGTTCAATTTACTGTTAAGGAAACTGAGGCAGACAGGGTTAAGTGGCTTGCCCAGAGTCACACAGATAGTATGTGTCTGAGGCTGGATTTGAACTTAGTTTTTCCTGACTCCAGGCTTAGCATTTTATCCACTGAGCCACCAAGCTGCCCATATATATGCAATATATTTATACATTTTATATATGTATATATACACATATATGTGTACATAAAGTCAATCTATCTAGAAATACCACTGTTATCTTCGTTAATCTTTAAGTATGTCTTCTAAATATAATACTCGATTCATCAAAGTGTAGCTCAATGCATTGGACTGTGTAGACATAATATTGTGTCTCCTGTGTCTGAATTTTCATTCACAGTTTTACTTATTTTTTATATTTGTTGTTTCATGAATGCTTTTATTTTTACATTACTTTCTCTTAACAATAATTGCCATCCCATTGAGCCCCACACTGTAATTTCCAAAAGATAATTGAGCAAAACCAACCAATTTAACCTAACAATGTATGTAACATTCTACATCCACAGCCCCATATCTTCTACCGAGCAGAGAGAAATATATTTTACCATCTGTCCTCTGAGATTAAGATTGGTTATTGTAGTTAATCACAGTTCAGCTACATTTTATTGTTGTTTTCATTTATATTATTGTAGCTGTTAAGTGTATTGTTCTCCTGATTCTATTTATTTCCCCTGTATCAATTCACATAGGTGTTCTCATGGGTCTTTTTAAAGAGATACATACTTCAATGCATCTTTCAGAACTTCAGGTTTATATTTTGAAACGAGCATTTGAGTCCTTAAAATGTAGCCTAACCACATTGTCCTAATGAAAGTATCCCAGCATGCTCTTTAGAGTATTTGCAGTGGTTCAACCAAAATGACTGAGCAAAGGTTTTATTTTTCCCCTGGCAAGTGTTTCCCATCCAGCATCTGGATGAGTAGAATATAATTTCTTTTTGACCAGGCACAATGTGTATCCCTATGTGACTAACATTTGAAAACAAAAGTAAACTTTAGATCACATAATGAGATAAATTTTAAAAGATGTTGAACATATAGATGGAAAGTGAAAAAAATCATTCAAATATACAGATATATTTTGGAAAATCAATCATCTGGAGTGATGCCAGATGATTAATTAGTTGTAAAATGGGATAAGGTCTGGGGAGATGGTCAGGTGAGGCAAGCACTGGGTTAGGAGTCAGGAGAATTGGACATTTATGTCATTCTATCATCAAATAATTGTGTATTCGTATCCAGATGACTCAATCTGTACCTCAGTTTCCTCACCTGTCAGATAGAGAGATGAATAATTATCATGAATACCTCAGGGCTGTAGTGAGAATAGACTGAAATACATGTGAAAACATTTTAACAATGTAGAAGTGTTATATAAACATGAAGTATTGTTATATTTGTAATCACATTTATATAGGCTGTAATTTTTTTTATTAAGATATGCAAGAAGAAATCACTATGTTAAGAATTCTGTTTTATGGGACCTCCCCATATAGGATCAAAGTCAGAAAGAGAGGACAAGGATTGTTTTATAGAGGTGCTTACTTTCTTTTATGACTATAAATAACATTATAGAATCAATATACAGGGGAAAGTACATATTAGAACAACTACTGTGTGGCTATGCCCACTGTGGATGTGCTCGCTTTTGATGGAACAGTAGTCAAAGAATCAAAAAACGCTAGAGCTCAACAGACTTAGAAATAACTTTGGCCAATCCACTCAGTGTATTTATACAGTGAGAAACTAAGGCTAGTGGAAGGGAAATGACTTGTTCAAAGTAACACAGTGAATAAAGGACAGGGCTGAGACTAGAATCCTAGTCTTCTGCCCCTACCCAATCCAGTGATGCCCTCATTGCATCAGATTGACCATGCAAAGTCAAAGAAAACACTGGTCAACCCATCACAGGCATCTTACTTTGAGAAACTTTCTTGACTTCAGCAATAAAGTGCTCAGAAGGGAAATTAATAATAATTAATAAAAATAATAGTGGTTATTATGTTTCTTTTCTGTCTTTAAAAACCATATTCCTTCAGGAGGTATGTGGTTCCTCATCCTTTGTTCCTAGAATCTCTTTCCTTTTGGGGAAAAAGATGTAAAACAAAACAACAAACTTCACTCTACAAAATGTAATGAGAAAACTAACCTTGGGTTACAGTTACCAAAATACTTTAGGGATCGTTTGATTTGACTTAGCATGAGATTTTAGTGAGCTTGTCATTGTGACAGATAAACAGCCAAAAGAAAAAAACCCATGTGAAAAAGATGCCTTCCTATGTTCTTTATAGCAGATAATTGAAAGTCATTTTTACTTTCAGGCGAGAGAGAGAGAAAGAGAGAGAGAGAGAGAGAGAGAGAGAGAGAGAGAGAGAGAGAGAGAGAGAGAGAGAGAGAGAGAGAGAGAGAGAGAGAGAGAGAGAGAGAGAGAGAGAGAGAGAGAGAGACAGAGAGAGAGAGAGAGCGAGAGAGAGAGAAAGAGAGAGACAGAGAGACAGAGAGACAGAGAGACAGAGAGAGACAGAGACAGAGAGAGAGAGACAGGGAGAGAGAGAGAGGCAGAGACAGAGACAGAGAGAGAGAGGTTTTAAAGAAAATTTGTCCTTATTTCAGCCCCATCTCCATTTTGCCACCTAGGCGCTGTATTTCCCCAACAAGATGACAAACTTAGGTGTTACCCTCCTGTTTTAATTTGCTTATCCTCTATTGTGATACTCAACCCATAGTGGAATTTACATAATCTATATCTCGTGCCTTTAGGGAAAATTCTTAGCCTAATAGATAGTAAGAGCCCTTGACCTGGAGGCAAGATTTATTCTTGAGCTAGACATATCACTTAACCTCTTGAAACCTTAGTTTCCACATTTGGAAAATTAATTTATTAAATAAAGTCATAGACTAGATAGTACCCAACGTCCCTCCTTTCCAGTTCTCAAATTATATGGTTCTATCCATCTTCCAAGGATTAACCAGTCAAAGGAACAAGATAATTTGTGTTAATTTGGAAAGTATATGCATTTATCAATTAAAACACATTTTTAAAATGCTAAATTTGTACACTCCAGTGTGTTAGGTACTGGAGATAGAAATAAAACAGCCTCTGTGTTCAAGTACATATGCATGCATGTATGTGTGTGCGTGTGTGTGTATGTGTGTGTATAGAAATGAAACAACCTCGCTTTGTATTTACATGAAAATATATATTCTATTGATATATTCTATTATATTAACATTCTAATAGAATATATTATTAAATAGCTTATTTTAATATAATGTAATATGACACATTTTAATAGCATTGTGTTAATATTCTATATTAAACACAGATATTAAGAAATTCTTACTGACTGATTGCCATACTCTATAAGAGGAGGCATCTACTTGTATAAGTACATGTAGAACAGATATAAGATAGTTTTGAGTATTAGAGACTAGCAGCTGGCTTCAGGTAGAAGGTGATACTTAAGGGATTCTATGAGACAGAGGTAAGGAAGAGCGTTATTCTAAGCATGGTAAAGCCAAGTGAGACAGGAGATAGAGTAACGTCTGATAAACATCAAAGAGGCAATTTTTAATAACAAGTTTTGAAGATGAAGCCTCCACTCACCTTTAACTCCATTGATGGGAACGTGGGGACAGGTAGAAGGGAACCACAATTTAGCTGATGGGGAAGAAATAATTGGGCAGACTTGGTCTTACAATACCTTTCAAATCACATCTGTAGGCTGACTAGAGTCAACTTTTGATAACGGGATATTAGCACACTGTATTTTCTATAATAATTGTTTTTAAGATGATCAGAAAGCTCCAAGTGATAAGATATCTTCTTCAAAGGAAGAACCATCATTTGCACATTTTACAATTAATTATCTTTGACCCATGTCAATATAGAACTTTTTTTCCTATGCTTATGTACACTTGGACCTACTTTTACCTGAACCTTACTATCTGGCTTGGATTTTTTTAATGCTCACCTCTCCTCTGCATACCTAACCACTCCTCTGACAATCTTCGTTCTCTGCCTTGCTTGCACCTCTGAACCCCAATCCCAGAGCATGTCCTGAGGCTCTGTATCAGCTGATGATTCCCCTTTGGTTAAGCTAGCTCTATGGTACATCCAGTCTGACCTACTCACTTCGACACAGGAGAAAACTGAGACCCAAAGGTGATATGACTTTCCCAAGATCACAGAGGTGTTAAAGTATCTGAACTGAGATTCCAGGTTCTCTGATTCCTAACTCCAAAGACCTTTCCACAATACCACTATTTATAATTTACATAATGTGCTTCCACAGCCCTTGATCTCCAGTCAACTGTTTAGCCTAGCTGCTAGCCTCTTGTAGGCTTATGGTCTCAGACAAGTGATTACTAACAAGTACTTAGCATCTAGTTCTTTCTGTGACAGGCACACAATAAGTTTAAAAAACAATGATTATGTAAATTGTTGGTGATCCAACCACACTGGAGAGAAATTTGAAATGACGTCCAAAGGGCTGTAAAACTGTGCCTATCCTTTGATCCAGCAATACCACTACTAGATATATATCCCCAAGATATTAAAAAAGGTGGAGGGGAGATTTATTTGTACAAAAATGGCTAAGATTTGGAAATTGAAGGGATGCCCATCAATTGGGGAATGACTGAAGAAGCTGTGGTATATGATTGTGATGGAATATTATTGTGCCATAAGAAATGACAAGCAGGAAGAGTTGAAAAACCTGGAAAAACTTACATGAATTGATGCATAGTGAATTGAACAGAATCAGGAGAATGTTGTATTCAGAAACAGCAATATTGTACAATAAAGAACTGTGAAAGACTTAGCTATTCTCAGTAATATAATGATGCAAGACAATCTCAAAGGACTAATGATGAAGCGTACCATATGTCTCCAGAGAAAGAACTGATATTGTTTGAATACAGACTGGAGCATGCTATTTTTTCACTTTATTTCATTCTTTTTCTTTTATTCAAATCTTCTTGTACAAAACAGAAATTTTTATATGATTTCACAAGTATAATCTATATCTGGGAGGTGGTGGGGAGAGAAAAAGGGAGGAAAAGAATTTGGAACTCAAAATTTTAAAAATGTTAAAGAATTGTTTTAACATGTAACTGGGAAAAATAAAATATATTTTAGAAAGGAATTATGATTATGTTATCAATGAGACAGAGTTCATTACTATACATAGCCACTTGATTCACTATTGGATTGTTTTTTCCACCTTTAGAAGGATCAATTGATGAATAGTTGTTTAATTAGTGTCATCTGATTTGTTCTGAAACAAACCATATTCTTGAAATTATTTTGCTTATCTTACTGACTAAACTCCTACATTAAAGTCCTTCTTCTTTGTCTCTCATGCTTACTGGGTAAGTAACCCTGAATTATTTGTTTTTACATTTAATTATTATTTTATTTTTTCTCAATCACATGTTAAACAAAAATTTTAAATTTTTTAAATTTTGAGTTAAGTTCTCTCCCTCCCCCATCCTCTTCCTTTTCCTTGAGAAAGTAATCAATTTAATATAGATTAGATCTATGCAGTCATGTAAAATATTTCCACAATAGCCATGTTGCAAAAGAAAACACAGACCAAAGAAAATATTTTTAAAATATGCTTCAATTTCCATTCAGAATCCATCAGTTCTTTTTTTTTTTGTAGGTGAAAGGTATTTTTTATAAGTCCTTCAAAATTGTCTTGGATTCATGTAAAATGTTCTATTGGTTCTGTTCATTTCATTTTGCATCAGTTCATGTGAGTCTTCCCAAGTTTTTCTGAGATCATACTGCTCATCATTTCTTATAGCACAATAATGTTCCATCAAAACCCATGCCACGACTTGTTCAGCTACTCCCCAGTTGATAAGCATCCTCTCTATCTCTAATTCTTTGCCACCCCAAAAAGAGCTGCTATAAATATTTTTGTACATACAGGTCCTTTTTCCTTGATATTTTTAGGGTACAGGCCTAGTAGGGGCATTGCTGAGTCAAAAGGCATGTACATTTTTATATCCCTTTGGGTATAGTTCCATATTGATCTTTGGAATGGTTGGATCAGTTCTTAACTCCATCAACAGTGTATCAGTGACCCAATTTTTCCACATTCCTTCCAACATAAACTTGAATTCTTAAAGACTAACCTGAACTCAGAGCAGATTCTACTACATTAGAAATACTTTATGTACAAGTCTAGTCACTAATGGTATATTTGGCTTCTGAGGATGATGGGACAGTGAAATGAATCCTAAATTTGATACTCAAGTTCACATTCTAGCTCAGACATATACCACCTGTATATCCTTAGACAAATCACTCCAATTATGTGAATCTTCTAATCTTTAAAATGATAGGACTGGATAAGATGAACTTTTACTTCTAATTCTCTCATCCTATCACCATATGGACAGCCTGGACAAGTTTGGAGACATTATCAGGTTAGCTAAAGGGAGACAAACTTTTTCAGCTGCAGCAACTCTCAATGTCTCAAAGCTAAGATGTCCATAGGTTGCAATTCAGGTAGGTAGAATAAATACCAAAAATAATAGAATGAAAAATCTTCAAAAAATTGAAATGCAATGTTTAAATCAGATTGATTTTATCATTGGTTCCAATTTGTTATTTGTTGGTTGGCTTACATAAGTCACAAAATAACATTAAGGGAATACATAAGAGTGAACAGTGATTATAAATTAGATATTAGACCACAAGATCTGCTTCTTTATGGACAAAGGTAATCATCATGGAAAGGGTAGGGACAGAGATGGGTATAATTAGCTTCTATGGATTATCAGAAAGGTCTAAATCTGTTTGTTTTTAATAACCAACATGATCAGCCAACCAAGATCATGATAAGCTATTATTAATATTGAAAATGATTTCCTTATGGTTGATAAACTCTATATACCATTTTGGCTGAAGGTGAGAGCTCTCTAAAGAAGTCAAGCCGGCTTGTGAAAGTAACAGTAAGTAGGCTGTACCACTATTCTGGCTAAGTCGTTGAGCAGCTGGTTTATGCCAAATAATCGGGCATAACATTTCCCCAGACACCTGGCATGTGCAAATCACTTTGAATTTTTGTACTTGCAAATTGGAAATCCAGGGCTCCCATAAGGTTGTCAATAAATAACAAGGTTGAAAGCTCAGAGACAAGACTCAAAGTTAAAATATATATTCTCTAATTCACTATTTGAAAAGGCTGCCATCTCCCAGGTGCTGCATAGCCGTCATGTTCATTGCTGTCTTTATGATTTGCTGTCATTGATCCTTTTTCTGAAAGCTCATTTTAGTTCTAAAGAATTCTAATGGATAATATCTGGTTTAAAACATTGGTGTGAAACTGAATACCAAGGGGGAGTGAGGACCCATATTTTTGCTATTTGTTTGCACTATTTTGATTTATCACATTCCCTTTTTTATTGATAAATGTCATTTTAACAAAACAAGCATAAACAAACACACACTCACAAATAGTGCTTCCAGGAAACAGTTTGGCAAAATAACACAAAAGAAAGATTGTTACTGATAACAATGTATTTGCATTCTCTTAAAATGTACCCTTTGTTAATAAAAGAAAAAAAATGTAGCTTTTGTTAAAAGAAAGGAAAATCATTGCCACTTATTTGCATATTTTCAAAGGATATAAACAATTTTTAAAAGAATTACAAACTGTAAATGGCCACATTAAAATTACTTTCAATCATTGACAGTAAGAGAAATTGAAATCACCAGTTTCATATCACATCAATACAAATTAACAAAAATTACAAAAGATGAGAAATAGTGTTGGAGAAGCCATGGCAAGACAGGCACATGGATACACTACTGGTAAAAATTCAAGTTTCAATTATTCAGGAGAAAGAATTAAGATATCCAGACTCCTTGATCAAGGAGGGGGCCACAATGGTGGAGAAAAGGCAGGGACTCCCTTGAGCTCTCCCAAATTCTTCCCCAAACAACTTTAAGATAAAGCCTCAAAATGAATTCTGGAGTGACAGAACCCATAAAAGGACAGGGTGGACAATTTTCCAGCCTAAGACAACTTAGAAGGTCAGCAGGAAAGGCCTGTCCAACCAGGGTGAAAGTGGAGTGCAGTCCAGTGCAGGTAACACCCCAGTAAGATAGAAGCGGACCTTCAGAGCAAATGAATCGGCAGCAGCATCCTTTGCCAATAGAGAGTAAGGGGGTTCAATAACTGGTCAGAAGGACATTCTAGAAGTCCTTTTGCTAGACTGGGTTCAAGACTCTGATTGATTTTCCATATGCGAATCTGACTTGCAGTCCTGGTTCACAGTCCTAGGGTGAAGAGGAACACAACCACCTCAGAGCTTGCAGCTTCAAAGGCGCAGGGAACCCTGGTCACAGTTCAAGGGAAAGAGTAGATGTGGTCACTCACAGACCACAACCTAGGACAGAAAAGTAGCAAACATACCTTTTCTTAGATCATACCATCTTGGAAGACCTGAAACTTACTGACTCTCAGACCTAGCTTTACACAAAAACCTGAAGCTTGAGATAATGACCTCTCCATTCAAGAAGCAGAGCCCAAACTGAACATAAAGTTGAGTCAAGAAACGGATTGGAGAAATGAATAACCCCTTCTTGCCCCTTCTCCTCAGAAATAGATCCCAACCATAGAAAATTAAATGTTGATAGGAAAGATCAAAGACAAACTCAGAAGAAAACAAAGTCAAAATTACTACAGGCAAAGTCTCAAAAAAATTCAAATTGGTCTCAGATTCAAAAAGAATTCCTGGAAAAGCTCAAAAAGGATTTTAAAAATCAAATGAGAGGTAGAGGAAAATTGGGAAAAGAAATGAGAGGGATGCAAGAAAATCACAAAAAAAAGAATCAATAGGTTGATAAAGGAGGCAGAAGAATACTAAAGAAAAAAACACTTTAAAAAAACAGAATAGAACAAATAGTAAAAGAGGCACAAAAATACCATGAATAGAAGAACCCTTTAAAAAGTAGAATTGGCTGCATGGAAAAAAAAGGTGAGTAGGTTGAAATTATTCTCCCATTTCCACCCCCCCCAAAAAAAATATTCTATGAGGGTAAACAGGAGATATTTCAGGGGGAAGTGGAAGAGAAAGGCTACTTTATATCTTTCCCTTTTAATTTTTTTTCTATATTCAGTAATTATGTGGCCAAAGAAGTACTAGAGAGAGAGAGAGAGAGAGAGAGAAGAGAGAGTAATGGACATTCTATAGAGAGAAAATTCCAGATATTAAGGGAGGAGCTATATATTTTGTATTTTTAATATTTTACACTAATAACTCATCTTATCCCCAAGCTAAATTTTGAACCTAGGCAGCATGTGATTTACACAGTTTGATACTCCTAACCTCACTGTGTGGCTCTCCTACACACTCCTCTGTAAAATTCTGGAAAGACCTCTTTGCTTGATGGTTTGAGTAGAGAATGACGTGGCAGACACATCAAGTATTATACTCAATCACCGGATAATAAATACCAAAAGGGCTGGAATTTAAGACTACTTTGAAGGATCAAGCAACATCAATTGATTCAATATATTTGCACATGCTAAAGGTAATGGGATAAAAAAATTTCAATATAATATTATAATATCTTTTTGTAATTATATTGAAAAAGCATTTGAATAGAAAGGAGAAATTTTAAAATATATACATATATACACATATATGTGTGTGTATATGATATATACATATATATGTATGTGTGTGTGTGTGTGTGTGTGTGTGTGTGTGTGTATGTATATATATATATATATATCTTTCATCAATTGACACTATCTCATACCTGGCACTCATCAGTCAATTTCTGTTGTTCAGTGTGACCCCGTCATAGTGACGGCTGAAGGAAGGCTGCATAGAGGTTGATTTGGACTACTTGACATTTCTAAGGCCACAGGCAACACCCCCAAGTGACACAATATACACACAAGTATACTCAAGTCAGCACTGAGGTTTTCACTATAAATGTAGCTCATGTGAGAACTTTTACTCCTCACCTCTCAATGCCTTTTGGCAGGAAGGTGAATGCTTTGATCAGAGGAGATCAAGTGCTACATTTCCCCAAATATGTTGTACTACAAGTACATGAGAGAATTTACAGACAGCCAATGCTAGATGGAAGAGAGGCACACTTCTGATGGGAAGCCACATGACTGAGGCTTTCTGAGATAAGGCAAGACATGAGGAGGTAATAGGTAGCAAATTTCTCCAGGAAATAGTAGGGAAACTGTTTAAGGGGAGAATCAGATCTGATACAATGAAATACAATCTAGGTTCACAAGTCAGTGGTTGCATTACTAAGCTATAAAGGCTGTAATTCTCAAGTAGCAGCAAAATGAAACCAACTGAGTGTAACTTCTAATAGAATTCTTGTTCCCTTTGGAGTCACTGATAACTTCAGGAGGAGAATGGGCAAACAGAACTTGAGATTCTCTCAGACCTGGAAAGGCCATGAGGCACACTCCTTACAGTAGGATAGCCTTCATACATTCCTTGAGAGTAGATCTGACCCTACCAACCCAATGATGTCCAGTCCAGGAATGAGAGACTAGGCTGAGTTCAATGCTTTGTCTATTCAGAGTCTCTCCTCCATTTGTCACTAAGGACACTTCAGAGGTAAAGAGAACCACTCCCAGCAACAATGGCCCTAATATCCGCTGTGAACACTGCTTAAAAGGGAGGAAATCTGTCCAGTGAGAGAGGTAAGGAGTGTGTAATTTATTTTCAAATAAACTTTTTCCATCTTTTCTTAATCCGTGTTCTAATACCAGAATAATGTGTCCTTCAATGATTTTTTCTACCATATTTTCACATTATTTGTTATTATTTAAATATTTCTTGGCAAGATCCTTCAAAACTAAAACAGCTTCTTTGCTTCCATTTTTACATGGAAAATTTCGGTTGAATTTTAGCTTCCCTCAAAAATTTGGACAATTTCATTTGAAGTTTTGTGTGTGTGTGTGT
>CM053769.1:648363063-648379025 GCA_028658325.1 Potorous gilbertii | reverse complement strand
CATGGCCTGAGCCCATTGGATATCTATTTCAGATGTTTGGGATACAGAGGTCTTGACTCCTCTGTCTTTACCTGATGGTAAGCATTATTTTTCCTCATCAGAAAGGAAAGGAGAAAACATCTGGTCACCAAGAAAGTAACCTTCTATGGTCTTAAATTTTTTCCCTTTTCTGGGCATTTTCCCAGCCAGTTACTTGACTTCAGACATTCCTCTCCACCCCTGCCTAGATCTGCCCAGTTAGAGCTTGGGGTCTGAGATTCAAATGCTGCTCCCCAGCCTCAGGGCTTTCAGCGGCAGGCATGGCTGCTATTCAATGTGAGATTAAGTTCTGGTGCTCAGGTCGGGGCAGGGCCGCCTCCCAGGCTCAGTTCCCTCAGAGGGTTTATGCAGAGACCTTCTGTAATGGAGCTCCTGCCAAGCTCCTGCCTGCTCTGGGAACCTGTGGCCGCAGCTGCCTCTGCCACTGCCTCCCGAGGGGCCCTGAGTTATGGAGACAGCCCGCTCCTCTCTTGGCCAGCCCAGAAGTCTCTCTCACTGACCTGTGCGCCTGTGGGTAGAGGGACCTTTGTGGCCGCCAGAGGTTCTGTCCCTGAAGCCTGCTCGAATCTGCTCCTCTCAGTGCCATGTGGTCAGGGAAGGCCTGGGCTCCGCTCCTGTCTGGTGTGTGATGGACCATTGGGATCAGTTTTTCAGGGCTCTCTGGAATGGAAATCTCCTTCACTCCATTGCTGCGTGGCTTCCACTGCTCCAGAATTTGCTGGGAGTTCTTTTTACAGGAAATTCATGAGCTGTGGGTTCGGAGCTAGCATATGTGAATCTTTCTACTCTGCCATCTTGGCTCCTCCCCCTGCCCTTTATATTTTCAAAATATTTATTTTTAGCTTCCAAAATCCCTGAGTTGAAATGACCCCAACTCTTCACATAAGTCATATTCTTAGAGGCAGAAAGAAGATTGTGCATGTACAAGTGGGAGACAGATAGGGCAAAGGGGAATAGATAAAGCTCTTACTGGCTGAATAGATAAGCAAGAGAACTTTTCATTCTTTTTGCATCACATCATTAAGTTCACTGCCAAAATTTTTTTCTCTCAAAACAATTTTTCTAGGGAAGAAATCATGTGGTTTATCAATTTCTTTAACTTGGAAAAATTTTGAATGTTCCAAAAGTGCTAATATTTTCTCTGAGTCTCTCTGCCTCTCTCCAAGGAGATTCAGCTCTACCCACTGAAATCAATGGGGAAAGATTAAGGACCAAGAGGTATTGAGGATATTACCCATCTGAAGAGGTCAGATGGTTGCAAAGAGTAACATTGGTCTGATCAGCCACAGTCAGACACACCGTACCTTGACCCCTCTATACATGCAATGATGTCACCCCATATATGCATAACATAATGTCATTTTTTTTCCTCTTCAGTTGAGAAGGACAATGACCAAAATGATGATCAGTAATTAAGAGCTAGCAGGAAGGAAATAATTCCTTCCTTTAAATCTCCTTTTTACTTCCTCCTGCTAAAAGTTAATTAAACACCGTGAAAGTTGTGATGAAATTCAACATCAAAGCTACAGAACCCCAGATGGTTAGAGATAGCTGGAAGCTTTAGGGACTTCGTTTTATCTCATCCCCTTTTTTAGAGTGAAAGAAACTATGACCTAGAGACTCATTTATGACTTACCCAAGTCATATAGTTAGTGAATGACTGAGCTTATGATTTCAAATCCAGGGTCCACTTCATCCAAGCCCACTCTTCAGCGCCAAGTCAGACTGCTTTAGTTCCTTTATTTCTCATTCCCTAAAGATGTTATATTCATCTAGAGATCTTTGGGCTGCAAGTGCAGAGTAATAACCACATTGTGGCTTGCCCAGTCTTCCAGGTAGAAGTCTTTTTTGTTTCCAGTCACTTATATTTATTGGGCCCAATAGTTACTTCTGATGCCTAATTGGCACGACATTTCTGAATATAGCCCTACTGAACACAGTCCAGATTCTAGTTTACTTCGTTCCATGATAGGCATTTTATTTCTCTTTGGATACACCAATTATCTCTTGATTTCTTCAAAAGCAAAAATAGGAATCCTATCACAAATTCAATACAATCCATCAAACAATTACAATAAAAACTACAGTAATATTAAGGGTCTTCCATATGCTAGGGAAAATATGAGGGCATGATTTCTGCTTTCACATTATTACTGCCCTGTAAGGAGATGTGTGAAACAGGCAAATAGGATTCAAAACAATATATACTAAGTATGTGATATACAAAGCTCTCTCTAAGGTCCAAAGGAGAAACAATGTCCTACTTTTTCTTCTTTCTTACATTTGACTCTTCCACTTAACACCATGATCTAGTGACATTGATTTTTTTTTTGTTCCTCACTCACAGTCCTCCATATCTCAATCTTATGACTTTGCATTGGCCAATCCTCAAAGGCTAGAATGCCTTCAGTGCCTTCAAATCATTTTTCCCCTAGGTTTTTTCAATTTTAAATTTATTTTCAAATTTATTTATTTATTGTTTTAATTTTCAACAATCACTTCCATAAGTTTTAAATTTTCTCCCTCTCCCTCCCCGCTTCCTCTCCAAGACAGTATGCAATCTTATATGGCCTCTGCATATACATTCTTATTAAACATGTTTTCATATTAGTCATGTTGCATAGAAGAATTAAAATGAATGAGTGAAAATATGAGTAAAACTAAACAAAACCAAACAAAAGAAAAAATAGTTTGCTTCATTCTGTGTTCTGATTCCATAGTTTTTTCTCTGGATGTGGATGGCATTTTGTATCATTAGTCCTTTGGAAATGTTCTAGGTCCTTGCATTGCTGTGGAGGACTAAGTCTATCAAAAACAGTCTTCACATAATGTGACTGTTACTGTGTATAATGTTTTACTGGTTTTGCTCACTTTGCTCAGCATCAGTTCATATAAGTCTATCCAGGTATTTCTGAAGTCCACCTGTTTGTCATTTCTTAGAGCACAATAGTATTCCATTATATTCATATACTACAACTTGCTCAGCCATCCCCCAATTGATGGGTGTTTCCTTGATTTCCAGTTCTTGACCACTGCAAAAAAGAGTTGCTACAAATATTTTTGTACATGTGGGTCCTTTTCCCATTTTTAAGATCTCTGGGATACAACTCTAGAAGCAGTATTGCTGGGTCAAAGGGTATGCACATTTTTTTATAGCCCTCTGGGCATAGTTCCACATTGCTCTCCAGAATGGTTGGATTAGCTCACAACTCCACCAACAATGAATTGGTGTTCCAACTCTCCCACATCTTCTCCAACATTTATCGTTTTCTTGCTTTATCATGTTAGCCAATCTGAGAGATGTGATGTGGTACCTCAGGGTTGTTTTGATTTGCATCTCTCTAATCAATAGTGATTTAGACCAATTGTTAAATAATTTTTTGTAATGGAGAATGACCAGAACTATGGCAGGTGACAGAATCTGGAGAAAGAAATACCACAAATATGGCTGTCAGAAAACTACACTCTCTACTGATACCATTTCATTCATTCTTTATTCTGCTTACCTTTTCAGTTCACTGAAATTTTCCCAAACTCTGATGAAAGAACAATCCAATCCATTTGTGATTTAAACAGATGGCTAATGACTGCTTTGCTAGAGATCACATAAACTAATACAATTTAACAGCAGTGAAATGAATTCACTACACAAGTATCTCAACCTATATCCTCTCCTGTTACCAAAAAACCAAAAAACAAAACAAAATAAACCAACCAAACAAAAACCCAATCAGTTTACAATGATTTTCTCCTTGACCTCTCATTCAGATCAGATTTTTGCGGGAAAAGATATCATGAGGAAAATGAAAAATTCTAAGCAAAACTGATTATCCATTTATTGGGAACATTAGCTGCTAAGAGAAAAAAGACTAGAGAATGGACTGTCTCAAACACAAGAAAATATCACCACCAAAATGCAGACGGATGACCTTTTCAGCATAACTTCATGTATATATATTTATGTATATATGTGCACACATATACATATACATACATACACATACTTACATATACATGCACACACACATACATATAAACAGCTTTGAACAACTAATGCTCCTTAAAACTAATGATTCAGTAAAATGAGATCATTCCTTGACCCCCATTCATGTCTATGCCAATTTTCAAAGTTTCTTTATATAGATGAAGATCTATGGAAAATATAGCTCTCCAGGAGACTCAAATAATTCTAGCATGTGCTTCTCAAGCCCTAGAATCTTACTGGGGTCTGATCTTTCTTTTGCAGATAGCTAAATAAGGACAAAGACAATATGATTGTGACCAATTATACCTGCCATCAGCAGCAGTTCTCATCATTTCTCCTCTAAGTATTTTAGCTAATAGTGTCACTACACTCTGAAAATGGTGATACTATACAGAACTCCTCTATTCCCAACCTCACTGCTTTCTATAGTTATTGTGCTATGTAGCAGGTGAAAGATGAAATACCTGAAGAAACAAAGGTTCAGTCTTCCAAGCATATCACTTAATTAAGCAAGCAACATATGGCAATTGTCCAACAAATTCAAGACTCCTCAATTCCTTCAATTTTCTCAGCTAACCAATAGCCTTGTTCAAAGTTCAACTCAAATGTTACCTGACAGTGTGAAGTTAATTGATATTTACTCAAATCACCTCATCCTGTTTAAAGTAAGTGATATGATGCTCCATCAATCAATCACAGGCTTTGGACTCAGTGAGAAAAATGTCCAAGTTCTTCAAACCATAATTATGTTGACCCAGAATCATGTTTGTATAGGTAAGAAAACTTAGCTTTACTCCAAGAGGTCTCAGCTTTGGTTTTCTTCAGGTTTTCTTTCCTACTCCATGGGACCCCTTTGACTGAAAGAAGACCTGGGGAGTTTCAAAGGACCCAGATGATACTGGATCCGTCTTCCGTGTTCTAGCTGTATCCTCATAATGAGTGGCTGTAACTTATATTCACCATGCCTAAGGAGAGATTTTATACCACCTCATGAATGGAACTGATAAATATAGATTTTTATGGAATAATTTTACAAATAGATGCCAATTTGTGTTTAATGGTAACCATAAGTCAAAGCAGGGAAGAAAGAAAAGGAAAAAAGAAATTTGCATGATAGCTTTTTATATATTTAAAAGGAACAGCAAGTTGTATGTAATAGATTTGCAAGTTCATATGCAATCATATTTTATTATACTGTATTATGCAAATGTTTATTTTATTCTGTATATTAGAAATAATGAAAGTAAATGTGAGGGAAAAAGATGAGAAAAGAATCCCTCACCAAAAGGGTTAATCACTCAGGAAAAGAGTCAAATATATGTAGCTCTTTTTCCAAGTGCATCAACACATATTAATGTGTTAATTAAGATTAATTAATAATTAAGATTTGTTTTGTCCTTAAAAAAATAAATTTATTGACCTTCAATAAATGTTATAACTTTTCTGTTTCGACTGTTCAGTCATTTCATTCATGCCTGACTCTTTGCAATCCCCTGGGGGATTTTCTTGGCAAAGATACTGATGTGATTTGCCATTCCCTTCTTCAATTCATTTACAGACAAAGAAACTGAGGCAAACAGGGTTGAGTGACTTGCCTAGATCCACCCTGCTGGTAAATATCTGAGGCCAGATTTGAATTGAGGTCTTCCTGACTCCAGGCCCAGCACTCTATCCAGTGTGCCATCTAACTGCCCTTACAACTTCACAAGTCTTTTAAAAAATATTTTCTTATGCATTATGTCCTTTTGTCATTGTCAATTGTTTTACTTATTTTGCTTTGCTTTCCAAAGCTTTTTCTCACAAGAAAACAAAGATTATTATGTCTGTCTGTCTATATCTATCTATCTATCTATCTATCTGTCTGTCTGCCTGCTTGCCTGCCTGCCTGTGTCTGTCTGTCTGTCCGTCTGTCCATCTCTATCTATCCCTCTATCTATCATCTATCTATTCATCTATCTTTCTATCTATTGTGTATGCCTTCCTATACCAACATAAAATATTGCCATATACATATATGTACATTTTTCTATATTTATGTATGTGTATATATGTATTTATGTATGTGTATATACATATACGTATATACATCTGTATCTATCCATAAATGTAACTTTTTCCGTCTTTCCCCTTCCCACTTGAGGAGCTACTTTTTAATGCCCAGACTAATCTGCTTAATACATCATTAAAGTTCTATTAGTCACCAAATAGTCTTTAAATTCCTCTTCCCCCAGAGTGAGTGGTCAAAGAAACTAAGTGGTGAGAGTGAGTCAGACTTCAGTTGTTCCCTGTTCCTCAAACTTCTTTCTAGCACATCGAGTAATGCTATGTGCTTAACTTGGAGTAAAGTTAAGGGAGATTGCCTTTTCAAGGGGCCAGGGAGTTAAGCAGGAAGGAGCATCTCTAATGATCTGCAAGACCATTCATTTCTCAGTATTGCTCACCCTAGCTTCATACAATGCTGAACCTCTCCCTCTCTTGTCCCATCATCTTCCATATCAGATTTTTTTTAAACATATGGTCTTTTCAATCATAGCTGCCTACTTCATTACCAATGCTTCATTTGTGTTTCCAAAGAACATTCTGTGCTTTGAGGAAAATAAAGCTGTTCTCAAATCCTGGTACCCCAAACTGCCCTTAAAACAATGAGACTTTTTTTTTTCCAGAAAGTTGAAGCAGGCCAGGACTCCAGTTCCCTTCAGACATGGTGCATTACAAAAGGAAACTCTTGGACTGGTTTGATCAAGTGTAATAGATGAAGTATTGTGTTGTCGGGTTTCTAAACACTATCTCAGGAATCAAAAACAGAATCAAAGCCCAAAATCCCATGTGGGTGAAGCCAACAAACAGCGCTGCAGGGAGCAGACTGCTGGAATGCCCAGAAGAAGAAGAAAGATGCAGATGATCAGTCTAGTTCTCAATTCTGAAACTGTATGAGATAATGAAGTGAATCTGGGATAACAGGATCGGAGTTAGAATCTCAGCCTTGGCATGTTCTTCAGCGGCTCATTTTCTTCATTTACATGATGAGGGGGATGGACTAGGTGTCCTTTTAGATTCGTGATCAAATCTGGCCTCAGACACTGACCAGCTGTGTGATCCTGGGCAAGTCACTTAGCCCTGTTTGTCTCAGTTTCCCCATCTGTCAAATGAATTGGAGAAGGCAATGGCAAACCACTCCAGTATCTCTGCCAAGAAAATCTCAAATGAGGTCACAAAGTGTCAGACACGGTTGAAACTATTGAACAACAATGAAGTCACATATCTCTACATTTGGAATATTATGATACTTTCTCTGAGCCTAGGCATTCAAGTGCTTTGAAGGGGAAGTGTAAATTCCACAATTTTCTGCATACAAGAGGAGTTGTTGGCTTAGTAGAAAGAGTAGTAGTGGTCCTGGAGTCAGGAAATCTATGCTTGAATCTCATCTCTATAACTTACCAGTTGTGTGGTCTTTGGTATATTACTTAAATCCTATGTGCCTCAGTTTTCTGATCTGTAAAGTGACGATTATACCAGTAATACCAAACATCTAAAGAAGATGTTTCATAAGACCATACATATAAAACTGAAAGAGATGTCAGAAGCTATCTGGAATTTATTTTACACACGAAGAATACTTGAGGCTCGGGGACTGAAAATGACTAACCTCAAGTCACACAGAAAGTGTATGAACTTGGATTTGGACTTAAACTTTCTGACTCAAGATGTAATGGAAAAAAAAAATATAGCAGAACTAAAATTCTTTCCACTGTCCTAAACTGCCTCTCTTCATGGGGATGTTGTGGTCAGATGAAATAATGTAATATAATGCAAGTAATTAATTAATGCTAACAACATCAAGCTATTATTATTAGGTAAGGGGAGCAGTATTTCAGGTGTGCATTTTTTTAGAAAAATAATAACAGCTAACCCTTGTAGATCATCTACTATGTGCCATACACTGTGTGCTAAGTGCTTTACAATTATTGAATTTTATAACCATGGGAGGTAAATGTTATCCCCATTTTACAGCTGATGCAAATAGAGGTTAAATGACTTGGCCAAGGTCATTTAGCTCCTAAGTGTCTGGATTTGAATTCAGGTCTTCCTGACTCCAGATCCAGCACTCTAGCCACAATGTCACCTAGCTGCCCTAATCATCACATCAGCGTGGCGTTCAGTGTTCAACAACAACTCATGGCACTTTGATGTTTTTAAAGCACTCTACTACGTACAGAAGTTCATTTGAGACTCATAACAACCCTCCAAGGCACATACTATTACTATGCCCCTTTGTACAGATGAAAAAACTGAGACTGGTAGAGTCACAATGATGGCACCAAGGTTGGAGAAACTTATGAGGAAGGAAATGTATGATTCTTATCTGTAAAGAGTGCTAAGGGCTGCCAGATTGGACAATGGACCAGATCTAGAGTCTGGGAGACTCCTCTTCCTGAGTTCAAATCTGACTGAATGACCTTGGCCAAATCACTTGACCCTATTCAGGTCCACCAAATATTACTTAGCAGTGCCCTTAAATGGCCTCTAGTCTTTCCTATCTGTCAGTTCCTCATCTGTAAAATGAACTGAAGAAGGAAATCGTAAGCCACTGCAGTATCTTTGCCAAGAAAATCCCAAATGGGGTCACGAAGAGTCAGACATGACTGAAACAGCTGAACAAAAAAAAAAAAAGAGTACTAAATCCTCAGGGTTATCACATTTTCTGACAGTACTCCAATTCCTCCCTGATAAGTCATGTTGGAAACACCAGAAATGACCTTACAAGATAACCTAAAACTGTAAACCTTATAGGGTCGGCCATATCTAGCAGTCTGTGGTTTTATCAGATGTTTCTTGAACATCAAATACATTGGGGGATAAAAGCTCCCTAAATCCTTGAAGTCATCCTGTAAAATTCTCAAACCCCAGAGCACAGAATTTCTTAATTACCTCTGTAGAGGATTACTTAAGCACCTGATTCCAGAGACCTGATTGTCCTTAATTGCTTCCCAGGCTACAGTTTCACCCTCTGTAGAACATTATTTTCTTTTACATTTTCCATTCTTTAACATGTTCAGGTTTGTAGTGATATCTGGGTATTTCATATACATGCATAATGTAATGTAGACACTTAGGCTAAAAAAACCCCCAAAAACCAACCAAACAAACAAATAAACAAAAACTTCATTGTCAAGATCTGTAGGCTTCTGATCCACTCCTTGAAATATGCATCTTCAATGAAAGAATAATCACCAAGTCTTTTGGTTTTCTTTTTTTTGTTGTTGTTTGGTTTCTTTCTCTTCACCCTCCCCCAGTCCATACAGGTTGTCAGTGTGATTCACTCCCTCATAGGACCTGCACCTCATGTGTATGAACTATTATCTGTCAACAAGCCAGCTAGTCCTGGGTAAAGCTGGGAAGCCAAAGTCTGTCTTTGGTGCCTTCTGATCTCTCCCTCTCAGAGTTGCCTTTCCCTCTGTACACACACACACACACACACACACACACACACACACACACACACACACGCATTCCCTCAGAACCACCTCTCATGAAGCTCCCACAGATGAGTTTCTTTTGCTAGTTAACGAGATATCCCACCACTGTTTCAAATGAAAAACATTAAATTAAACCTAGCAAAATAAAAAAGATTCTTCCTCTCCTCACCCCCACATAACAAATACTCTCTCCCATAAGGTAACATTCCACCAGTGGAAAAAAAGACATACACAAGAAGAAAATATGATCAAATATGGCGGCTCAGACATGGAGGGGACACATGAGCTGGGGTCCTTTGGGGCTCTATTTTTTCACACTGCTCTACTTCTAGATACCTCCCTCTACTGTCACTTGACACCCCCACAGTTCCTGAGCCATTCTTTGAGCTCTTCTTTTCTGGTCCTTAGCTATACAGTCCACTGTCTACATACGGGACACAGGAACACTGGGGGAGCATCTGGGTGCTCCTTCTGCATCGGCATAGACCTGTTGCAAGAAGTCAGTTGCTGCTAGGACTCCACATCTCTTTTCTTTCACACCTCTCTCATAAATTTATCACGGAATACTGTACATTTCATTGTATGTGTGTATGTCTTTTTGCCCTACTAGATTGCAAGTTCCATACGAGCATAGCATGAAGTAATAAGGAAGGGATGGTCCAACTCTCTATGTTCATCAGATCAAGTCTACTGTGTTCAGTTCTGAAAACCATACTTTAAGAGTGGCAATGAGAGTATCCAGGGGAAATGACCAGGATCATGGAAGTCTACCATTCTGTTTTAAGGGAAGCGTGGTTGGAGGAACTAAGCATGGTTAGCCTGGAGAAGACTCGCGGCAATTCTTCTGTCAAGGAATATGAAACCAAAAAAAAAAAAAAAAAAGATTGGTTCCACTTGACCTCAGAGGAGAGGACTTATGGATGGAAAGTTCCAAGAGGCAGATTTAGACCTGATAAAGGTAAACGCATCTGAACAATCAGAAATCTACAGATTGGAGGGCTCTTCCATCTGAGGGCTTCAGACAAAGAAAGGCAAGGAAGAGCACTTGGTGTCTGATGGAAATTCCTTTTCAGGTACTGGTTAAACTAGTTAACCACTGGTGACTCTCAGACTCAGAAATCTGCTGATTGTGTGATGCTGCAACAATGACATACTTTTAACCACATTAGTCTGCACCTGTTTGGGGAAGATACTTATCTATTATTCATCTTAGTACAGATAAACTATTTTCTCCTCCAAGGACCCATACTAAATGTCGCCTGAGCATCCTTCTGTGATTCCAAGGTCCTGGCTTGCCTAAACTTCATATCTCCCACAACACCTAACATAGAGCTGTACTTGCAAATGATGTTTCTTAAGTGAATAAATGTATGAATGAGTGGAAAGATGTTTCGTAACTAATAGCAGCAATTCTTAATACAATTCTTTTTACCTCTTTTAACCTGTTCCTTCTTTCCTCTGCCTGTTTCCCCTATCAATAACATAAAACTGCTGTTCTTAATCAGTCCGAGTGGAAGCTAATCATTTACCCCACTTACACTTTCCCACTAACATGGAAGCTGTTAACTTTCTGCCTATACCTATGGCTATCACTTTCCACTTTAAAATAGCTCTAAGTGATACCTTTCTTTTAAGAGGTAGAAGAAGAGAGGCTTGGGTGGGATATCTAATTCTAGAGCCTCAAGACCCCTGAGGGCATTACTTGAGAACAATGATAGAAGAAACCAGGGATCTAAACCAAACAGCTCAAAGCAATATCTTTTTTCAATTCAATCCTTGTCCTCCCCCATAACAGAAGCAAACCTATTTAAAGACCTCTGAGCCTTCAGATATCTATTTTCTACTATTCCCATTTCCTCACTAATGACTTTTTTCTTCGCAGAAATGAAGAAAAAAAAAAGAAATTCCTGTGTGGTGTCTTATTAGGGCATTGTCCCATGCATTTAAAAGGTGGAAATGAACAGAATGCCTTTCTTTTCTCTAATACAATTTCAAAACTATTCAGGTCCACCAAGTATTACTTAGCAGTGCCCTTAAAACACTAGTAGCCCTTCCCACCTTTTCATAGCTTTTTGCTACTAGGAGGTGTCCATAGGCGTCCTAACAAAACAGTCTAATTTTACGTGGGACCTAAGCAGATGGGCTGGTGCTAATTTGCACAGCTAATCTAATTCCCTTGTAATGCCCATAATGAAATCACTCCAGGGAATTAGCAGCAAGAATCCTCAGAGATTTTTATTTTACTTTACTTGTTATAAACATGTTTGTGATTCCCACAAAATGCGAGAGTCCATATCATCAACCAATCACATAACTGACCATGCAGATGAGTGAAACTAATCAGCAGGCTTCTTTCTGTTCCAATAATATTGCAGGTGGGCTAATGTCCTTCTGCTCTCCTAGACTGTTCTTATTATGTAGTTATATTTAATAGATACCTGAACTTTGTATGCTGCCAGTACAGCTTGCACCATTTAATTAAGCCTGTTTCCAGGAGAAATCACCTCCTACACAATAACGAGGCCAAATTTCAAAGCAATCCTGGGCAATATGTTTGTCTGAAACATCATTCTTTATCATTCAGCTAAAGAAAATACCATATCGACCGAAGTAATCCATACGAAAAAAAACACATATATTTTTCAATTCTCTTTTTTGTTCTTCTTGGAATATTGAAATATTCCTATTGATTAGGGTCAAACTCATAGGAAAAAAATTGAAAATTGAAAAACAAAGAGAAAATAAAGCAGGAACCAATATTGAGATCTCTGAAGATGCTTCTGAAGGGTAGCCAGGGACCAATAATAAATCCTGTTTCATTTAGGGACAAATGTGTAGCTGTACTCCCAAAACAGTAAGGGTGAGTAAATCACCATGGAAATATAACCACACATCTAAAGAGTATTCTTGAAAATGATATGAATAGGAAGTTCCTGAATTATTAATGTGGGTTATTAAGCAGGCCAGACCATTTTGTTTACACAGGTATTATTGCTTGGAGGCAACTAGCCCAACAGGAATTTTTACCTTGCAAAAATAAAATATCAACCTGAAAAAAAATGCTTTATATTAAGGGAAAGATCACTTATACAGTGTATCCCAAAAATTTTGATGCAGTTTTAGGTGTCAATAGTACTAAAACTTGTATTGATGCTGGCACTTTCATAGTAGCAAAGAATTGGAAACAAAGTCAGTGCCCACACACTGAGGAAAAAATGTAGTATTTGAACGTAATAGAATATTAGTTTTCAGGAAGAAATGATAAATATGAAACAGGAAGACTTGGATGTGATTTCTTTTTACACAATAGTGTAAAAGAAAACACTGAAATCAAATCTTTGATGGATGACCATTGTGAAGTATGCTCACCACTTATCAATAGAGTAGAGGCAAACCACAAGTGAAATGAGGAATTTATCATCAGGCACAAGCAAAATATTGATTAGTTTTACTCAGTTGTACTTCACTGTTGTGAGGGAGGGATCTGTTGAGTGAGAGTGGATATGGAGGAAATCATTGGAAAACAGCAGTGATATTTTAAAGGCATCAAGAAAACATTATTTTTTTAATTGAAATGTTTAATTTTACTTCAAGACCTTATTTTAAGTAGAGAAATACATTTTTGTAGTTTCTTTGGTATACAGTCCTAGAAGCAGTATTACTGGGTCAAAGGGTATGTACATGTTTATAGTCCTTTGGGCATAATCCGGGATAAAATTGCTAAATAGATAAAATTTGTCTTTGCGGCTCACTCTTTTCAGAATCTAATATCTTGGCATCCTCCCCCTCTTTCTAGTCCCTTTCCCTAAGTTACAGGCCTGTTCACTTAATGGGTATTCTCTCTCTTAAAGTGAAGACCTTAGCTTGAAAAGACCAAGGTCTCCCATTGCATCTTGGGCCATCTCCAGTCATCTTGATCTATATCTGGTCACTGAACCCATATGGCTGTGGAAGAGAAAGTGAGGCTGGTGACTTTGCACAGTCCAATTCAAATTCAATTCAACTGAAAATCATATCATCAAGCTCTTTATGTCGTGGTCCTCTTTGAAAATGAAAAGACAAACCACACAATTCTAAGGGACCCAGCTGCTCTGGGACCAATTTAACACTTGTAGCTTCCTAGTTTATCCCATTTCCTCAAGGCTAAGGACCATGTACTTTCTAAGGAACAAATCGTTAACCAGTGAACAAGAGTCTATAGAGAGATTTCAGGGGGTCCATGAACTTGGATGGGAAAGTATCTATCTATCTATCTATCTATGTGTATATATATATACATATATATATATATATATATATGTATATATATATATGTGTGTGTGTGTGTGTGTGTGTGTGTGTGTGTGGGTGTGTGTGTGGGTGTATGTGTGTGCATATATACATACATACATGTATATATATATATATATGAAATGTGTGTGTGTGTATTTTTTCACTAGCCTCTAAGTATAATTTAATATTTCCTTCAATTATTTTAAAACATTTTTTCTAAGGTAGCTTCATCAGCCTGCCAAAGCCTTCCATCACACACACACACACACACACATACACACACACACACAGACTACAAACCCCCTATTCTAATATATCAACTAGTTAATTTGATAAAATATATTGGCAAACTAATGAGAGTTAGTCTAGAAGGCCTTTTTCACCCAACTAACTCAAGAAACAAGAACTCTAAAGTAATGGGATTGATTTAGTTCTTAAATAAGAATACAGATAAATTTAGTGTTCCTCCTTCTGCATACCCACCCCAAGACTAATGAGTACTTCTAATGTCCTCCCAGAAATGTGGATGGAGAAGGAGATAGGGGGTCAGGAAAGGGAAGCTGTTTGCTGCCAAACCAACTCTGAAAGTTCCTGTATTTCCATTTCCTTTGCTCTTAAAAAGACTTCCTGCCATGAGTTCCAGGGCATAAGGGAGAGATGGAAAGAAGCATAGATGTGTGCCCTATTGACCATCCTGGCTCCAGACATAAATTAATTGATCCTGAGACACTGACATTTTGAGACATAAAATGTGACCTGTATCTCTCCCTGCTGTGACTAGGATAGAACAAGAACTAAAGTGCAATCTGGGGTTCTGGGCCTAGCATCTTTGGTGAACCATATCATCTGGTAAGATGGAGAAAGGCCAGGAGGCAGGACAAATTCCACCCTCCCTTCCCATGCAAGATTTCTTTGTCCCAGTTAACTGAGGTCCCTGCTCCATGCAAAAAACCCCCAGAAGGATAATTCCTTCTCCTATTCCTTTCACGAACTCCAAAAGGGAGAAGAACAGTAAGGAGTTTCCATTTTCAGAAAATAATCCTAAGAAGAGGAAGTGAGAGCTAGGAAGGAGAAAGGAGAGCAATTGAGTTCATTATTCCATGAAGTATATTAAAAATATTATTAGTTCCTTCCTCTATTGGGCAAGTATTTGTGCCCACTCTAAAGTACCAGGAAAAAAAGAGAACAAAGGGAATTTAATTTTCTTCCCTTTTCCTATATTACTAGTGATTCCTGCCCTTTTACTGCTTGATTTTCACATTTATCACCAATAGTCCAACCCCAAACTGCAGTGGGCTGGGAAGAGTGGGCAACAGGTCAGATACAGATTGGAGTAGATGTCCTCCAAAGCCCCTTGCAATTTTGAATTCTGTAACTTAGTGAAGTGATTTCTCAAATCGTTAGTAGCAGAGCTAGATCTATAAGCTCCACAATTCCCAGTCCAATAAACTTGCCCAATATTGTACTTAAATACCCATTAAAGCCCTTTCAAGATTCTCTAGTGTCATATATAGACCTCTTTTAAAAAAAATGAATTCAATTCATCCATTCATTTTTATAAGCATTTATTATTTCCCCTCTCACTGACATTCAATTGAACAATTTCAAAAATTAAAAGAAAACCTTCATAACAAATACATGTAGTTCAACAAAATGGATTCATCATAGAGGATCTCTTAATAAATGTCTTCTTCATTTTACTTGTACAAGAAAAATGAAAAAAGTGTATAGATATAATATGAATGTCTGTGAGCTTACATGGAATTTGGTGAGTCCATTGCTTTGAAGAGAGTCTTCCAAAAGTGAGATGATGGTGAGCCAAATGGAAATTCCCATAACTTTAACATTTCAAAAATATTCTGTTTTCATTGCCTGAGACTGAACCAAGGCCAACCATACCATCCATGAGCCTGAGAAAACTCTGAGTTGTGGGAGTGAGCAAGGAAGGAGAGTAGTCTGCCTACGAGCTTATGGTTTATCACAATCTGTTGAGCTGTGGGCATGCTGTAGTTGTTGGGAAAGTCCCTGTCCTGTCCTCCCCAGTTATATTTCTATAGCTCCTCCTTGTAAATTACCTTCATAACTAGACTAAGATCAATGAAGAAAGCAGTCTCATTCCTTCACAGTCTTTCATTGCTTTTGACCTTGCCCCATAAATGAGATTTGAAATACTTGTTGCAGAATATATT
>CM053769.1:648330156-648362563 GCA_028658325.1 Potorous gilbertii | reverse complement strand
AGAGAGGGCAGATTGGTGATATGGGTAATTAGAATGTCCAGTGTATTGGGGAGAGGGGGGAGGGGACAAATGGGGAGAAAATTTTGGAACCCAAAATCTTGTGAAAATGAATGTAAAAAGTTAAATAAATTTATTTAAAAAAAAGAAAAGAAAATAAACAAAGAACAAAAAAAAAGAATTATTATGGCAAGCAGTTTCAGTGTTATGTCTGAGGAGGAAGAAGAGACTTATCTATATAGAGATAGACGATAGATATTAATAGAAATTTTGCACCTATGTAGTTATTTATGAATTGTTTTCCCCATTAGAATAAGAGATACTATAGATCAGGGACTGTGCTTACCTTTCTTGGTATCCCCAATGCTTAGCACAGAACCCAGCATCTAGTGGGCACTTGATCAATGCGTGTGAACTGACTGAGCTGCCTTTGGCTCATAGTCAATTGAGAGCCATTTTTGGTCTCCTCTCCATTTCTCATGAAGGAAACAGCCCAATTTTGGAGAAAGATCTGAAATGTAAAGTCTGGGAAACAACAATTTAGATCAAAAAGCTTAATTTTGTGGTACTTTCTCCCCTGATTTTAGTCATGTTTGACCCCATATACTATATACGTTGTCCTAAAGCACAATTCCAGACAACAAACAGCAAGTCCATTTATTTGGGCAATGATAAACTATCTCAAAGTCCAGTCTATTTATCAGCACTCAAACATCACATCAAACTAAAGAGTCTATACTTGATGCTAGAATCATTGGAAAACCAATGAAGTTTTTAAGCTAGGTGGTTCAGTGGATAGAATGCTGGACCCAAAGTAAAGAAGAGTTCAAATCCAGTCTTAGACACTTATTAGTTGGGTGACCTTGGGCAGGTCACTTAACCCTGCTTGCCTCAGTTTCTTCATCTATAAAATGAGGAGGAGAAGGAAATGGCTAACTCCTCCAGTATCTTTGCCAAGAAAATCCCAAATAGGGTCACAAAAAGTCAGACACAATAGAAACAACTGAATGATAAACAGGGAGATTAATCCAATTCCTTGTGCAGAATAGTTTGGACAAGAAAAGATATTGATAATCAATACTCCATTCTCTGACAGTATCACAGGGGTGAAGTAAGCAAAAAAATTGAGAGCCTATCTCATACACAAGACAGGCTGGTAAAAATTTCCCAGTTGGTTCAGCAGAATTTTCAGAGGTCACTGATGTTTGTCAGCCTTTCTTGGCTTTCTACACACCGTCTATCCTTCGCCCCAAACAGGCAGAAACTGTGGGGTCTGCCACCATCCCCCCAGTTGATTCTCATTTTGTGTCTAATGTCACCTAATCTTTAGCAAAGGTAAGAGCAATTGTTTTAGGTATAGAAACTGTCACAGGTCCAAGGCTGTGGATCTCAAGGCTCAACTCAAATACTACTCACTAGCTAGTCAGTCAAACAGCACTTATTAAGTACCATGCACTGGGGATACAAAGGAAGGCAAAAAGGGTTCCTACACTCAGGGAGCTTAAAGTCTAATGAATACTAACTAGATGAGGCCTTTCCTCATTTTCCCTTCTCCCATTGTGAGTGTTCCCTCTTAAAAAATTAATTGAATTCCTGTTTCTTTCAGGATGAAATATATAGTTCTTGGGCATTTAAAGCTCTTTACAACCTGTCCTTTTCCTCCCTTTCTAGCCTTTTAACATATTCCCTCCACAAACTCCACAGTCCAATCCTACTGGCCTGCTAGTTCTTGCTCCAATTCTCCAGCTCTTGTCTTTACGTCTTTGTAATGAATATCACCCATGCCTGAAATTCTCTCCTTTCTCACCTCCATCCATCAGAATTGCCTTTTTCTTTCAAGGTTCCATTTAAATTCTGCTTTCTGTGGAAGGCCTCTCCTCTATCAGTAAAATTGCTAGTGCCTTCCCCTTTGAGATTATATCTACTCTGTATGAATCTTCTATGAACTTATTTATTTATGTATTGTCTGCTCCATTAGAATTTAAGCTGCCTGTGGTCAGCTCTGAGTATAGTAGATACAATGCTGGACCTGGAGTCAGGAAGACATGTTCAAATCCTGTCTAAGTTGCCCACTAATTGTGTGACTCAGGGAGAATCACTTAACTTCTTGGTACCTCAGTTTCGTCATCTGTAAAATAGAAAAGGAGTTGGACTTGATGGTGCATAATAAATGTTTAATAAGAGCTCGTTGACTGATTGATTGGCAGTTACCACTTGGTTGCATCTTGAAGAACTCTAGGCAACCTACAGGAACCCCTTTCTGTTCTTGTGTTTTTAGAAGGAAGCAGGTTTGGAATTGGTGGCCATTTGAGAAATTATGGGTACTGCTGGGCAGAAAGTTACCTTTTTCTAGACTTTTTGCTGTCTAATTCTTTTCCCTTACCTTCCCTTTTATGATCTCCTTACTCCTCCTACAAAACATATTGCTTTCTCAGGTCACTCCTTTCAGTATGTTCCCCTCCTTTGTCCCAACAACCCCAGTCTGCCCATGGGTGCCCTTGTTCCGAGGTCAGGAGATGAGATCCTCTTCACCATTTTCAGTCACAGAAAGTGGCAGAAGTAGAAAATGTGCTCAAGATTTACGAGTTAGGACCATAGAAAAGGATGAGTAACCGTGGAAAGGTAGAAAACCTGAACCGTCACAGATTTAGGACCAGAAGGTTTAGCCTTTTTTTGTACCATGGCCCCTATGATAATCTGGTCAAGTCTGTGGACATCTTCTCAGAATGTGTTTGAGTATAGAACAGAATACATAGAACAGGGAAAGACAAAGTCTAGAAAAAATAAAGATATAATTTGCCACATCCAAATTCATGGGTCCCCAGATTAAAAACTCCTGATTTAGAAGGTGCTTTCGAATTTTATTTGCATCGAAGAAAGGGAACCCTGACTCAAAAATTTCCCCAAAGTAAATCCTCAAAAAAAGTTGTTTCCATTTACATCCAGAATACAATATTTTGACCCTTAGTGGATTTTAATTTCATGTATATCATCTTCATGTGTTATTGTGGCCAAAATGTCTTTCCCCCATAGTTAATTCTCTGGTGTTGATCTTCTCCAAACTTGGGGAGACTGCTCCTCAGAATGCAAATATGTAGTTCATCTTGTCTGAAGTCTTTCCAGTTCTGTGGGTCCTGCCAGAGTTTCCACTTCCCTGCTCAAGCTTTTTAAAAATCAGGGACACCTTATTGCCATAATTAAGCACCGGAGGAGACAGTAACATAATATGGTTAAAAAGAGCACCAGCTTTGGATTCAGAGGAGTTGGGCATATGGTATGCTACCCTCCAAATATAGCTTTAAGTTTGGCTCAAAATAAAATTGATTTGTATTGCCTAAGAAAATATTGAGTAGGAGAAGTATATATCCTAAGAAAATAATGACTATAATGATAGTGCTAATTCTAATAAAAGTTTGCATTTTCATAGGGCTTTAAAGTTTGCAAAGCACTTTCCACGTGTTAATTCATTTAATCCAGCAAATGACAACCGAAGTTAGTTTTCAAAGCCAGGAACATAGTAGGAGGTAGAGCAGGAAGACAGAGTGCCCAGCAGTTAGACATTTACTACAAATAATCTGGAAATGACTATATATCCAATGAAAACAAGCCTCCTTGTTTTGTGGGGTTTAATTAAACATTGACATGGGGGAAAGATGACATCATCTTTTCTTGACCTTTGATTTTCTTGCTGTGAGGACTCCCTCCATCAAGTATGATTGCAAACTGCCTATAATTTATACACTGAAAAAGTTGCTTGAGGTTCAGCAAGGTTAGGTCATTTGCAGACCAGTATGTACCTGGATTTAAACCCAGGTCTTCTGACTTCAAGACTTGCCCTTTCCATTCTGCCACACTGATTCTCTCTAACTAATTCTATGAATTTACATACAAACATATACTTATATGTTACATATATTTACATGCAAACATGTTTATACATTTACATATATGTCTATATATTTTTCTGCATGAATATCTGTATATACTGTCTATGTCCACACATATAAACAAATGTATATGCCCATACATTTACATATAAACATATGCTTGTATGTTATATGCATACAGACATATGTATATAAGATGTGTTAATAATATATAATACATACAATGTAATGCATATATTATACACAAAACATATGTTTAGATAATATATGTGTGTATGTTTATATTATATAAATGTAACATGATTAGGTTTTAGAGGGGTTTTTTAAGTATGATGCGTAAATTATATGTCTGCATAATAAACCAACCATATTATAATGGATATACATGGAGATAGGGTCATAAAAATTCCATTTTATAGGGAAAGTTCTAGTGGTGCATACTTCCATAAAAACCTTTGGTTTAGAGTAGGATCATTCTCAAGCATATTAGAGCTGAAAGAGATTTTAGAAAACATGTAATCAAACTTCTTATTTTATAGATGAAAAAACTGAAGCTCAGGAAAGGCAACTGACTTTGTCCATAGTTGTATGGAGAGTAATTGGCAAAGCCATATCTTCTCAATCCAAATTCAGGTTCTTTCCACTTTAGTGAGTAAATCCCGTATCATCCGTCCAGAGTTAGGATAGCTATGTCTTCTTCCCAGGATTTCTTCCCAGAGGAATTTGCGAATATCTTCCCTAATACAATTGGCTGAACTCCCTTTACAGTTCTGTTTCCCTCATTGTTAGGAGTCAATACCTGTCACTCCAATTCCATGTAACCACTTAACATCAATTAGCTTTTACTATATTCACTTCCAAGTATACCACAAGAACAAAAGCATATATATTTCTCCTCAACACTTCATTGGCATGCTCTCCCCATCCTACCTTAGTCTCCAGGTAGAGTGGGATCAAACTTATCTATATTCCTACATAATAGTGGTCCCAACAAGTTCATGTCCAAATGTAGCTTTGCTTCCAGAAGAATCCTGTCTTGGCTTCCAATGGATCGGGACCTAATGGTCACTTCTGAAGTCATTTCTTGCTCCTTGGTACATCAGTGATGAGTTAGCTTCAAAGCACAGACATTGGAGTGTTCACAGGTTCATTCTCCTACTCTTTTGAAATTCCCGAGGTGGAAATTTCTAATCCCTTCACTTAGAATGGGAAAAAAACAAACCTAGAGACTCCTGTTTCAAAAGAAATTCATGTTGGCTTCAGTCAGTGGGGAAGATACAAGACCTTTCTACTTAGAGCATTGCTTCCAACCAGACAAAACATCAGCAGATGCTTTGCCTTTAAGGAACTTACATTCTACTTCCTAGGAGGAAAAAACCAAACCTTGTAACTTTATGTGACAGCCATGACTGGGCCCTGAGCCACCACACTTGTGCCGCCTGCTGTCCACTTACAAACCAGCCCACTGTTTCCCTAGCCTGGCTTCTTCCCCTAGCCAGAGCCTTGTTGGAGCTATCTGAGGAAAGACTGCAGCACTTTGGATAGGACTGAGGCCTGTGACCCCTTTAGGAAGGAGATGTGTTGGTTGTATCTCATTTTCACCTGTGTGTGTGCTTTGCTTCTGATTTACATTTCTAAAACATTTCTGAAAATGTGGCATCTCACTTGTGACTAAAAATATTCCTTACTAAATGAGCTTGGGAAATTTTCCCTTCGGAAAATATTGCTCAGTCACATTTAAAGGTTTGTCTTTGAGCGTTTTGCATTTTCTTCAGTGGCAGCTGAGGGCACAATTTCAAGTAGCAAAGACAGACAATAAATCAAGTTTGAAAGGGTCTGAACTCTGACAATAAGCAAAAGAAAAACATTTTTTTCTCTTGTCTTGCCTTTGGACCTTTCCTGGGAGGGTAACTATTTTGCCCATGTCTTTTCTACCCATATTTCTATTACAAAGTGAAAATATATGGTGGCTCCCCTCAACAACAGTGGAAAACAATTGCATCTGGGATACAGTTCCTTATACTGTTTTTTAACTAAAAGTATGTACTATAAACTGAAGAATATAGAGCAGTCTACAAGGAATAAGGTTTTCTAGTGATGTATATATATATATATATATATATATATATATATATATATATATGATATGTATGTGTGTATTTATGTCTAAATCTGTATATGCCTACATGTAACTATATCTAAATATACGTATATTTATATTGATACCTATATCTATACATATATATTTTCCCCCTTTTTCCCCCTCTCCTACCAGTGCATAACATTTTCCACAGCTGCCAAAATAGCATAGCTAATGCATGGGTCTAACCTTGTCACTTCCTTGCTCAATTATCCTCCAGTGGTTCCCTATAAACTCTAGAATCAAAAACAAATGACTGTTTGCCTTCTATCATGCATCTCTGCCCTACCTTTCCAGACTTTATACACCCTATCATAGAAATAACTTACCTCCTCTCTTTTCCTCACCTGTGTCATTCTATCTCCATACCCTTGGTCAGGCTGCCTCCCCTATCTCCACCTGAAATATACTCCCTATTTATCTCTACCTATTAGAGTCTTTAATTTCTTTTAAATCTCAGATCAGATGACACCTCTAAACTTTTTGTCATCTCCTCAGTTCCTATTACCTCTCCCTGAAATTACTTTGTATTTGCTTTCTTCCTTTCTTTTTGTCCCTCTCTCTTCCTTCCTTGCTTCCTTCTTTTCTTTCTTTAGTCCATCCATCCTTCCTTCCTCCCTTTCTTCCTTTCCTTCCTTCTTTTCTCTCTGTTTTCTCTCTTTCTTCTTTTCTTTCTTCCTCCCTTCCTTCTTTTTTCTTTATTTCTAAAAAGTATTTGCTATATAGATTCTTGTTGTCTCCCCAAGGACAGACATTGTTTCATTTTGGTCTTTGCATCTCTCATATCTACAAATGTTTGCTGGTTGATTGATGGAGTGGTTGAAAGTGAAGGTGGACAATAAGTTCACCACTGAATAGACAAAGGAGGGTAGACTGACTTCCATCTGGGAAACTGTGTGGCACTTTTCAGAGATCTCAAGGTCTCTGATGCTACTTTTTAGGCAGTAGTTTTCTCCTTATGGTGTTAGTACATAGACATAAAACATGGAGTGACACAATCTCTAAAGAATTGTGGGTGAGGAAGGCAACAGAAAAAACATAGAAAACAGGTGGGAGCAGGTGGCTGCAGCATATTCTTGAAATGATGTGTGTGTATGTGTGCTTTTGTGTGTGTGTGTGTGTGTGTGTGTGTGTGTGAGAGAGAGAGAGAGACAGAGAGAGAGAGAGAGAGAGAGAGAGAGAGAGAGAGAGAGAGAAGGAGCAGAAGAGAAATCTTCACAATGAACTGAAAGTCCTAAAAGGCAATGGACCCAATGTGAACCAAGGTAGAGATGTCAAATAAGAAACCTCCAGCTGTCCTGGTGTTCAAGAGAAGCTTTCAGAGTATCAGGCAGATCATTTTTGGGGACTGATGGAAGGACAATCGATGGACAATGTTGATTATCAGTCTGCTTTATGACAGGCACTGTGCTAAGTGTTGGGGATACAAAGAAAGGCTAAAGACCATCCCTACCTCACAAGGAGCTCACAGTTTATGGGGGGAAACAACACACAGACAACTATATAAATCAAGGATCCACTGGAGACCATCGATGGAGGAAAGGCACTAGAATTAAGGGGGATTGAGAAAAGCTTCCTGTAGAAGGTAGGTTTTTATCTAGGACTTGAAGGAAGCCAGTAGGCAGAAGTGAGAAAGGAGAGAATTCCTGGCATGAGGGACAGCCAGTGAAAAAGTTGGGAGTCGGAGCCAAGTGGGCATTACATATTCTGCACTGAGAGAAGTACCTGTAGCAGGAAAACCCCAGGATCTTTAAAGTATGAAGGTACTGATGATGTGTTTAGTCATCAGCCAAAGCAACAACTTAAAAGAGAAAGACCCACTGAAAGAAAAGCAGAGAGTTTTGTATGGTGAACTGGCCTGCCACCTTCACTCCAAGTTTGGAATACTACTTTAGACTTTATAGGCAGTTAGGAGTAAATGGAGTGATTGATATGGAGGCAAGAAGACCTGAGTTCAAACCCAGACTGAGACATTACTAACTGTGTGACTTCTGGAAAGTCATTTAACCTCAATTCAGTTAACTGAAAAACTGGAAGTAACAGTAGCACTTACCTCCTAGAGGTGTTGTGAAGGTGAAGTGAGATAATATTGTAAAGTACCTAGCATATAGTGGGTGTTATTTAAAAATCTAGCTATATTATTATTGTATTAAAATTATTATTTCAAAACACAAATTTGTTCAAATTCTCTAAGGTAGAACTACAAAGAGAAAGGCTAGTGGGCCTGGAGTCAGGACACACAGTCTGGTATGAATTCTGCTTTCAAACTGGTCATGTGACCATGCGAGAAACACTTACCCTTTCTGAGCCTCTGTGCCTAATCTGTAAAATGGGTATGATAATATAATAAGAACAACTAGAGCAGCTAAGTGGTAGAGGGAATAAGCACTGGGCCTGGAGGCAGAAAGATCTGAGTTCAAATATGGCATCAGACACCTACCAGCCATAGGTGACTTAACCTTGTTTGCCTCAGTTTCCTCCTCTGAAAAAATGACCTTGAGAAGAAAATGGCAAACCACTCCAGAATCTTTGCCAAAATAAACCCTAATTGAAGTCATGAAGAGTTGGACACAATTGAAATGACGGAATTACAATAAAAACAACAATAGCTAACTATTCCTTGGTAGTCATTTGTTTTGCTCTGAAGCAAGTATTTTGTAAACCTTGTTATATAAGTGTGAGATTTCATTTTCAGTTGAGACTAATGCAAGATGTTTACTGTTTTTAAAAGTATATCCTAATAAAGGTAAGTTAAATGGAATAGATTATTAGAGCTGGGGGGATGTCAGAGGAGCCTTCAGTCCAATCATTTTAAAGAGAAGGAAAGCGACGTGTAGGGAAGTAAAGGTTTTTGTTCAGTTTTATATAGCTAATTGATGGCACAGCTGGACAGGAACCCAGGCTTCCTGATTCCCAACCCAGGGCTCTTTCCACTTACAATTGCCAACTTCTTGCCTCCCTACCATATAATGCTTCTCTCTCTCGCCAAATTGTATTTTAACAAACATCTTATTAAAGATTGATGGTTCATATCTTTATTAACTTAAGTATTAACTTATACTCAGGTCTTGCTAATGAAGGGTACAGTTTGATGAATCAAAGAAATAGATAAATTTATTAAAAATCATTTTATTGATATTTTTTGTATTAAATATATTTTCCAATTTATCCTTCCCCTGTGTTATTTCCACAGATAAATTCTTTATTAACCAATTTTTTTAAAAGAACAAGAAAACAGTTCAGCCAAATCACATAATAAATTAAAAAAATATATATCTGATATGATGTGTCCCCATACTTCCTTACTCTGCAAAAGAACAAAGTAAATCTTGGTCAATTTACTTGTATACATTCAGTTTTGATTGTTTTATCATTGTATCTCTTTCAATTTACATTGTCATTATGTATATTGTTTTTCTAGTTCTCTCCCCTTTGCTTTAATTCCTATGTCTTCCCAAGTTTCTATGCATTCTTCCTATGCATTATTTCTTCCAGTGCAGTAATATTGAATGACATTCATGTACCACAACTTGTTTAGCCATTCCTCAATCAATGGACATCAATTTTGTTTCCAGCTTTTTGACACCATACTGGGACCTTTGACTTTGCCCTACTTGGGTACATGGCTAGCATTTGGGAATTCTAGGTCAAAAAGTAGGGACATTTTAGTCATTTTCTTCACATAAATCTCAATTTCTTTCCAGCATTCTTGGAATGGTTCACAGCCCCACCATCAGTGTAATAGAGGTAAACGCCTTGAAAGCAATCATCCCAGTGGCATAACTCCAGCTTCCTGCAAGCTTCCTTTAATCGTATATCCTCTGGACTCATAAAATCTTATCTGTGACAAAAGATGCTGCCCAACATTTCCTTCTCAGCTGAGGTTTCAGCCCTAGGCCTTCCAAAAGGCTAACACTTTTGACTCCGTGCCAATCTGCACACCAGACTGCAATCAAAACCTGGCCAAAGCAGGAGGAGTTACAGATGCCAGAGGTCATCAGGGCTTTCTTCAGCAGGAAACAGGAGCTGTAGAGATGCCATGGCTACAGGATTTATAAGGCAGAGAAATTGAACTGCAGCCTTGCAAGGTTATGAAAGTGTTCCCTTGAAGGATGTCTATTATGTCAAATAGAGAGGCTGTGCCTTCCCCCTGGCTAGAAAGATAGTGTATCTGGAAAGATTAAGAATTCTAGTCACTGGCCAGTATATACCAATGGTGGGCAGAGGGCTGCCCTCCTTATCGATCACTTATTTCTCTTTAATCACTTGTCCACCAACTCCCCTCACAACTTGATTTTGACACATATTTTAAAATATTCAGCATTTTATTTTCCCAAATTACATGTAAAAACAGTTTTAAATATTTCATTTTTCAAAAAATGTATTCTAATAAACACAAACTTTTAAAATTTTTTTTTAATTTTGAGTTTCAAATTCTTTCCTTCCCTGTACGCCTCATTGAGAAGGCAAGTAATTTGATATAGGTTCCATATGCAGTCTTGCAAAATACATTTCCATATTAGTCAAGTTGTAAAAAAAACAGACCAAAAACAATAACAAAAATAAAGTTTTAAGAAAAAATTATGTTATCAATATGTCTTCAGATTCCGCCAGTTTTTTTCCTCTGGAGGTGGATAGCATTTTTCATCCTATATCTTTCAAAGTTGTCATGCGTCATTGAATTGCTGAGAATAGCCAAGTCATTCACAGCTAATCACATTATAATATTGTTGTAACTGTGTACAATGTTCTCCTAGTTCTACTCATTTCACTTTGCATAAGTTCATGCATGTTTTTCCAGGTTTTTCTGAAGTCATCCTGCTCATCATTTCTTACAGCACAGTAGTATTCCATCACAATCATGTACCACAACTTGTTCGGCCATTGCCACATTGATGGGCATTTCCTCAATTTCCAATTCTTGACCACCACAAAAAGAGTTGCTATAAATATTTTTGTGCATACACGTCCTTTGTCTTTTTGTTTTATTATCTCTTTGGGATAAGTGTCTTGTCATTGGACTTCTATTAGAAGCAAGAGGGTTGTGGGGAAGGACTTGAAGACCTTCAGAACATACCACTCCTGCTGCAGGGTCTTCCAGGAGCTCTCTCTTTAGAGCCATCCTGCTCATCCACCCACCTCTACTACTGATGACATGGGCTGGGGGTGGGGGTGATTATTCTTGAGTTGGAGGCTGCTTTCTGTAAGTCAGTCTCTGGTTCAGCTTTCCAAGCCATGCATGTACGCTGGAAACAAAGAAGGAAAGCACAGACAAGTCCTTTGAACTCCTTAGCTTTTCAGAAGACCTCTCTTAACATTAGACGCACATATCATCATAAGGAGAATTTTTAAATTTAACCTATGGGTGGTAAGATGAGTTTTTGTTTTTTGAGGGGCCAATATGTTATAAGAACTATATGTACTGGAGAAGAGACATAGACAGAGAGAAAGAGACATACAAACACTTAGAGAGAGAGAGAGAGAGAGAGAGAGAGAGAGAGAGGACATGGGGAGGAGGCTTCTCCATCATGTGTCACTATCTCTAGACTCACACAGGGCAAGCTCAGTCTTGAGGGACTCTGATATGTAAAGGGACAGAATCAGACTTTTTTTCCCCAAGATTCTCTGGCTCATTATACTCTCATCTCAGAGTAGAACTTGAAGGAAAATTTCCAAAACAAAGCATAGGTTTCTAGAAAAGTTACTAAATGTATAAAGTAATACATATCAGGTATAGGGCAGCTATTTATTTCATCTACCACAAAGGATATGCTTAAAGCAAAAAAGACTCCTAACAAGTAATGACAAATACTTTAAACATGAAATAATAACACAGGACACATGAGAGTCCATTAGCAGATACAGAAAACAAATGAAACACTCAAAATACTGAGGGATTCAGGAAACTTCTCCCTCAGCCTTTAAATTCTGTGCGTATAAAAATATAGAAACTAGACCTGTGATTCCATTGGTGTAGGGAAATCCCAGGTAAAGATATTCCCATTACCAAAAACCTATAGTCTTAGAGAATTGCTTAGGGTTTTTTGAATCATATCAGTCATGTCTGACTCTCTATCATCCCATTATTTTTTTGGCCGAAATACTGGAGTGGTTTGCCATTTCCTTTTCTAGCTCATTTTACAATGGAGCAACTGAGGCAAACAGGATGAAGTGAATTTTCCAGGATCACTCAGAAAGTATCTGAGGTCAAATTTAAACTAGGGTCTTTCTGACTCTAGGGCTGGCACTTTATCTGTTATGCCACCTAGCTGTCCTAAGTTGCTTAGGGCACTGAGATGCTGATTGATCTGTTTGTTATCACAGAAGGAGAAAATATCAGAGATTTGTTTTGAATCAAGGTCTTCCTGGTTTAGAGGATAATATGGCTTTTAAGGAGAAATAAATTTCCCTCTCTTCTCCTCTGCTGAGTACATCAGAATGCTAACATCTATTCCTTGGACTCCCAAGGAGAGGAAGAAGGGGAGCTCTTCTTCCCCTGTAGAAGCAACAACTATGCCAGCTGTATATACTTGGCATCAGGAACATATGCTTATCTAGCCAGACCTGAGACTAGATCTCAAGTCCCCAGTTGGCTCCTAGTTTTGCTTTCTCTCTGAACATAGGTAACCGGACAGGGATCCTGAGAGATGGAAGTTTCCAGCTATGTCATTGTAAGACTGAGAAGTCTAGAGACATTGAGAAATTTGAATTGTGCTTGCCTGACAAGGGTTTTCCCTACAGTTACATCCTTCTCAAATGTCAAGATGACCACGGGCAGCAGGACAAGGCCTGAATGTCTGACTGGCCAGAATACATGGACCTAGAGTGAGATCTTGCTCATCCTTTACAAAATGAAGAGAAAGAAAAATTCCTCATTGGCAGATTCATAATTATTTTAGACTTTTTATTTCTCAGGAAAATGTAATAGAAGTGATGGGCATCTCTGAGTCTTTTGAGTACCTCATATGCTTTCTATATCCGTTTTTGGGTTCTTAGGAGCCCTCTGTTATGGGTTACTGACATGCGACTCATGTTATAGATTACTGACTCCTGTGATATTATTTCAGAAAGAGAGAGAAGTCATATATATATATATATATATATATATATATATATATGTATATATGTAGCTATCTATAAATATAAATACATAAATAAATATAGATGATAGAGATAGATGCAAGATAGATGTATGTTTAAGACTGGATCTGTGATTTTGTTGGTATATGGAACTCCAAATGAGGAAATTCATCTCAACTTAGAGTCTTAGAAAGTTGCCTAGAATACTGATATGCTGTGACTTAAAAAGGTCTCACAACTAGTATCTGTATAAGGTGAGATTTGGTGACACAGTAAATAAAATGCTGGGCCTATAGTCAAGAACACGAGTTCAAATCTAGACTCAGATACTTACTAGCTGTAGGGTCCTAAGTCATTTAATCTCTGTGTGTGTATATATATGGTTAGTTGGTTGTTCTTCATTTTCAAAGAGGACCAAAATGTGTTTATATGTACACATATGTATATATACACAGACATGTGTATCTATATGTATATAGATACACATGTATACAAAGATATATATACAAACATATATGGGTATATATACACACACACACACACACACAAATATGCAAGTCAGTGCAATTTTAAGCCTTTTCTTTTGGGATACTTGGTAGTGTTTATGTGTGTATGTATGTACATGCATATACGAATAAAAACTTCATAAAGAAAATGTACCCATAAAGAGAAAAGTTCTGTCTTCCCAGATTTCATGGAATTCTACTCTCAAGGAAATATCACATATTTAATTAAAGTCTTCCAATATGTACACAAATACAATTACCATTACTATTTCATTTAATAGACAGGTTCAAGGTCACAGCAACAAAGACAACCGCCTTCCCCCCCCCCTTCTTAATGCTTGAAATATGACCTGCAGAATTGAAATCATCTACACTGTTCCTTGTTCATGGAATTTATTTGCCCACTAAATTTCTTTGACCAAAAGCACTTTCTTCTAGACAACAAGAACAAGACTTGAATCCAATGAAATCTGAAAGTATTTGAGCATTATCTGCTTCTGTGGCTTCTTTTTTTGGTGTGTAGAGGAAGATATTTTTGGCAAATGGGTATGTAAGGATGTTGCAGTCTGGCAAGACTAAAAAAAAATAAGATCAAGAAAGAAAACAGAGAGAAAAAGTTTTGGGGGGAACAATTCAATAGACACATATTTTCCACTCAAAATTTTTACTACAAGGCGGTAATTGCTGGGAAGCCTTTAACTAGCTGTTATAATAAGGAAATAGAATTAAATGACTGCTGAGGTCCCTTTCATCAGAAGGTATGATACTAGGTATTTAATAGAGAACACTGAGCATAGAAGTTGCCTTTCTCAACTTTCTGGTTGAAGTCCAGAACAGAAAGGACAAGGAGAGTGTTTCTAGGTAGACCCCACTGTACTTAGTATAAATGACACATGCTATTGGGTGAATTCATTTTTCACACTTTATTAATATGCCCTAAGTTGAATCATCCACTGCTCTAACCACAAACTTGGCAGACTTTCTTCTTCCTTCACTCTCTTTGTTGAAGGAATGAATGAATGAGTGAAACAAACTCTTGCTGAGCATCTAGAAACCAGCTATTCAAATCCTCCCCAGAATTTCAGAGCTACATGGAATACTTGCTGCCTTTCAGAAAATTTTCTGGATTCTTGTTGAAATTTTGCTGCCACAGAACTAAGCCAAGACATTGGAGTAGCTGTTACTTGGCTCAGAAGTCAGGGGCAAAGGGAGGAGAAGGAAGGTTGAATGATTCCATCTCTAGGGGACAGATCATTAACACAATGTAATGGCCAGGAACTGGGCTGTGTACTTGGAAAGGGATGTTGAATCCTGGCCCCATCCTGAGGAGTTGTTCAAGTCCAGAGGAGAGAGGAGATGAGGATTGGAAATATTATCCTAAATAAAGACCAGATGCTTTCTGATCAGGATTTAGAGGATTTCAGACTTGGTAAAGGCCACAGAAGTCACCTAGCTTAATACCTCCTGGAAGAAGTCGTCGCTTGATTCAGTCTCTGCTTGAAGAAGAATCCTGTATATTTTCTGTGTGATCTCTGTCCTAAAAATAGCTTCTCCAGATCTCATTTTCCTCATCTGTAAAATAAAGGGGATGGACTGGATGCCCTTATGAATCAGACTATTCCATTTTGGGGAAGCTCTAGTTGTTAGTTTTTGTCCATACCAAGCTGAAATCTGCCTCTCATCCATTCCCCCTGCTGCTCCTAATTCTGTCTCTGAAGTCAAGTCCCTCTCCCCACTTCCCCACAAAAGGCTGATCCCTCTTGCAAGTGACAGGTCTTCAAATACTTGAAATACCTATCCCAATTAAGTGTTCCTGACTCATATCACCTTCTCTCCTTCTTCTCTTCTCCCCTTTTGTCCTCCAATGGAAGAGAACTTCCACACTAATCCTCTAGTTCCTAACTGGGCTCAGATTCAGTTGATTTCCCAAGGTAGGCTTCAATTAAAGCTTACACGTGGTGATTCAGATGGTAGAGAGAATTCCAGTCAGGCCAGCTAGGAAAGCTTTTCTCTAGTCCTAGCTGTACTACTAAAAATCCAAGTGACTTTGGGAAAGTCATTTGCTTTCTTTGGCCCTCAGTTTCCTCCTCTGGCAAATGAATTTAGATTAGATAATCTTTTAACCACTCTTTCCTGCCCCTTCTAAAAGTCTTAGAATGAAGAAGATCTGCATGTCTGGTCTCATAGGCAACACTGCATCAAAACTAAAATATCATAACATCCCTCATTTAGACTAAAGGATGTGCTATTGTATGCACATGCTCTACTTCAGGAGGATTAGCATCTTCTGGCCAAATAACAAAAACGAAAGGAAATATCTTTAGTGATACTTCTCCTATTAATGGCACTATGTAGGATTGTAAAGTAGAGAATATGACACTTAGGTTTCCTGCATGCTAATAAAGTAATTAATTATCTTAGTAAAGCTAACCTCTCAACATATGGGACTCCTTTACATTGTGAACTGCTAGGTGGTGCAGTGGATAGAGTGTTATCCCTGGAGTGAGAAAGACCTAAGTTCAAATCTGGCCTCAGAAAGTTATTAACTGTGTGTGACCCTGGGCAAATCACTTAACCCTGTTTGCCTCAGTTCCTTATCTGTAAAATGAACTAGAGAAGGAAATGGAAAACCCCAAATGGGGTTATGAAGAGTTGGACATGACTGAGCAACAACAATGTACAGTTTTTTTTTTGGAGTGCAAACTATTCATTCGGTGTGAATTATACCACCTTCTTGATTTAGTGAAAATGTACAAAACAACCTGAAGGTCTTTGATACCTTCTTTCCTTTTCAGTACCCACTGCCTACTTTGTTATAATATTTGCATTTTAAAGAAGGACTCTTGGAATAAAAGATTTAGCTAGCATAATATTTATATAACAGTTGAAGTTTGCGAAGTACTTTACATATTCTGTCTTCTTTGATCTTTATAACAACCATAGGAAGAAGGTAAGACAAATATTTCTATTTTACATATGAGGAAACTGAGGTGAAGTGACTAGCTAGAGCAGTGGTATTAGCACTTAAGGTTAAGGAGATGCTTATGGTCCCCAGCCTAAGACCTTAGATTATCAAGCAAGCAAGCAAGCATCCAGCATCTGCTGAGTGCCTACTATGGAATTCTAGAGGATGTCGCACAATTTCTCAGTAGAATCCACCTTGTTCTCTTTTACTAATCCAATTCTGCATCAGTTTCATTGCCTATTGGCACTGTCCCCTCTGCTAATCAAACAGCAGGCTTTTATTAAGCACCTAGTAGGTATCAGACACTGTGTCTGGTGATAGGAACATGAAGGCAAAGTCAAAAAGGAAACAGTCCTGGCCCTCCAGAAATATTTTTGGGGAATTGCATATACATGTAAAGTATATGAGGATGACATGCACAAAAAACATGGAGAAAGGTGCCCCTGGAAGGGACTTCTCAGCACCTTCCCCTCAGGTGTGTTGCAAAGTCTGATGTTCAGGTGGGCTTCTCCAGGTGTCTCTTAGAGGGGGGGAAACATCTGGGGGCATTAAGAGTATTCTGTGCATTAGTGGGGTGGGAGGTGGAGTGGGAAGTGGAGTGTGGTGCCATATTAAGCAGTGGGGATTTGGAATCAGATGACCTGGGCTCCAATCCACTTGTGACGGTTTGATGGATAAACTGCCTGTGTGAATTTGGAAAGGTAATTGAATTTTGCTCAGCCTTAATTTTCTCAAAGGTAAAATGAAAGTGTTGAATTAGTTCATCTCAAAAACTTCTTCCCTCTCTAAATCTATGATCCAACTTTTGTCAGGATCAGTAACTGAAATAAAAGTCTAATAACAGAGAGGACAGACAGTGAGAGAGTTTCAGGACAAGATATTGGAGGAGAAATGCAGGCCTGGGCAAGGAGCCCTGCAGACCTGAAGGGACTGAGGATACATTTTTCCTTCTTCCAGGGCTTGGCTCAGAGCCTTCCCTGCTGTTTTCTTGCTGCAGGCATCATCTTCCTCCTAATATGAGTTCTGTGCATCTTTGATCATTACAGGGAACGAAAGCTTTTTCTTTCCCTCCCATCTGGTTCTCTAAAATCAGTGTGTAACCTTTTGTCAGACATACTCATCACTATATGGAAACATGGAGGGCTTGTGACCATGAGGCTGCATTTCCCTGACTTACTCCTGGCAATAGTTTCTATATTCTTTCCCCATTCCAAACCTTGTGGCTCCTCCCTTTTAACCCTCTTCTCCTCAGGTTTCTAGAGACTCTGACAATAAGCTTGGTGGAAGAGAACTCAAATGATAAGTAATCAAAGGATATAAACAGTTTTCAGATGAAGAAATCAAAGCTAAATGCTCTATATCACTAATGATTAAAGAAATGCAAAGGAAAACCACACTGAGGTACCACCTCACATCTATCAGATTGGCTAATGTGACAAAAGAGGGAAATGATAGATGTTGAAGAGAATATGGGAAAACTGAGATACTAATGCACTGTTGATGGAGTGATGAACTGATCCAACCATCTTTGACCCAGCAATACCACTTCCAGATCTATATCCTAAAGAGAAGAGAAGAGAAGAGAAGAGAAGAGAAGAGAAGAGAGAGAGAGAGAAACATTTATAGCAGCTCCTTCTATGGTGGCAAAGAATTGGATAGTGGGTGGATGCCTATCAGTTGAGGAATGTCTGAGAAAGTTATGGTATATGATTGTCATGATTGTGAAGGAATACTATTGTGCTATAAGAAATTATGAGAAAGATGCTTTAAAAAAATTTGGGAAGATCAATATGAACTGATGCAAAGAGAAGCAGGAAGATCCAGGAAAACATCACTCACAGTAGCAGTGATATTTTATGGTAATCAACTATGAATGAGACTTTGCTATTCTCAGCAATACAATGATCCAAGACAGTGCCAAAGGACTTATTAAAAAAAATACTGTCCTCCTCCAGAGAAAGAATTGATGGAGTCTGAATGCAGATTGAAGCATACTATTTTTTACTTTATTTTTTTTTCAATTTTTTAATCTGTTCTCTTTCATAACATGACTGATATGGAAATGTGCTTTGCAAGATTGCACAAATATAACCCCTATCAAATTACTTACCATTTCAGGGAGGGGAGAAAGGAGGGAGAGAGAATTTGGAACGAAAATTTTCTAAAAAACAAATGTTAAAAATGCTTTGTATATGCAACTGAGAAAAAAATGAAATATTGTTAAACAAAAAAAAAACAGAATAAGAAGAATTAATGTTAAAGCAATTTTCTTGAGATTACTGAACACTCCACCTTTTTCCTGACTGGGCTTTCAGTCTACTTACTCCCAGTGTTCTAGAAGGATCCCATCATAGAGAGTACAGGATAATAGATCTGGGGACCTCAGGTCTAACCATCTTCTTTTAAAGATGAAGAAACTACAGTTCAGGGAATTTAAACGACTTGTTCTGAGTCATGTAGGTAGTAACTGTTTCAGAGGTAGGATTTGAACACAGGTCTCTGACTCCAGAGACAGTATACAAAGACATAATGGAATGGTGTTCTAGAATTTCTATATGGATTTAGAATAGAAGAATACCTTTCATATAAGAAAGGTCAATCATCAAACATTTAATAAGCATTTAACTATGTGCCAGGCACTTTAGTAAGTGCTGGAGATGCAGAGAAAGATCAGACCAGGGTCCCTCCTGTCAAAAATCTCACCTGTGATTTCAAAGATATAGGGACATCTTGGGTGGGGAAACTCTCGAACAATTCAACTCAGCATTTTCTCAGCAACTGACAATCTTAGAAGTTTCCTTAGAGCCAGGAGAAGTTAAATGATTTGCCCAGAGTCTCACAGCCAATATGTCAGAGATAGGATTTTGAACTCAGGTCTTCCTGGTTCTTTATGCCATCTCTACCTTGAATGTACACAAATTAATAGGAGATTGTCCCTTGTTATAAAAAGGACAAGGCAACCATACTACATGAGAAATTCAACAAAGGGTAGAGATAGTGAAGGTGGGAGTGGGGTGAGAAAGGACATGTTTTACCAGAGATGTTGGAAGAATAACAAAAGGTAGACCATGACCAATGTGCCTGAGGCTAGCTGGCACTAGAGATTCAGGTCCTAGCTTTTGTCCTTACACCTGCTCTGCATTTGTCGCAGCCTCTCTGGCTTCAGCTTCCTCTTCTTTACAGTGAAGATATAATTCCATGATTTCTCTAACTGCTTTCAATTTTCTAATTTTGCTAGACATAAACTGGGGAGCCTTAGCGCCCTATTCTTAGGAACTGTGACTGCCAGGAGGGTCAGTCTATGCCTGGAGATAAAGGAAGCAAAATTCTTTGGGGCTTGTACAGTAAATCACACTGGAAACAATAGTTCTTACTGCCTCCTGGATCTTCCTCTTCTGATCTGATATAGACTGTAAAGCAGATTGGCTGCTGCTCCCTGTGTAACAATGGAAAAGTTCCATAACTTCCTCTGAATTTCAGCTTCCTCATCTATAAAATGAGAAGTTTGGACTAGAAAAGTCCCTACTAGCTATAGGCCTCTGATCCTATAACAAGCCCACCCCCAAGGAGAGGACTGGAACCAGCTTGAACCCATGCACAAGAGTCAATTGTTACATTTTTAGTGTGAGTATATGCATCTCAGAATTGGACAGATGCTACAAATCACAGCTTGATTTTTTGTTTTGCTGATTATATAGACTTAAGAAAGTGATGGAGAAAATATTAATAATGCAAATTAAATAGAGTTCATTATTAAACATTTACCACTACAGTCCTTCCTACAGTCATACTAACTAAGATATCAGATTTTAAAGTAGAAGAGATGTGAAGTTGATGTCTAGTCAATCTCTCTCATTTTATAGATAGAGAAAATGAATCCTAGAACCAGTGAGTGACTTTTCCAAGGTCACACAGAGAACAAATTATAGAATCTCAAGGTTGAAAGGGCAAAGGCTATCTAATCCAATCTAATCCAATCCCCAACAAATAATCCTACAATTTGCTTTAAGACCAGCAGTAAGGGAGAAACTGCCACTTCCCAAGGTAGCCCACTCAGTTTGGATAGCTTTAATTACTATTTTGCCCTATTTTCAATCAAAATCTTCTTCTCTGTAACTTTCACCCATTGCTCTCTGCTTTATTTTCTACATATCTAATAAGGCAACTAGTTGGTACAATGGATAGAGTGCTGGGCCTGGAGCCAGGAAGTCTCATCTTCCTGACTTCAAATCTGGCCTCAGACACTTACTGTGTGACCTTGGGCAAGTAACTTAACTCTGTTTGCCTCAGTTTTTTCATCTGGGGAAGGAAACAGCCAACCACTCCAGTATCTTTGACAAAAATAACAAAAACAAACAAAAACTCAAAAGAGTCATGAAGAATTGGACATGACTGAAAAATGTCTGAAAAACAGCACATATCTAATCCCATTTACACATGAGAGCCCTTCCAAGTTTTTAAGAGACAGATATCATGCGCCCACTAAAGTCTTTTCATTGTCTGACTAAGTATCCTCAGGTCCTTCACCCACTCCATTTAAGAAATGCTCTCAGGACCCCTCATTGTCCTAGGCACTCTCTTCTAGATAATCTTCAAATAGAATTTTAAAACAAATATTCTGATTCCAAATCCAGTGTTCTCCCCTTTGCACTGTTTGAGCTCAGGGATTCATTCTCCCCACTGCTGATCCTCTTATATATGTTTTCTTGTTTAGTTCCTTCTATCCTCTCCTTTTCTAATTTCCCAAGTCCATAACCACAGTTTTTCCTGTGGTTTTCACAGCATTAAATAGTGAAGGAGGATCAGAACTTTGTGGCACCAACATCTTGGGGCGAGGACATCTTCCTTCCTCTAATGCTTTCTAATCCCATGCTTTGCAGTTGAGAAGACCACTCCAGAGGCCACCATCCTCAGAGACTCATCATCATAGCTCATCTGCATTTGTCCCAGAAGTAAAAGTCCTTAGTGATGCTTCTCATTGGGTCCCATGGGCTAAATGTAGAGATGTGATTTTTGCCATTGTCTAATTGAAGTAGAAAGCTCTTTAAGTAAATGTGCCACAATGTTGATTAGGATTAGGGAAGTTTGGATATTTCTAATTGGACACATTTTGCCTAAATAGCTATTGTTGTGGAGGAAGATACTTAACACAGGCTGTGGATAAACACACACTTTAAGTGGACGAGTAAAGTAGTTATTCCAAAAGCTCTCCCCAAACCCAGTCATTATGAAGGTAATTTCAGGCCTGAATGCTTATTGTGGTGGGAATTAATCTGAGAATGGCCCCCATTCTCTACTTCATTTTGCAAATATAGGCACAGAGCTAAAGTAAAATTCTTCCAAATTGCTTGAATTGACCCAAGGTGAGCCTTCTTTGATGTTTTGCCAAACTTCTGAGAAACCCAGGCTGGCCTGGTTTTCAGCAATGCAGCATGACTACAAAATATTTTCCTCATCTCTACTGAAATATACATCATCACTGTCAATTAACTAGTCTTTGTGCTGGGCCATGACTTTCAGTTTAGAGATTAACTGGATTCTTTTTATTTGAAGGTATTTCCTTTACTTTCATTCTAGAGTAAAGTTACCATTTGACATACTCAATGCCATACTTATGTTCAGTCATGTCAAATTTTGAAAGGAAGACTTCCATGCTAGCCCACATCTGGGGAAATGGTCAGAAACTTCTCACAGGAAATATGGAAGAAAAATAAAATGGAGGCTGATCCTGAAGCCAGAGGTGGAACTGAAGGAGTATCATGACATAGGAGAAAGGGACCCATACAGTAATATAGGAGCCCTGGAACCCAGACCCTGCTCAGAGACTGACTAGATGTGTGTGACTTCAGGCAAATCATTTAATATTCCTGGACTTGATTTTCCTCATCTGCAAGAAGATTTTACTGGCTAGATTCAACAATATTACTGTATAGGGATCTTTCTTTTTTCTTTTTCTTCTTAAAATTATTTCTTTTTGATTTGTTTATAATTTGTATTTACTTACCTTTGTATCTGTCATATTCCCCAGTTAGGTTGAAATCTCCTTGGGAACAACAGGACCCAGTAATTGAGTGCATTATTCATTCAAGGCAATATGCTAAAGGTTGGAGAGACAAAGAAAATATAAATCTGTTCTTGGTTTCAAAGAGCTTACTTTCTAATGAAAGGGACAGTATGAAAACAACTAGGCACAAATAAGGTATAGGTAGAATATGTCAAAGATAATTTGAGGTGGGGTGTGAAAATTTGGGGGTCAGAGGAGGTACTACTAGCAGCTGAGGAGATGGGGAAAGGCTTAGTAATATACACAAATCAAAAAGAAATAATTTTAAGAAGAAAAAGAAAATATTTTTAAGAAGGAAATAATTTTATGAAGAAAGAATTTTAAGAAGAAAATAATAGCTGGGGATGTCAGTAAAGGTCTTGTGATGGAGCTAGGGCCCGACCTATACTTTGAAGAATACAAGGGATCCTATGAGGCAGAAAGAAAAGGGGGTGCATTCCAAACATGGGTGGAAGGGCTACTTGCACAAAGCCAGAAGTGGAAGATGGAATGTTGTTTAGATGGAACAACTAGAAGACCAGTAAGAATGGAATGGAGAGTATACAGAGGGGAGAAATACAAAATAGGCCTGAAAATGTGGGCGGAAGACATACTATGGAAGGCTTTAAGCATCCTATTCTTTCATAATCTTTGATTTTATGACTCTAGGCTTCCTCACCAGGATTTGTGCCTGTGATGAGTCAGAACTGGCTAATTTCCATGTTGCTGCTGCCATTTGCTAGGGGCTCAGTGACTCTTTGGTAGCCAATCAGAAAATGGTAAATATACTTAATAACTTCTGTCTTCATTCTCCACTAGAACTGACAGTGGTTCTGTAGCTTCCCTATCCTATTTTGGTTCAGAGCCCTAAGTTTTTTTTGATAGTGGACAGCATAATGTTTCACAGGCAAAACCTACTAAATAAATAGGTGATTTTATGCAAGCTAGTTTGAATAAAGGAGATTTAATGAAAGCTGACATGCACATTGATTGAGGCAGGGGGTGGGGGAAGATGGAGAGATTCTGAATTCACTGCCAAGGTACAAATCCATCTAAGTTACTTCTATAGATAGATGACATCCTCTGTAAGCATAAAATGAATCTTAAAAGAGGCACAAGATTTCTTGAAGTGGATTATGAAGAAATACCAGTTCTATTATCACATAGATTTCCTGCGTAGCCATGTAAAGGAATGGATGACTAGGGAAGAAAATACTTTTTCACAGTCATTCATAACAAGGTAATCCAAATTGGAGATCCTATGCTTCTCTAATTTTTCTCAGATGTGAGATTCTAAACTGCCTAATCACCTGCCTTTCTCAAAGGACTTCTCTCCAGCTGCTGAAAATGTCTGAAGGCATCTTCAATGGTTAGCAAATTCCCATCCAGTCATACTCTATTAATGCCAGTGATTCCATGGCATGACATCCATTGGATGCCATTGTACAAATTCTGTTCCTTACACACACCTCGTCGCGATTCCCTTACTCTCATTTCCTCCATCCCTGTCTGTCCAGCATCTTAATCCCAATCTACCCACTTCTTCCACTCTACTCCCTAGTATACCTTCTCCATAATTAATAAATTTGCTTTCATCTGAAACGTTTCGTTACTCACTCCTTACATCTTCTGTCTTTCACTGAGGCCTGGCACTCCCCTAATAACACAGCCTCCCTGGCCCCCTCTTCTCGTAGCAATTATATTTTCATTCATTCACTGTCATGGTGAGAAAATCAGAGTAATGTTTATTTTAAACACTTCCACTCCATCTCAGCCACACACAGTGAGAGTTATACCCCTGATCATATAATCCCCTTTGAAGGATTCCACTTCTATGTTAATGAACTCTGAAATTCATCTATCCAATCATCTTTTCTCCTTCTGCCTTTCTATCACTTTTACAATTCCTAAGCTGTGAGTTGTCTTCCCTGAAATCTCTAATTTCTCTACTCCCAAGTCTTCCTGGGGCCATTATCTCTACACAGGTCTCCTCTCTTCCCTATCTTGACCTTCCCAACCCTCATTAAACTACAAGCTCCCTGACAGCAGGGACAATCTTTTATCTTTCTTTGTATAATTAGTATTTAGCACAGTGCCTGGTACATAGCAGGTGCTTAAAAACGTTTATTGACTGTCTGACTTTGGTGAAATAGTTCAGTTCTACACTATTCTCTGCAACGTTCTCTTCCCTTACTCCTTTATCCCTTCTCTAGCCATGCTCTGCCAAGGTCCAGCCTTGTATTACCCTGCCCATCACCTGCTCTCTTCTTTCCTATTCACATGCTGTTGAATGAAGATAGATGAAAATCACAAAACTAAGATGATGATTGGGTCCACAACAAATTCATTTCATATAATATCAACTGGGCCCTCACTGCAGCAAGGCAATCCTTTTACACTTCTCTAATTGATTTACTCTTCCATTTACCACTGAGGTTATTTCTAACTTTTTTATTCCTCCTCAAATTTCCCATGGCACCCCTCCCTCAACCCCCTTAGCTGAGAACCGTGCCTCATACTTGATTGAAGAAATTGAGACCATTTACTTCATCTTGCATGATGATGATTGTTTTCCTTGTCAAAGAAAACCTCTACATATGAACAAGTGATCCCATTTCATTCCTTCTCTAGAAGGTTGTCTCATCGATCATTCAGTCTCATCCAACCAACATTGATTAAGGGCCTACTTTGTGTCAAGAACTGTGCTAAGCCCTAGAGATGTGACTTATAAAAAGAAAAACAGTACTTTCCCTCAAAGAGTTTACAAACCAAAAGGGGGAGACAGCATGCATAAGGAGGTAGGAAAGTGGAGAAAAAAAGAATAGTCAACATGGGAGAATGTTGTTTCATAAAGTTGAAGCCACATAGAGCAGCAGATGCAGAGTGGAGTGAGCCAAAAAGTCCAGTTTCTGTCCTCTATAAAGGAAGGCATGAGGAAGAGTTTGTTACTTCAGCTTCTAACCCTCCAGTCAGAGGGAAGAGGAGGCTGAGGGAGGTGGAGTCAGTCAAGGCTTGATTTAGCAACCCAGTGTTGAGGTTAGAGGTGATGGGAGGGACATCTTGTCCAGTGCAGTTGAAATCAGGCAGAACAGCAAATGCAAAACAGAATCCTCAACTCTTTCATTAGTCTTCTACCTCTCTGCAAGTAAGGTAAATTTTAATGTAAGTAAGGTGGGTTTTAGTGTGCATAAAGCAAATTTTTGTTATTATTTCTTAGAGTTCAGTTTCCTAGGATCCATAGCCATAACAATCTCCTCTTCCCAGATATTAGATATGAGTTCCCACAATTATGGTTCAAAACATCTCCACCACACTTGTACAGTTATATAATAGCAAATAATGTAAACATTCATGGTGACTGCACAGTGAGATAGAGGGATGAGGTGGTCAGTAAACTTGTGAAGCTGTTGCTGGCAATATACCTTCTTTGTCTGTTGCCCTATAAGGCAAATGGTTGCTGGTCAGTGAATGGGGAACGTTAGGGTTGAAGGGACAAATGCTGTGTGTGCCTTGATTGCCCCTCCCATCAAGACTTGGGGGAAATTTGTGTTTGCCTCAACGGGCCCCCATTGAGGCTTGAGGGGATTTAGGGGAAGCACAAACTATGCCTGTCTCAACTGACCCCACTGAGATGTAGGGGTAGTTGCCCCACCCCCATACCAGCCCCTGTAAGAATGGTGATTAGAGAATGCCATATTAGTTATTCTGTCATTATCAGCAACCTCTTCTGAGAAAACCAGACCAGAATAAAATAAGATTATTAACCCCTTCTTAGTGATTTTCCTGTCTGACCAGATCAGTGCTAGCAACCCTCCTGTGTGCTGTTTATCTGTTCTACATTCTCCCTGTCTACGAACTGCTTTCCTGCTACCTAATAAACACAAACATGTTTCCTTCATCCTTAAAAATTTCTCACCTGACCTCACTAGCTATCATCCTGTATCTCTCCTTTTCATGGCTAAACTCTTTGAGAAAGCCATCTATGGTTGGTTTGGTTTCTAATGTTATTCAACTGAAACTGCTTTCTACAAAGCTATCAGTGATCTCTTAATTGCCCAGTCATATGGACCTTTACTAGGACTTACTTTTCCTGACCTTTCCGCAGCTTTTGCTACTGTCAATCTTTCTTTTCTCTAGGACATTCTCTTGTCTCTAGGTTTCTAATAATACTTTTATTTTGGAAGAGTATTGGAATTGGAAGAGTATGATTGGATGGGAATATGTAGCCATTGAAGAATGAGTTCAGACAGATTTTCAACAGCTAGAGAGAAGTAAACTGAAAGAGGCAGGTGATTGGATTGTTCAAAGGGAGGACACAACTTTAGGGGAGCACGGAATCTTGTATGCCACTGTTAATACTTATGCCAAGTTCTGCTATATCCCCTTCTATTCTCTGACACAGACTCCACTTAGGTACAGGTCCTTACCATCTCATATCTAGACATTCACAATAGCCTTGTGGCTGGCCATGCTGCTGCAAATCTCTTCCCATGAAAATCTATGCTCTACTAAGCTATCAGATTAATTTTCCTAACATTCAGTTTGATTGTGTCTCCATCCTACTCAATAAACCCAAAATGGTTCCTTATCACCTCCAAGATCAAATACGGATGAAAATATCAAATCTTACCTTGATTGGACTTTTAAAGCCCTTCACAATTTGTCTACGTTTCTGGTCTTCTATTTTGTTCCCTTTCCCATTCTCTGCTATTCAATGATAGTAGCCTTCTGATTGCTTCTCTCACAAGGCAGTCCATCTTCAGATTCTGTGCCTTTTTGGCTCTCTCTAATGCCAAGAATTCTTTCCCTCCCCAGTCCTGGTTTCCCAGCCTTCCTTCAAGACTCAGCTCAAATCCCACCTTATTCCAGGATCCTTTACCAGTTCCCCTTAATACTATTATCTTCTCTCTGAAATTATCTCCAATTTATCCTGTATTTTTCTTGTTTACACACAGTCATCTGAGTCTTAAAAGAAGTCTATTGAGAGAGAAATATGTACCTATTTAGTACATACAAAGGGCATACAAAATGATGTCCAGGGAGAGGACAGGGGACAAAGTATATAAAAATTATTTTCCAGTTAGTCAACAAACATTTGTTAAGTATCTATGACATGTCAGGGACTATTTTAAGTGTTGAGTATACCCAGAAAGGGAAAAACAATCGCTGTTCTAAGAAACTCACAGTATAATGAGGAAGACTTTGTATATTCTTTTCATTTGCTAAATATGAACACTATCTCCTATCAATAGCATGTAAACTCATTGCAGACAGGGACTGTTTCAATTTGCATTTGTATCCCTAATATGTACTACAGTGCCTAACAAAGTAGGAGTTCAATAAATGCTTCTTCACTTATCTTGACTTGGCTTGAATTGCTAGAGTAGTCTGGACCTCTTCTTCCATAATGGCCCTCTGTTTTTGTTGTCGTTGGGAGTTCTGCTAGATGGCTGTTGGTTCAAGAGTTTAAGCCCAAGGCTACACCTCTTGTTGCCAATGTGGGTAGGACCTCAGTGGCCTGGCTATGTAATGCACTCTGTACTGGAATGAGAATTGTCATCCTACCCCTGCTTGAATATTTCTAGGAAGAGGGAACCCACAATTAATTTTTGACAACTCCACTTATTAGGAAATGTTTCCTTATACCAAGCCTAAAATCTTTTTTCTTTGCAACAACTACTCACTAAACTGAATCCTGATTCCTTAGGGACAGACATTTAAAAACTTGAAGGAAAGCTAATGTTCCAGCTATCTTTTCTCTTCCAGGTTAACTATCCTTTGTTCCTTCAAACAGTTTTGAAAGGGCATCCAGTTCTCTCTCCATCCTTCCCACTGTCATTATGATGCACTCTAGACAGTCTGTGCTCTTCTCCAGATGTGGCACCCCAAACTGAGCATAGTATTTTAGATATGGTCTGATCAGGACAGAAAATACAACGGAACTGCTCTCATTCTCAATTCTATGTTTCTCTAAATTCAGCATGGAATAACATTAGCTTTGATGGTGATGTCATAGTCTTAATTCATATCAAGCTTGCATTCCATTAATACCCCCAGATCTTTTTCATAGAAATTGTTGTTTGGCAATGTTCCATCCTAGTTCTGTGTTTGTAAAAATTGATTTCTGAAACAAGCATAATGCAACCCAAGATAAATGTAACCATTTGTTCCTGTGAAATTTTATCTTAACAGAAACACTCAAAAGGCTATGTTTTATCCTTTTGGATTTCTAACTCTGCTCTTTAGTTTGTTAGCTATCCCTGCCAATCTTATGTCATCTGCAAACTTTACAACATTCTATGCCTTCAACCAAGCATTTGATAAAAATGGGGGACAATGCAGAGGCAAGAACACTGTCCTGGGTTATTCTACTAGAGACCTTTCCCCAACTTGACCAATCTATCAAATGGATATTTTGGATGAGCATTCATTCACCTAGTTTAGATTTATACCATATTTATATTTATGCCATGATCTTGTACATTTCTCTACATCTTATCCACATGGATAATGAAAAGGATTTTTGTCAAATGATTTCCTGAAATTTAAATTCATAATATCTAATGATTTCCTCTTATCTACTGGTACAATTATCTTGTTGAAAATGGAAGTTGAGTGAGTGTAGTATGACTCTTTCATGATGAAATAATATTGACTTTTGGTAACCATTCTTTCCTTTTCTAAATGCTTATAAACAGTCCATTTAGCAAAGAGTTTTATTGACAGAAATGAAGTCAAGTTTATTGATCTATACTGCTCAGAATCTGTCCTTTCCTCTTTATGAAAATCAAGACACTTTCCTTTCTCAAGTCTCCTGCAACTTCTCCCATTTTCCATGATTATTCAAAAGTCTCTGTTCTTAACAGTCACATCTGCCAGTTGACAGTTTGTCCACATGTGTTTGTTTTCATCACTCTTCTATGACAGAGTTCAATCTGACCAGGTGACTTGAACTCCCTGATGGCAAAGAGCCACTCTCTTCCTATATGCTCACTTATTTTCAGCTTCAACTCCTTGTTAAAGACTTGTTTTGTTCTAACTTTCTCAATCCCCAAAAAAATCTTTTTTGGAAGCAAAAGCAGAAAACAATTAAAATTGCGTAACTTGATCTTCATACTATCATCAGCTGTCATTCTATCACTCCAAGCATTTCTCCCATCTTCTATCTGATCATCTTGTCTCTAACATAGCTATTAATAAGAAAACAAACAAACAAATATCCCCACCACCATTTCCATTGCCTTTGTTATTCATTGCAAGATGTGGCTCATTCTGGCCTTCATCAATCTCTATACATTTTTGTGTTTCTTCATTCTTAATTACCTGTCCTTGCTTCCATTTTTCATAAGTTCCCTGTACATGAGTCTCTTGTGGAAACTCTTGTTTTTTTCTTTCTCTTCAGAATGGTTTCTCTTTCTGTCTTCATAATTTCTTTCTTGACAGCTTCTCATACCTTCGGGGCTAACTGCCCTTGCAGAATACTAGGCCATTTAATCCTACTAAACTCAATATGATGTCACCAAGTCATGGCTATAGGAACGCACATTTATTTTCATTCTAAGGGGAGTTGTCCCTTACCAACCTTCCTTTCTTGGCCACTGATATTGTTTTAGGGTATTTTAAATCAATCAACTGGAAAGGAGAAGGTAGACCCTGTGTTCAGTGAGACTTAGCTCAAAACTAGGGAATCATGCAATTGTAAAATGGCAGCAGCTCTGAAAGTGATCTTAGACTAAACCTCTCATTGAGAAGTGAAAACTTTTTAATCCATTTTATATTTATCTCTAAATTTATTGTTAAATAAATATGTTGATGGATATGCATATCTATAGCATTGACTTATCTATATAAATATAGTATTTGTATAGCGATATGCATATCTATCGCATTGACTTATCTATATATAGTATTTGTATAGCGATATGCATATCTATCGCATTGACTTATCTATATAAATATAGTATTTGTATAGCAATATGCATATCTATCGCATTGACATCTATATAAATATAGTATTTGTATAGCGATATGCATATCTATAGCATTGATTTATCTATATAAATATAGTATTTGTATAGCACTTTTAGAATGTATATAGCACTTATAGGATTAGCTAAGTACTTTGCAGACTCTAACTCATTTCATGGTCACAACTTTTGGAAGTAGATGCTATTATCCTCATGTGACTTGCCCAAGGACACACAGCTAGTAAATATCTGAGGTCCTGTCTGAACTCAGGTCTCCCTGACTCTAGGCCAGGGACTCTATCTACTCTAGTACTCTATCTGGCTTTATAAAACGTTGCATCTCTGTAAGAAGACAAGTTTCTGTATATACCCACAAGCACATGTACATGTTTCTCTTTCTATAAGCATATATGTACATGTATACATATGTGTGTATGTGGATATGTGTGCATATATGTGTAATATCTTCTGTGTGTGTATATATGTATATATGTGTATATATATATATATATGTGTGTATATATATATATATAAATAGATATACTGTTGATCTTGGAGGCTCTGAATTCAGGAATCATGGGGAATACTATGACATTAGGAACCACAGAATTGTAGCAAAAATACTTTTTTGAAGCAATGGAAAAAGTAAGTAAGCTTATACAGCTAACATCAGGGGGAAGGTCATTCACATCTCTACAGAGACTGGCTGTATGGAAAGCTTCCAGCATCATGAGCTATGTTGGAGTAGGAACCACACTGAGACAGAGCGGTCATTTTTGTATGAAATTGAGTCCTCTGTCTTGAAAAAAGCTCAGCAATTTGATCTTGTAGAACAGGTGGCAGCCAATGGTTTAACACTTGGGAGTTATATAATGACATATATTTGCGTGGTTGGGTTCAAGCATACATCACTCCAGACTGATTGGGAGATTTTTTGTTCTACTTGTTCAGTATATAAATGAAGTCTCCAGAAAATTCCCCTCTGGTGCACATACAAGCATATTTTAGCCTAGATCTGGGATTTTATCAAAGTGAAGATTCACTATATGGAAACTTCTTTTGCTATGGAAGATCTTGTCTTCCTTTTCTCTCTGGGTTGTACTCTGGGCTTTTCCACTATTCCCCAGAAACCTCTTCATCCTGGAAGATTGCTTCAGCCTGGAATTCATGCTTGGGAACTACCTTCAATTCCTGTAGCCCTTCTTTCTGTTTGGATGATTCCCCCTAGAACCAATATTTAAGGAGTCTGCCCAAGTCATCCATCTTTTCATTTCTCACCAGATGCCACTCAGGACTTCTTCACTGTGCCTCCCACTAACCATGCCCTCCCCTTCTCCCTCCCCTGTGATACACTCGTCCTTTTCAGCTTCCCGGTATGTGTTATTTTCCCCTAATAAAATATAAGCTCATTGAAGGCAGGCATAATCTTTCTTTTTGTTTTTATTTATATTCCCAGAGCTTAGCACAGTGTCTGGCACATAGTAGGTGCTTATTAAATGTTTATATGATTATCTGTACTCTATGGTAGCTGAGAATTGTCTACAGCATTGAGATGTAAAATGACTTGTACAGCTAGCCTTTGTCAGAGGCAGGATTTGAATCCAAGTCCTCTGATTTTAAGTCTTTTTTTTTTTTTTTTTTTTAATACATTTATTTAACTTTTTACATTCATTTTCACAAGATTTTGGGTTCCAAAATTTTCTCCCCATTTGTCCCCTCCCCCCTCCCCAATACACTGGACATTCTAATTACCCATATCACCAATCTGCCCTCTCTTCTATCATCCCTCCCTTCCCTTACCCCATCTTCTCTTTTGTCCTGT
>CM053769.1:648176250-648329656 GCA_028658325.1 Potorous gilbertii | reverse complement strand
GTTCCCTCAGGGGGTTTATACAGAGATCCTTTGTAATGGAGCTGGGGTGGAGCTCCAGCCCGCTCTGGGAGTCTCTGGCCCAGCTACCTCTGCCTCTGGCCGAGCTGCCCCAGCCTCCACCACAGCGGCCGCTTCCCAGGGGGTCCGAGTCCCGGAGATCCCCCGCTCCCCTCTCAGCCTGTCTCCCTCACTGACCTGTGCGTCTGTGTGTGGAGGGACCTTCGCGGCCGCCCGGAGATTCAGGTCCCCGACGCCCGCTGGGCTCTGCTGGCTCCTCTCAGTGCCGCGTGGCCGGGGCGGGAGCGGGGAGCGCTCGGCCGGGCAGGACTCCGCTCCCGTCCGGGTACCTTTGCGGTCGGTTCTTCAGGGCTCTCTGCAACGCAAATCTCCTTCACTGTGTTTCTGCGCGGCTTCCACTGCTCCAGAATTTGTCAGGAGTTCTTTTTACAGGAAATCTATGGGCTGTGGGTTCGGACCTAGCATAGGTGAGTCTTTCTACTCCGCCATCTTCGGTTCCCCCTTCTGATTTTAAGTCTTAATAAAATGTTATCAAACCCTTATCCAGTGTGGGAGGGAGAGGAACAGAGATGGGGGCATGGAATTCCCCTTGTTCAAGTTGCTCATAGTTATAGAAAGAGAATGGAAAGGGGAAAGAACTCCTGGAACTTGACACTATAATGAAAACAGTAAAATTCCATAGGTACTAAAGCAAGATACCAGAGTACTCTGGAGCGGGTGTGCTCAGTTTGGTTCACTTATCTTCTGGAATATCCTTGTTACTGGAAACTGGTGTTAGACTTGCCTGCGTCTGCATCATATCCTATACACTTCATGATGACAAGACCTTCAGCTCATTTCAGTTTGGTATTACCATTCTCGGCAACTAGTACAGTCTTCTGAATGCAGAAAGCTCTCAAAAAAATATATCCTTGAATGAATGAATGGGTATCCATTCTTCTCTGGTGATACTCAACCTTGATCAAACCCCATCTAGAATATTACATTGGGAAGTTAGAGAATAAGACAGCTAAGTGGTGTCATAATACTGGGTCTGATGTCAGGAAGACTCATCTTTGTGAGTTCAAATCTGGTCTCAGACACTGCTAGTTGTATGATCCTGGGCAAGTCATGTAACCCCATTTGTCTCTGTTCTCTCTACTAGAAAATGAGCTGGAGAAGGAAATGGCAAATGACTCCAGCATCTTTGCCAAGAAAATTCTGAATGGAGTCACAAAGAGTTGAACATGACTGAAAATAATTCAACAGTAGCAAGCTAGAGAATGTACAGAGACTGGCAAAGAGATAACTGTGAAAGAACTACTGGTCATTCCACATGAAGACTGGTTGAAGGAACCACACAGGCACTTACTCTGAGGAAGAAAAGATTTAGTAGGGATACAGTCACTGTCTTTATCTAAGGGAGGAAAGAAAAAAAAAACATTTTGTAAGTGCCTACTATGTGCCAGGAACTATACAACCCTCAGAGGTAGATAACAGTAACATCTTATTTTACAGTTGAGGAACTGAGGTCAAATTACTTTACAGGGTCACAGCTAGTGTCTGACTCCAGGTCCAACATTCTCTCCACTGTACCATGTAACTGGAGAGCTTTCCTATGGAGGAGAGATTAAACTTCTTGACTTCAGAGTGCAAACTAGGAGCAATGGGTAAGAAATGAAAAAGAATAAAACCAACCAACAAACAAACAAATTTAAAAGGCAAATGTAGAGAGCTGGCTACATTTTCCCTTAGGATCCAAGGGGTAGCAGGGAAGAATTAGTTGGAATGCCTTTTCTCCAAGGCTGTTTCCTTAAGTCACCTTTCTAATGTATTCTCCTTACTATTAATGATAGTTATTAGCATTCTAGTTTAATTTAGTTAGAATCAAATCATTTTTACAAAGGGAGAGTTATTTGCAAAAGTATAGCAAAAAAGGCAATTATTTTTAATTAATTAATTAATTAATTTTTTAATTTATGGGATAAAGCAAGCATTTCCATAACATAGTATTAAAAAAAAAGATGTTTGCAAATGAAACTGCAAATTTATTATATACAACTTGCATTCCTTTTAAATATATAATAGTTATCTTGCAAATTTACTTTTTTCTTCCCCCACAAGCCTTAGAGATGACTACTGTTAGACACAAATCTGTATGTGTGTATACACATATGTATACATACACATATGTACATACACATATGTACACATATGTGTACATGTGTGTATAATCATTCTATTTATCGGTTCTTTCTATGGCTACAGACTCAACACACAATGGTGGCCCATAGTCTCCCCTTAAGTCACTTCAGTCCCTGAGAAAGGTGAACTCAGATTTAAAGTGGTTCCTATGTAGCATTCATTGGTCATGCTAGGTCCACTCCTTATCTCAACTTCTTCTAGTCTGCGTCCCTCAGGTAATTCATTGAACCTTAATGTTGAACTGGCTGGATACAAAATCAGCTCTATCTCCCAGACCTCTGGCGGTTCAACAGCCTGACCTTTCAAAGGTCACAGGATTATAGATGTCTCCAATATTACTACTCCTGAAGCCAGAAGGAATAGATGCATTAGAGATAGATGCAACTACAGGGGCATGATCTCTTGAGTCACATTTGGTAGCCCCATTAAGGAAATAAATAGCTATGTAAGGCTTTTCTCCTCATGAAGAGCTTTTAATGGCTCTTGCCTTTTTATTAGAACAAACTCAGGAAGGAATGAGGATGAGGTTTCCCTCTGGCTGATTGGTGGCTTTTGAAAGCACTCCAATTTCATCTACAGAGCCAAGAAACCACCTGGATAGATAACTAGAACCAGAATGTCTGTGCATACTCCAAATCAAGAAGCAATGACCTTCTATTTTGTGTCATCATGCATTTTCAGACTCAGACTCTTTGTGCAGATGATATTGCTCAAGCGCACTTGGAATACAAAGAAAGGATAAATGCAGATCAAATTCTAATAAAGAGAACAGCATTTAAATAAGCAGGTACTTACAGTATCCATATAAACAGTGTAAATGGGAGGTTATTTTAGAGGGAAGGCTCCAGGTACCACAGTGAGTCTGGAGGAGGCAAGAAAGTGAACTTTAATCTGAACCTTAAACAAAATCAAGAAAACTAAAAGATGGAGGAGAGGAGAGAGAATATTCCAGGAATGGAGCATGATCAACCAATGCAAAGGCAGATAGGTGGGATATGGGGTGCTGTATGTGAGGATTAACAAGTAAGCCAGCATAAGAGTATCACAGAATGTCCCAAGGGGAATAAAGTAGAAGAAGATTAGGAAGGTAGGAAAGAACTAGGTTATAAAAATCTTTAAAAATTGGAGGACCTTACGTTTGATTCTGGAGAAAATAGGAAGCCATTGGAGTTTATTGATTAAGGAGATGACATGACCAGACCCATGATTTAGGGAAATTATTTGATGAATGGAGGATGGATTAGAGTGGGGAGAGACTGGTGAGCAGGAGACCAATTAGAAGACTGCTGCCATAGTCCAGACCAGAAGAGGCTTACTGGCTTCCTTTTGGGTATGTTATAGAAGAAATTGTTATTCAATCATAGATTGGACTAGATTGGACTGGAATCAGGGATGGGGAAGCTGCAGCCTTGAGGCCACATGTGGACCTCTAGGTCCTCAAGTGAAGCCCGTAGACTAAATTCAAACTTCACAGAAAAAAATCCCCTTAATAAAAAGATTTGATCTGTAAGGATCTGTAAAGAAGGACCCAGAAGGCCACATGTTACCTCGGGGCTGCAGGTTCCCCACCGGTCATCTAGCTAACCATTGAAATCCTCTCCATCTCTGAGATACTTTGATTTTATAAGTACACAGAAATATGGTTGAGACCAATCAGCAAAGAGTCCATGGCCCATGTCAGGTCAGCACTGTTATAGGAGCAAAGTTTTCATGCAGCAAGGAGCCAGAGAGAGTCTGCAAAATGACCTTGACCCCAATTTGAAAAGGAATGGAGGCCACGAGTTGGTTGGGTTTTTTCTTTTTATGTTGTTCAAGCCATTCACGTGCAAGTAGGCAGCCAGACATGCCACTGTGCCATCTTGGGATTTCACAGCTAGGTAGAAAGTTCCCAGACTCTACTGGATGGTACAGTATGTGAGCACAGATGCTAACCACAGAAGGAGTTCTATGCATACACTTAGAGATTTGCCATTTATAAAAAAAAGTACTGTCAGATGTGAATAAAGATCTTAGTGCTGTTTTCCTTCCAAATAAGATTCAAGACTTGAGAAAATAATGTCATTTTCTTTTTGCTTTGATGCTGAAATCTGCAGATTGCACAAGTTGATGGCAGTGACCTTTCTTCTATTTCTTCTTTCTATTCTTATGTAACAGTACTAGAGTTGCCAGAAATAGACAGTGAAAATTCACATCGAAAATACAATGCAAATTTACTGCAGCCATGAATGGGTGGTTTTCTCTGAGAAGGAGCCAAGTTATTGGTTTGTTATGGTTCAGTATAGAACCTTCTCCCCTGGGGTCTTGACTATGAAAAAGAGGATGGTGGGTAAAACAGAATGTCAGGTTAGACTAAAAACAATTATATTGAATTAAAATTAAGAACCTAAAGAAAAGAAGTCACAGGGAGATTGTACGGGGAGATTTATGGTTGATTTTTTTTGTTAGGCTAATTAAATCTACATACAGCTAATTCTGTTTCCCTGCCAATCACAAACTAGTAGTGTGAGGTACTAGACAACTTGTCACATATTTAAAAGCATTTGCCTCTAAATTCTAATTTTATTTGGAACTTCCTTTGACCGGAAAGTGTGGTGTAGGAGCTTCTCTAAGAGGATATAAGAGTTTTGTTTACAAATAGACAATGTAAAATTTTAAAGCAGTTTCTATATGTCACCAAAATGAGGCAAAAGCTTCTAGTTGAAAGGTAAAAATATTCAGTCAAATGTACTGACCTCTTTGGTCCACACAACTGTAACTCATTTCTTTCATGAAACCTTTGGATTAATTTTTGTGTATGGTTGACAATAGATCTAATGGTTCAATGTTTAGGACCTCTGATTGGGAATAATGGGACCTAGACTCAAACTCCAGCTCTACTGCTGATAACCGACATGACCTTGGTCAATCAGACGCAGTGTCTGGCACACGGTAGGTACTCAATAAACTTTTGTTGAATTGATTTAATTTTTGGGGGCTGTTTCCACATTTGTAAAATGATACATTTTGCTACATAATAGTTGTTATTGCTGAGCCATTTCAGTCTTGTCCAACTCCTTGTGATCTTTTTGAGCTTTTCTTCTCCATTTTACAAATGAGAAAACAAAAGAAAACAGAATTTAGGGACTTGCCTGAGGTCACATAGCCATGTCTGAGGCCAGATTTGGACTCCTGATTCAGTCCAGTGCTCTATCTATCCACTGCCCATCTGGCTGCCCATACAGTTGTAAATCTATAATCCCCTAACTCAGGGATTCTTACCCTTTTTATGGCATGGACTCTTTGAGTGGTCTGGAGAAGCCAATAGATTCATCAGAATCATGTTTTTAAATAATAGTCAGTATGTATTAGGGCAACTAGATGTCTCAGTGCATAGAATGCTGGGCTTGGAGTCAGGAAAACCTAAGATTAAATCTGATCTCAGACACTTACTAGTTGTGTGACCCTGGGCAAGTCACTTAATCCACTGGAGAAGGAAGTGACAAATCACTTCATTATTTTTGACAAGAAAATTTCATGGATATTACGGTTCATTGCAGGTCGCAGAGTCAGACGTGAGTAAATAACAACAATCTCATTCAATCTTCACAATAATCCTCTGGTATAGGTACTGGTATTATCCTCAACTTTACAGATGAGGAAATTGAGGCAAGAGGAGGTTGAGGGATTTACTCAGGGTCCTATAGCTAGTCAGTGTCTGAGGCTTGAATTCGGATCTTCTTGATTCCAGGTCCACCCCTTTATCCACTGAACCACCTAACTGCCCCTGTCTAAAAATAAAAAATAGAAAAAGACATAGAATTGCAAAAGAAACCAACTATATTGAAATGCATCTCTCATATATATGTGTGTATATACGTGTGTATATACATACATATATACATGCATGCATAGGTATACACACGTATGTATTCATGCATATCGATATCTATACACATATGCATGCATATATGCAAACATATATGCACATGCATGTACTCATGTACATATACATATATGCATTTTTCATATATAGACATACACATATATGTATGTAGCAAGTGCACAGATCCCAGACCAAAGACCTCAGGTTATGATCCCCAGTTCTAGCAGGAGCTTGTTGTCTTTTACAAACTCAGAAGTGTTGCATTTGGGCCTTGCTACAAATCCATCTTTCCTTTTCACATTTTCTATCACAAGACATGTAAATGAATTATTGAAGGTAAGTAATCATCATCTCATGCTTCCTACAGGCATCTGGGAGAGGAATAAAAAAAAAACCAGACGTCTCTAAAGTCAATCAATGAGCCTTGATGTTCTTAGGGAAAGAAAATAGAGCTATGTCTTGCATGGGTCTTAAAACAATGGTAAGAAAATCTTGAGCTAAATTTTCGTTTCATGCCAAACACAAGCTAACACTATGGTGCTCCAGAAATTATCACATGCTTCATATCACATATCTCCATTTTGGAAGCTCACCTTTTATCTTCTAATTGCATTTGGGATTCCCTCTCTTAGTGGATACTTTGGGAGAATGCAAACGTGGAGAGAATGAAGATATTTTAAAGCACACGAACATCAAGGTCAGGTCATCAAAATACGAAAAGAAGCCATTTCCCATGAAAAGAAAGGAGTCTGATGTCCTCCCAACCCACACATACATGTGACAGATTAGATGTGTTATATATAAAGCATTTAGTAAAGGATAACTTGGAGCACTGACTAGGTAAGACTAGGGCAGCTTTAGCAACTGGATTAAAGCATGAAGTCATCCAATTTTAGTTTAGTTTTGTGTAGAACAATCATTTGAATGATTTACTGAATCATTCATCCAAATCCTAGCTCAAGTGTAACTTCCTACAGCACGCTTCTCCAGATTTCCCCAATTGTTGTACTCCCCCAAATTACTTTGCGTTAAATTTGCATCCATTTTATTCTTGTTTTTATATGTTACCCACTCTTAGTCCAAATAGAAAATAAACTTCTTGGAGGCAGAGTCTGTTCTGGTTTTACCTTTGTGTCTACAATGGGTTACACAACTCCAACCACACCATAGGTCTTTAATAAATTCTTTTTGAATTGAATCAAATTAATCTCAATGCTTGATGCAACAGATACTAGCCCAAGTCCAGATGACTGGATTGCTCCACGAAGTGAGAGAATGGAATTTAAGACATTCTTCATAAAAATGGCACCCATCTGGCCCTAAGAAAAATCACCATGTGCCCAGGGTAGGCAAACTGTCCTTAAAAGGAGAAAGGAATGTATTGACCCTTCAATTCATAAAGCATGAGAGAGTGTTCAAGCCTATCCCAGTTGGGTAACTAAGGGCATCTCAGAGGCTAGACTTACCTTGCAAACCATTAACAAATTTCATTTCTGTGTTTATTGGCAGAATTATCAGGATCTCATATACACCTGAAATTACTTCATTATGTAAGTAGTGTAGGGAAAGGGTAGCCCTATGACTTATGAAAGAAAAAATGGTTCTCATAAAAGTGTGCTGTCCACATCATGAAGATGAGATGAACAACCCTGATGTTCCCATAAACCCTTTGAATTTGCCCTGTGCTGAGGAAGCATTCATATTCTTTCTGATGCTCGATTAAGAAAATCAAAGCAAATGCAAGGCTTGGCCAGCATTTGAAGAGAGAGGGCAAAATGTCTCTATTTTACATCCAGATATATTATTTACGTAAAAAAATGAAAACAACCTCAAAACAATCAAAGCATTGAATCTATATTACCTCATTAATGCATTGTTTTCTGTAATATACTTAAAAATAAATAGGAGCAGCTAGGTGGTGCAGTGGATAGACACCAGTGCGGGAGTCAGGAGGACCTGAGTTCAAATCTCACCTCAGACACTTGACACTCACTAGCTGTGTGACCTTGGGCAAGTCATTTAACCCCAAATGCCTCATCCTGGGCCATTTCCAGTCACCCTGATGAATATCTGGCCAATGGATTCAGATGGTTCTGGAGGAGAAGTGAGGCTGGTGACCTGCACAGCCCTCTCTCACTCAAAACAAAGTCAAGTGCAAGTCATGTCATTATTCCTCTGATGGCATGATGTTCTTTGGCAATGAAGGATGAACACCCACTAAAAATAAATATAAAACATTTAAAACTTTTTGTAGGATACCATTAGAACTTATAAAAGGGGTAACTGGATGATGTATAGTGGATAGAGTGCAAGCCCTGAATTCAGAAAGGCCTGAGTTCAAATCTTGTCTCAAAAACTTTCCAGCTGTTTGACACTTAACCCTGTTTGACTCAGTTTCCAAATCTATAAAAATGAGATGGAAAAGAAAATGGCAAATCACTTCAGTATCTTGGTTAAGAAAGTCCTCAATGAAGAGTTATTTATAGCAAGCTAAAATTTGTGAGAGTGAAACTGACATAGTGATTCATGGAGAATTTCATTTCTTTATGATCTTTTGTTCTTCCATGTTCTCATGGCATTTTGTCCATTCCCTTCTTATGCACTCCTCATACTGATTTTCTTTCTTTTTATAAATAGCATTTTTTCAATTACATGTAGATAGTTTTCAAGATTCACTTTTATAAGATTTTCAGTTCCAAATTTTTTCCCTCCCTCCTTAAAATCTCCCTCCCCAAAATTGCAAAAAAAAATCTGATATAGGCTATATATGGGCAATCATGTAAACAATTTTCTACCTTAGTCATATTGGGAAAAAAAGAAAAGAAAAAGAAGAGAAGGGAAAAGCGACACAAAAAAATGTGAAAATAGTATGCTTTAGTCTACATGCAGACTCCAGATTCTTTCTCTTGATGTGGATGATATTTTCTATCATGAGTCTTTTGGAATTGTCTTAGATCATTGTGTTTCTGTAAAGAGCTAAGTCAATCATAGTTGATTGCTATTACTATATACAGTGTTCTCTTGGTTCTGTGCATTTCATTTTGCATCAGTTAATGTAAGTCTTTCCAAGTTTTTCTGAAATCTGCCTGTCATCATGTTGTATAACAAAATAGTATTTCTTTACATTCATATACCACAACTTGTTCAGCCATTCCCCAGTTGATGGGCATTGCCTTAATTTCCAATTCTTTGCCATTGATTACTGTCTTATGTACCTAACCTATTCCACTGTTCTATTTCTTAGCCAGTACGAAGTAGTTTTGATGATTTCTGCTTTATAGTATAGTTTCAGATTTGGTGCTGATTTTCTATTATATTAATCTGCATGTGTAAGAGATTGTCAGTTTAAGAGTTGTAAGGATCTGAGAGGTCATTATGTCTGATTAAATAGTAAACTAAGACCTAGAGAAATGAGTGACTTAGGCTAAAGCGCAGATTGCTATTGTTCAATCGTTTCCAGCTCTTCATGACCCCAATTGGGGTTTTCCTGGTAGAGATAATAGAATAGTTGCCTCTTCTTTCTTCAGCTCAATTTACAAATGAGGAAAGTAAGTCAAACAGGGTTAAGTGACTTGCCCAGGATGACACAGCTCACAAATATCTGGGGTCAAATTTTAACTCAGATCTTCCTGATTCCAGGCTTAGTTCTCTATCACTGTGCTACCTTTCCATCCCTCAAATACAGAGCTGGAATTAAAATCAAATTCCTTAAACTACAAACCCAGCCCTCTTATTTCTACTGAATCAAAAGTCTCTTATCTACTCTATTAGACCAATCTCCTTAAGGACAAAGGCTTGGCTAGCTTTTCTATCTCCATGAGTGCTGTTTAGTACTTTGTATAATCTGTTGTTAATATAGAAACTATACTGTTACTGAACATTAGCTATCTATGTGGCCCCTGGTTAGTCGTTACACCACTCTGGGACTCAGTTTTCTCATCTGTAAAAAAAAAGTGTTAGACTAGATCCGAGGTTTCCAAACTTACTTAACCTTCTGCCCCCTTTACAAAAAAAAAAAAAAATTACTCAGTGCCCCGCCTAAAAATCTAGTTTCTTTACTTTCTTCAACTCTTTAATATTTTTATATCATTTCAAAAAACATATAATACATTTTTTCCCAAAATGACAACTAAATTTAATAATTTATTGTAAATTTGTGGGATTTTTTCCCGCATTGAAATTTTGCTTCTCAACTACTTTGAAATTGAAAGATCTTTTGAAGTTGCAACAAAATCAGTAGTTGGTAGTTTCCCATAATTAACAGTGCTAGGGCATGCATAACTTGGTATTATAAGATTGTGTCTATGGTTTATTTTGTGGTTCTTTTTTCCCTTCCTGTCATCATATTTCAAATATCTATTTTAATTGTATTATTCAACTTCAGCCTTATTCGTTTAGCTTCTATCTGATCCATATGTCATGAAATACAAAATGAATGCAAATTGTTACTTCTTGGTTTTGGGATATATTCTGAAACTTTTAAAAAATCCATATTGACAGCAAAAATACTTGAGAAGGGGAGGTCCTGGTTAATTAAATTCCTAAGTAAGGGTTATCTCAAAAACACTTTTTAGGTTAGAGTACTGGACTTTGAGTCAGGAGCAACTTGGATTCAAATCATTTATCCTACACTTATTAGCTATTTGATGATGAGCAAGTCACTTCATTATTCTATTCTAAGTCTCAGGTTTCTCATCTGTAAAATGGGAATAATACTATATGTAGTATGTACCTTGAAGGGTTGATATAAAGATAAAGTGAGGTAATAAATACAAAGTAGTGTGCAAATATTTATGCAACGTATGATATCAGATATTATATTCTTTAATATTTCCAGTTCCTAAAGGGATTATTTTACTTTGCTGCTTTCCTAAACAGAATATTAGGATAGAGTACATAATACATCTGCTTGTTGATTACTGAAAATCATGGCGTGCCAGGAGAACCATTATAAGCAACCATTTTAGATGTACTGTCCAAGTAGGTGAGAACATTTGCATGTGTATGTTTTAATAAATGCTTAGAAGTTGCATATTTTAAAATTGATGCCTCTAGAAATATATAGCATTACATTAAATTCTGTTTTTAGCTTGTTGGGGTTCTTAGTGTCTCAGACCATGGAAACAGCTGAAATTGCTTCATGTCTTGTACAAAATTCTTATTTTGAAGACATCTGAAAGGTTGTGAGGACTGGGAAAAAAATGCATCTTGTCAGTCACAGGACTCACTTACTGAGTCCTAGTAACATATTTTTCCAGCATATTTGTAGATACATGTTAAGAAAAAAATCAATGAGTTGCAATTAAAAGGAAAAATAATCCTTGCTCAAAGTGAGATGACCTGGGTTTAAAACTTAACTCTGATATATTTACTATTTCTGGCACTTGGAATGAGGTCTCTCTGTTCCTTAGTCCCCTTATCTCCAAAATGAGGCAATTGGAGTAGGTCACAGAAACTGAGATTGAGGTTGGGAAGGTGTTTTCATAAGCATCTGATCCAAAACCTCCTCATTTTAAAGAAGACAATCAGCTAGATTGATAAGAACCAGCCAGATGAAGTGATCCCGATCAAGAGAGTGTTGATGAAGGACATGAGAAAAGCCCATTCTTGATGACCGTGAGACTCAGACTCTGGACAAAGCCACTTTCCAGAAGTTTCCATGGGCAGAGGCCATAATGATGCAACCATTTCAATCAAGGGAGCTTTCCTTCTATTTTGGAGTTTTGAGAATTTGCTTCTAAAGGAGAATATCATTACAGGGTTGGTTATCCTATGAGCAAAGAAAAAGGAATGTGATAGAGTGGAAAGATAACTGGATTTGGAGTCACCAAACATAGATTTAAATGTTGGTTCTGCCATGGGGCTTTGGGCAAATTCCTATTTTTAGAGTTCCATTAGATTTCTTAACTTCTAACTCTTAAGTATCTATGAGACAATCCAGTTCTTTCCCAACTTAGAAGATCACAGGCAATCCCTATAGAGAGGAGATAAGTATTTCTTTGCCCAACTTTAGCATCTTTTAAAAAAATAATATTTATTTTTAGTTTTCAACATTCATTTCAATAAGATTTTGAGTCCCAAATTTTCTCCTCATTCCCCCCCCCAAGACAGAGTGCACTCTGATGTAGGTTCTATATATAGGTTCATATTAAACCTATTTTCACATTAGTCATATTCTTACTTTAGCATCTTCCTTGTGACTTTCAAATACATTGGAATTCTCACCTGTGAGATGAGAGCATTAGTCTCTCTAAAGTCCTTTCCAACACCTGAAAGTTTTAAGCCTGGTCATGAGTTTCCACTTTCCTGAGTATCTAGGAAATTAGCTGAGGAAGGTGTTCGTGGAAGTCATCTGGCATAACTAAAGGAACAAATTTCCACTTCTCACTGACCAGGAACCCAGCCCCTCAGAGGGTGATGCTTCTATGTTTGAACTCAAGTATGTAGGCTCTTAGGAGGGGCACCACAACCCAGGAGAGAAGAGAAAATTATCTCAAATATTACCCCCACCAACCTCCCCAAGAGATCTACCAAAGCAAACCTCTAGTGGTTACATTTAGGACACACTTGAGAAAAAAATAGTCATTTTTACCTAGACTTCAGAATGAAACTGAAAGAAGCCATGTCATTCAACATCTTCCACAGGGCTACCAAACTGATCTTTCTAAAGTACCTGTTTGTGCCCCTTCTCTGCTACTAAATCACAAAGTTCCCTGTTATGCAAAGGATTAAGTAGGCAACTACATGGTGCAGTGGAAACAGTGCCAAGTCTGGAGTCAGGAAGATCTGAGTTCTAATCTGCTCTTAGACTCTTGTTAGTTATGTGACCCTGGACAAGTCACTTAACCTCTGTCTACCAATTTCTTCAACTATAAAATGGGGATAAACAATAGCCTTTACCTCATAGGGCTGTTATAAGGTTCGTGTGAGATAGCATTTACAAAATGCTTAGGACAGGCCTACTACATACCTCTTCCTTTCCTTCTGGCCCTCATTTCCTAAATTGTACACCTGCCTCAAAGGTGTATTTTAAGACTCAAATAAGATATAGTAGGTAAAGTGTTTTGCAAACCTTGAAGAGAAATGTGAGCTCCTCTTTTTATACTTTATGTGTAGTGAGTATTTCAAAATACATGTCTTCTATTTCCAGGTTTCAAATCATTTAATTATCATTCCTATTTCTTGCCCAGTAGAGTGGAAGCTACGTAAATGCAAGGCATTCTTTCATTTCTTGTCTTTGAGTACCCAGTACTTGGCACATGGTAGACGCTTTACTATAGCTTATCTAATTGAAAGCATATACAAATGAAATACCTTGGAGATTGTTGAAAAATAAAACACCAACATTTATTAACAACAGTTCACATTTCTGTTGTGCTTCAAAATTTATGAAGTACTTTGCTTTCAATAAACTGACAAGACATATAGTCCAACTACCATTATATTCTATCTGGTGGCACAGTGGGTAGAGTACTGTACTGAGTCTGGAGTCAGAAAGGCTCAAGTTCAAATCTGACCCTCAGATATTTACTAGTTGTGTGACCCTGGGCAAGTCACTTAATTTCTGTTTGCCTCAGTCTCTTCAACTGTAAAGTCAGGATAACAATAGCACTTGCCTCCTAGGGTTACTATAAGGATCAAATGAGGTGATATTTGTAAAACACATTTAACATAGTGCCTGGAACAGAGTCGACACTATGTAGATTCTCATTCCTTCCTTCTCGTTTTACAGATGAACAAATGGAGGCTCCGAGAGGTTAATCAATTTTTCCTAGCATCACACAACTAGTTCAGTGTCACAGGCAGGATTTGAATTTAGGGTTTTTTTTATTTCCTTGTGTAGTTTCTTTCCAGTGTGGCATATTTCTTCTGTCCCCCATGTTTCTCTACCTACTCACTCTGTTCATGAACAACCCATTCGAACTTCTCCGTCTATGGTGAGGAAAACAAATAAAAATGATAGTTGATATTTTTCTTTGTGACAAGGAAAGGTTCTGGGGTGAAGAATGGGCTACAGAGTACAAGAAAGGTCTACCCTATAGTATAAAAAGAAGCAAAAGACATCAATAATATGTTTTAAATGGATTTTTGTTAATATTATTTATTTTTACATAACCCTTTACTTCCCATTCTATCTATCCCATAACTCCTTCTAGGAGGTGTCCCTTATAGTGAAAAAAATAAAAACCAAGTCCAGGGTCCAAGGGTGAAAGACTATGCAGAAGCAGACTTATAAAATGTTTATCACTTTTGCTGTTTTTTTCTTTCTTAAAGAGAAAATAATTCCTGAAAATAAGAGGAAATGGAGCTAAATGAAAGCTTAACTGCAAAACATCTTTATGGGACTTCTGAAGATTAAGTATTGAAAGGAAAGCTATTAAGAAAAATACTTTTGCTTTTCAAAAATAATAGAGCATGGTATGTGATCTTTACTTTGAATATTTTCCTTCCTTGTGCATGTTTTGGCATGGATCTCCACACGTGTTATTCTTTGGAATATGGGTCAAAAGAGAGCAGCTGCCTCCTGAGCAACACAAGCCTTAAAGAAAACCTTTTATTCCTACAAAGGAATTAGTAGTGATAGACTTTTTCAAGTGAAAGACCAATTGCCTACACACTTTGAAAGGAATTTCTTCATTCTTTTGTCATTGAATCCTAGAGCTGAAACATTGCATTTATGAGAATATTGTATTGATTTTAATTAAATGACTGATTTACCAGAGTTCTAAAACATGACTATTTTGACGATTTCACTGCAAGAAAAGTCTAGTTAGTTGTATAGTTAATTTTCAGGGGAAGGAGAGGGAAGGATGACTATGGTTCCTGGAGAAGAGGGCAGGGAAGGGGGCAAACAGCCAAGATCTCCAATAGGAGATCCTCCAAATTCAATATTTCCTAGAAGAGAATTACCAAGTCTATAGAGAAGTCCTTCATCTCCACACTATCTTTGTGATAATGGTGCCTTCATTTTTTAGGAAAGATACTGATAAGCGGGAAAGTAGCCAAAGGGGGAATGTGGTGAAAGATCTCAGGATCATGTCAGATTTCTTTTTTAAAATCAAAGTAAATGGGGGTAGTTAGGCTGAAGTAGAGAGGATGTTAAAAAGGCATATAACTCCCTTGATGCATTTGAAAGGGCATGACATGGAAAAGGAATTTTTATTTGTTTTGCTTTGTCCCATTGGGCAGAACTGGTTGAAATGCATAGATGTCACAAGAAGGAAGATTTTATCTTAATGTAAGGAGGGTAAAAGGCTTTCAAAAAATCAGGAATAGGGATTGGACAAGATTTTATTGGTTTGGGAACTACTTGTGGTGAGGTCGAACCTTCTCTGCCATTTATACTGTGGGATAATTGCCTGGAGAACTCAGTGGTTAAGGAACTTGACCAGGATCGCATGGTATTCTGCCAGAAGCTTAAGTGAGGTCATGGCTCCCTCTCATATCTAGGATCAATTATGAAATCCTCTGTTTGGTATTTAAAGCCCTTCATAATCTGGTCCTTTCCTAGCTTTTCAGTGACTTTATACCGTCCTTCTACAGTCTGGATGCTCCACTGACATTTTCACCCTTTGTTGTTCCTAGAATAAGCCACTTCATCTCTCAGTTCTGAGCATTTTCATGGGCCATCTCTCAAACTTGAAATTTTTTCCCTCCTCATCTCCACTGCCTGGCTTCCTTAAAGTCCCAGGTAAAATCTCATCTTTGACAGAAAACCTTTCTGAACACTGCTTACTGCTAAAACCTTCCCTCTGATAATTCTCTCTCATTTATCCTGTATATCCTGTTCTCCTAGAATTCTTGATCACCAGAAATTCATTCTTCCGCAAGATGAAATCAACCCTGAGACTCATATCTCCTCAGCATCTCTTGCCCCTGGAACCCTGACTTCCTTCTGATTGGAGAGAATGGACAATAGACATCGGCCAGTTTCTCCCACATCTTCCACTGTTTAAGGAGGACATACAGGGAATTTACTTCATCATTTCCCATCCAACTGCTCTCCTGTATCCAGAAACACATAATTCTGCCAGATCACATCAACCCTGAAACCCAAACCTCCTCAGACTATCTCCCCACTCTACTGTAGGACTCCATCATGCTTTTGCACAGGATAGACCCTGGTACCCCACTTTTCAAATTTTTTCACTTTTTATTTTTTTTATTTTATTCTGAACTTAGGAAATAAAACAAGCATTTCTATAACAGTATATCAGCTTTTTTTGCTGTTGTCTTCCTCCATTTGATCATGAGCTCTTTGAAGGCAGGGATTGTCTTAGATCTTTTTTTGTATCTCCAGTACTTAGTACCACCAGCATTAGTACATGTTGTTATTCAGCTGTATCCAGCTCTTTGTGACACCATTTAGGGTTTCCTTGGCAAAGATACCAGAAGTGATTTGCCATTTCCTTCTCCAGTTCATTTTATAGATATGGAAACAGAGGCAAATCAGGTTAAGTGACTTGCCCAGGATCTTACAGTTACTAAGTGTCTGAGGCTGGATATGAACTCATGAAGATGAGTCTTTCTGATTCCAAATCTAGTGCTCTCTATACACTATACCACCTGCCTCTACAGATCTGGTCCCTGGGTCTAGCCTATCTCTAATATACTTACTGTTGAATCCTGTATAGCCTAACTATCTATGCTGTTGTGGCTCAGTCATTTCAGTCATCCCTGACTCTTTGTGATATCATTTGGGGTTTTCTTGGCAAAGATACTAAAGTGGTTTACCATTTCCTTCATTTGACTGATGGAATTGAGGCAAATAGGGTTAAGTGACTTGCCCAGGGCCACATACCTAGTAAGGGTCTTAGCCTAGATGTGAACTCACAGAGAGGAGTCTTCTTAACTCCAAGCCCAGCATTCTATCCATTGCACCACTTAGCTACCCCATTGGCACATAGTAGGTACTTATTAAATGGGTATTAACTCTGACTCTCTATGTATTGTTTATACACAACTATTTGTGTGTTTTCTCTCCCATTGTACTGCGAGCTCCTTAAGGGCAGAGACTTTTATCTTTCTTTGTATTTCTCCTTCTTAACACAATGTCTGCCACATAGTAGGAACTTAATTGACAAGCCAATTGGTCATGGCTTCAAGGCCAGCTCTCTTTTCACTCTACCATGCTGCCTCCTAAACAATTAGGATTATCTCAAAGCAGAATGAAATTCATTAGAACATAATGGCTCTATCCCACTATAGATCTCCTGGTGAAGAATGAATAACCACTTGTCGAGTATGGTGCAGTAGAAATTATTGTTTAAGTACAGGTTGGACTAGGTTTCTGAGGCCTTCCACTCTATGATCCTTTCCCTAGAAATCCTCAAGAAAGAAAAAAGATAATATTCTATCTTAGAATGATTTAAACCTCCTACTTCCTGAAAGTAGGGGCTAGGCTAGAGGATCTCTCAATGTTCACATTTTCAGGATTCTGAGTTTTGGGGTCAATGAATTAATAGGCTCATAGATTTATATCAAGGAGAGACCATGGAGGTTATCCCCTTCATTTTTATAGAAAATAAAAACAGAGGCATAGAAAGGTTTGACTTCCCCAGGGTCTCATAGCTGATATGCATCTGTCCATTCTATCACTATGCCCAAAAGAGCCCCAGGGAACATTGATTCTCTCTGGATATCATAGCAAAGCCTGTCTATTTGGGGAACAGTAGATGGAAATTTTATTGTATTCCTGAAGCATAGGAAAACCCTGTAGGTTTCCTATACTGATGCAAGAGTGAGATCTTTCTGTATTGGTTAGGGAAGGTCAGGATTACTATAGTCTCTGGGAATGGGGGCATAGTCTTAAAGTATGGATTCTTATAAAAGTCCCACTTTAACCTGCAACTCTGCAATTGAGACACCATCCTTCATTCCTTTCCCTTCCTCCCCTTTCCGCCAAAACCTAAAAATGATTATCAACTTCCTTTCTATGACCACTAGAAAGAGACAATTTTTCAAAACTTCAAGGTTAAATTTTCAGTTTTTCTCTAATTCAAGGGTGGGGAACCTGTAGTCTAATCCAAAATCCAGGAAAGTGTGGCAAAGCATAGTTCTAGCTTCAAATTCCCTTTCAGAAACAAAGAAAAATTCCTAGATACATATTTCATAAGAATGGGAACCAAGTCCATTTATCTTTGCGCAGCTAAACTGCCTTATTAATACTATTCATAAAGGAAAATATAGGAGCTGCTTAATATTCTCTCTTTTTTTATCTTTTTTTTAAATAAATTTATTTATTTAACTTTTTACATTCATTTTCACAAGATTTTGGGTTAATATTCTCTTTAAAAAATTACCTTGACCAAGAGAGAAGGAAAGATCTGACAACAGTGAGCATTTCAAGAGGCAGCATATTACGGTAAAAGGTAGTGTGGAAGAAAGAATAAAATCAAAAGATTTTAATATGGTTTGGATGGCAGCACCTGCATTCAGTAACTGTGGTAACCATGGTCAAGTTACTTTATCTCTCAACCTCAGTTTCTACCTTTAAAATGGATTCTAGTCCTAAGTCTACTACTGATGGTTGGCGTGGCCTTGGATAAATCATTTTTACTCTCTGCCCCTAGAGCTCTTCATTTAAAAATGAATTTAATCTAACATCTGAAACAATAACTTGCAACTTTTGTTAAGAGTTGTGCTAGTTCCTTTAAATTATAACTAATTTCGTTTTGAGATGGAAACTGCAGGGACAATCCTTGAGATCACAGGTAAAATCTGGAATTCCTAACAGGTTTAAAAATTGTGAATCTGACTGAAAATCAAAGGGAACATTTGCTAACTTCACATATTTGAAAGAAGATTGAGGTCGTGCCAAGTGATTTCTGGTATGAGTCACCCTGAGATGAACAAGTTTGTGGGAAGGGCTTGGATTCCTAGGCTGCCAGTAGATGTCGCTGTCTCTGCTAAAGACCATTGATTTGGTACCAGCATGTGCCTAAGATTCTTCAGTACAGGGCATCAGCCTTGTCTTTCCTCTTGATTTAACCAAGATCTAAACACTGGCATTTCCTATCAAGCCTCTCAATCAGAGGCATGAAGACTGATCAACAGAGCCAAGCATTTTAATATAGCCCCTCCAGATACAAGTCAATCAATGATACAGACTAAAAGTGACTGCTAAACATTATTTCAGATCCATGTGGATGACAACTAGCTCTGTTTCCACCATTGCCAGATAATAGTAAATATTCACTCTGGATTCTTAGTCTTTCCTCGTTGACTTTAAAATGATATATTTATTCTAATACGTTTTTAATTCATAAGATGAAGAGTATAGCATCCGAAAAGATAAAATACTGGTCAATTGCAAGTCTCCATTTTTACTACTAACAAAAGAGAAACATGAGTAATATTTTTTTCTGAGCACTGGAAATAAGATTATATCTGATAAGTGATATTTTTGGCACTCTCCATTGACATGAGAAATTCTGGTTGCTGTGTACAAGTGCTATCCCTTCCCATGTCTAAGTGGGGTTAAGTAAGATTCCTTTCAAAGATATACAAATAATTTAGACTGAAGCAAAAGTCTACATATTCTTTTCTTAAACCATGGCACTTCTCTCAAGCATCAATCATCCTTTTAGTCTTCCAGATTCCTACATATTACGACAAAGTCATTCGGAAAAGCATTTTTCTAGCTCTAAGTCCCTATCAGTTTGAAGGTAGAGATTTTATTCATAATTAAATTAGAAGACAAAGAAGATCTTATGAGAATTGTACTCTACTACACCTTCCTGGTCCTTCTCTCCTCTCCCCATGCCTGGCAAATAAATAAATATGTATATATGTGTGTGTATGTGTGTGTGTCTGTGTATGTATGTATGTATGTATGTATATATATATATATGTATGTATACGTATGTATTCATTTCTTTTACCTCTGCCTCTTTCTCTTCCCATTGGGAGGAGAAATCATTCTGATTCTCACTGATTGGCCAATAATAGATCCCAGCCCAACCCTCATTTGTTCATTGCTTGGGTTCTCGAGGTTCCTAGTGAACACGGTGATTTTTCTGTGGTGGTCCGAAACTCTGAGGGTCTTCCCTTCCCAGACTGATTCTCTAGGCCAACTTTTGCCTCATTTCTCACCTTGCCTTTAACTGTTGAATGGATGCTGCCTCAGATCTGGGAAGGACCTTAGTCTCCCACTGCATCTGGGGCCATTGCCAATCATCCTCACCTATGTCTTGCCCCTGGACCCCAATATCTCTGGAGGAGCGAGGCTGATGAGGGTAAAACTCTGCCTCACTTAAATCCAATTCACTTGCAAGTCCTGATGTCATTGGTCCCCTTTGAGAACGGAGGGTGAACAACATTAATAGTCTTTATTCTCAACACCATTTTAAAATGTCAAATCTGGAAGGCACTTTAGAGATCTTTTAGTCCAACTGCCTCATTTTACAGATGAGAAAACTGAGGACCAGAGATATGAATGACTTGTGTACCTGCTTGTTGAACAGGGCCTGGGATCCAGGTCTTCTGACATGCTTGCTTAAAGTTGCTTCTCTTTACTATGGGGGGAAGTTGGGGAGGGGAGGGATTGAGGGGAAGGAGGAAGGGAGGCTAAGGATAAAGGCTGGACATGAGATTTTACTGGTACTGAGGACTCTCGGTGAGAAAACCTTTTCTATCAATGCAGGTCAGAGCCTTCTTTGCAAAGCATAGCCTCAGGAAGTTGCCTAGAACCAAGTGACTTGCCCAGGGACACATCATCAGAGACAGGATTGCAACCCAGCTCTTCCTGGCTTAGAAGCTGCTGCTTCTAAGGTTATACTTCAGGCTAGATCCATCCAAAAGCCACCTTTCCCTCTAAAGATTTGTTTTTAATGCTACTTTTTTCTCATACAGAATTTTTTTAAACCAAATTAGCATTTTGACTCTAAATTTCCCCATCCCAGGGCATATTTTCATATCCTGGAAGGAATTTCTAAGTAATAGAATGTGTGGGAAAACCCTTCTTTAATGTGGATTCTGGTTCTCTTGGCCTCCGCCAGGCAGTGGCTTGAGTCTTCTAAAAAACCAAACCCAAGGATCAGCGTAATTCAACATCCTGAAGACCCTGCCTCCTCCCCTCTCCTCTTCTTTATACGTGGTTCCATACCCCCCTGGGCATCAGTAAAACAGAGAACCAATGGCTTGGCAAAGTCCAGGGCAAATATTCAAAACTACGAACGAGTTTGCCAGGGTTTCCTGTACTTTAATAGAGCAAGAAATGAAAAATGCGGTAAATGTTCCTTTCTACTCCCACTGCATATAATTACCACCACAAGGAAAGTAATTTTAAATTGTTGTTACTCAATGGCAGCTATGGTGAAATTACTCTTTCCAAGCATGAAAGAGAAGGGAGAAGGAATATTGTTGCATTGGCAGGCACTCTTCATTATTTGCTGGAAATGGTGGTAACGTATGAACTAGGGAGGGACCTGAACATAGAAGTATAGCTTCAAATGGGAAGGAACCTCCAAGGTCATTTACTCCTCCTCATTTTACAGGAGAGGAAACAGGTATGTAACTAGATGGGTAGCTCTGAGGGTCTAGATGAAGAAAGATCAGCCCAAACATAGTCTCAGATACTCACAACGGTGTGGTCCTGAGCAAAGAAGGAAGGGGAAAAAAGCATTTACTGAGTGCCTACTATGTGCCAGGCTCTGTACCGAAGTACTTCACAAATACTATTTCATGTGATCTCACTAAACCTGGAGATAAGCACTACTACTATCCTTATTTTATAAGTGAGAAAAATAAGATCCATGGAGATTAGGATGACTTGTGGGCAGCACAGTGGATAGAGTACTGAGCTCTTTGTCGCCAGAAAGACCTGAGTTCAGATTTGACCTCTGACACTTATTGGCTGTAGGACCCTGGGCCAAGTCACTTAACATCTGCTTCAGTTTCCTCAACTATAAAATAAAGATGATAGTTAACCCCTGCCTTCACGGTTATCATAAGTATAAAATGAGAAATTTGCAGACTTTAAAGTGCTATATACATGCTAGCTATCAATATTGTGATCATGAATTGACTTCTTGCCCTACAAAGGGTTCTAACATTTAGGCAACCCAAGAATATAAGGGAAAATAGTGGTAGAAAAATCGCATAGATGCTTTCAGGGAACCAGGTCCCAGGTTGTCTGGTGCAAAAGAAGAAAAGGAAGAAGAAAATAAGCATTTTATAACCACTCAATATGTACAGGGCACTGTGCTAAACATTTTATAGACTATCTCATGTGGCCCTCAAAACAACCCTGGGAAGTAGGTATCATTAATTATCACTATCATTCCCAATTTATAGATGAAGAAACTGAAGCAGACAGAGGTTAAGTGACTTACTTAGGGTCACACAGCTAAGTAAATGTCTGAGGTCAGATTTGTTCCTGTCTCCAGGCCCAGAGCTATATCTGCTGTACCACCTAAGCTGCCAATGTCAAAATCTTTTTTTGAAGTGTCAGAAAGTCACTGGGGAACTGACTAGGGCTATAATATTTCCTTTATAACTGCAAAGAATAATATTTTCCCATTATATGGATAGATAAATATGTAAATATCTACATACATTATATATAGAGATATTAATTTATTTCAAATCTTTGGAAGTAAAATAAAGAGTGGGACTAGGTAGCAGGACAATAGGATTATAAATAACAGAATTGGAAGATATTTCAGAGGCCATCTGATCCAAGCCTCTCATTTTATGGATAAGGAAATGGGGGGGGGTGGGTCAGGGAGTTTAAATGACTTGGCTGAAGTCACACAGGCCTCCTAGTATTGTCCAAGCTTTGAACTTAGGTCTTTGGACTCCACAGTCAGGGCTCTGTCCTCTGGATAGTGATCTCTGAGGTCCTTTCCAACTTTTGTAAGTCTAAGATTCTTCACCAGAGGTGCCAGACACACTGCCCACAGAATGACATAACCCACAATACCCTTGAGGTTTATCAACAAGATTAAAATGTAGTTTCTACATGATTTTGTTGTACTGATGTATCAATTTAAAAAAAATCTATAAACATGTGGTTTTCTAAGTCAATATATAGCCCACAGGGATCCTTAGGTATAGTTTAGTGTGTCCTTTCTTTTCTATTTGAATTTGATACCATTACTTTAGATGCTTCTTACAGGTGTAATGTTTTGGTTCTCAAAGGAAAAGTTGAAACTTTACTTAGAATCAATCAAAAAAAGCAAGGTATTACCCTATAGACAGAAACACAGGGACACAGTCTAGAGTCTTCTACTGTGATGCTATATTTGAATGGAAAGAGTACCACAAGGTACCATCTGGTAGCCCCCATATTGACTAATTTTTTTTTTTGCTTTATGTAATTAGGTCACTAGTCAATTTCAATTCAATTCAATAGACATTTATTATGCACCTACTATGTGCCAGGCACTGTGCTAAACACTGGGGATATAGAAAGAGGCTAAAGAGAATCTCTGATTATGTCAACTCTATTGTGTAGGGAGCCAGGAGCAGAATGCGGCACAGACCTTTATAGAGATAAAGACAGGAGAAATCATCAATCAAACGATGAGCAGAGAAAAAAAGTTCATGGAGTATGGATATTCTTGAATGGACCAAAACCATTGGTTAACATCAATTACATGTTTTCTATCCTCATGGGCTTCCCTGTCAATGTGAACTCACTCATAGATAGACAGATAGATAGATAGATAGATAAATGGATAGAGAGAAATTTACATATCTATAAATATATAGATATGTGTGGTGTGTTTATGTGTATAAGCATATATGTATGTGTATACTGTAAACTATATGTATATGTATGCATATAGACATGTACATATATGTGTGTATACACAATAGTATTGTGTATACACAACACATGTATGGTGCTATATACATATATGTATACACATGTTATATATTACTCTCTGGATAGCACATTGATGAGAGTGATCCAAGTTTATATATGTATTATTTTTTTACTATTTACATGTTTGCTTTAATGTAATATTATTTCTTCTGAGAAGTAAACAATGATGTTTAAGATTCGTGTGTCATATCATGAGTGATGTGTAAATGTGGTTGTTTAATGCTTTCAGACTCTTTGTGACCCCATTTAAGGTTTTCCTGGCAATGACACTGGACTTCTTTGCCCTTTCCTTCTCCTGTTGATTTTATAGATGAGAAAACTGAAGTAAGTAAGCAATGACTTGACCAGGGTCACACAGATAGTAAATATCTGAGACCACACTTGAACTCAGGTCCTCCTGACTCCATCTAGCTGACCTGACCAAGAAATATCACGCACTATTTGAATACATTGTTTTTTGAGTAGATGATTTTGTGTGCATTGGATAGGGGCTCAAAAGCTTGATTGATGATTAGGTAAAATATAGTTCCCTTCAAAAGAGATACCCCTAGCATTCTGAAAGAGTTTTAACCCAACTATGTGGTACTAATCTATCCCTAGGAATTTAGATCTATTAATACAAAGACAAGTTGGAGCGAGCAAATCAAACTCAGAGAAAAAGGAGACATTTATCTTGCCTCTGAAAAGAATTGATGTATAAATATATTCTGCAATATTGTGGAAGTCTTTCTATTTCTACTTTCTCTGCAACCCCATTCTAACATGGCTGTTTGACATTTTACATCTGTACATTTGTTTATTGATAATTAATAAGTTCCATGTTAGAAACATGTTTTAAAATAATTTGTATAGAATTGTAATTTTCACAGTATGAAAACCTACTTTTGTTCTCACAAAACTATTTTTACTAATAATATGAAAAGAAATGTAAATGGATATCTTTTTAATGTCTTTCATCATTTAATTTTTTGTCATCTTATAATTTTTAAAATCTGTTTAGCACTTTGAGATACCATCATTTGAAGTCTACTTTTAGTTTCAATTTCTGTTTTGTCCTTTTCTGATGCTTGGTTTTAGTATTTGCCATAGCTGTGTCTCACAAAAACACATAGATCTAAATGAAAATAATATCCATCATAATTCTCATTTCTCTATCCCACTCATAAATTATGCAAAGATTTTTTTGGAAATTCAGTTAGTAAATTTCCATCTTTTCTTGATGTTAATCAGTTATTCTTGTAAACTAATGGAGAAGAGTTGTATTTTTAAAAATATGAAATGAATGGGGTCAAACCTCACTGAAACTATTCCTTCAAAAGCTTTTTAAATTGTTTCCACGTTTTTTGAATGTTCAGATAAAGTTTTTATAGAAAACTCACAAACAATTTTCAGTAACAAAAGTTTAGTTTTTACATATCTGAGTAATTATGATGAATTGAAATATACACTTAGGGTGAGTTTCAGCATTCATAATAATACATATAAATCCATATTTCAAATAATTTTCTTGTTAATTTGGAAGACCGACTTCTTATGAGATCTAATTAGATCATCCTCATTGTTCCCTTGTAATGTGATTGACAAAAAGCTTGTACTCTCATCAGCATTACCTTCAATCCACTTTTTCAGAACTCTTTTTAAGTGACCTATGCATTTTTTGAAGTTAGTTCATTTAAAACCAAATAAAGTAATTTGGAAATCCACTTAGACAGTTGTAAATTGCAATGTGAAGGTAAACAAAGAGGGTATCACTGGAAGGTGTAAACCTTCCACTGCCGTATGCTTCCCTCAGGATTCAGTCGGTTTAGTCATTCTAGTCTGTCTGTGAGCCTTTTTGGGGTTTTCTTGGCAAAGATACTGGAGTGGTTTGCAATTTCCTTCTCCAATTCATTTTATAGATAAGGAAATTGAGGTAAATAGGGTGAAGTGACTCACCCAGGGTCACTGGGGCCAGATTTGATGAGTCTTTCTGACTTCAGATCAGTCCTCTATTCAGCTCAGGATACGTTAGATATTTTATATAACGTATGACCATCTGACACACAGATCATATGAAGCTACCTGTGTTCATCCAAATATTAAATGTTATTAGAATTAAAGTCTTTTATATTTTTTAAGCTAAAAAAATGACTAGAAGTTGTATTATTTTCTTTCTGTACAACAAAAAATCATCTCAGGCACACCACTTTGCAGACCTTGATGTAGTTCTATCCATACATAAACAGAGATTCCCCTCTATACCACTCCCCACAAATGGCCATACAGCCTTTGCTTAAAAAATCTCCAATCAGAGGGAATACACTACTTCCCAGGCAGCTATAATTATTAGGTTGCTTTTCCTTACATTGGGTTGAACTCCACCATTGTGCCTTGTACTCATTGCTCCTAATTCTGACCCAGGAGGGCCAAAATAAATCTAATCACTTTATCCCTGACTGCCTTTGAAATATTAGCTGACAAGTCTCATAAGCCCCCTAAATCTTGTCTTCCTCATGTACTTTAACTAATCCTAATGTCCCATCCCTGTAATCTGCCCCTTGAATGTTTCCAGCTTTTTAATGGACTTCCTAAAATGTGCTTCCCTGAAATGAAGAGGGAAGCATATTTCCAGAAGTTAAACACTTTCTCTTTCCTCTGACCTCCCATAGTGTTTAGTGTCCACAGTACTCATTTGACACTTACTGTCTATTATCATTAATTGCCTTTCCATGTGTATTTGTTTCATCTGTCCAGCTAAATTACAAGCCCTTTGAGGAAACAAAATGTGTCTTACATCTATATGTTGTATTCATCACTTTGCACATAGTAAGTACTTACTTAACATTTGCTCATAGGTCAGATTGGTCAGGAATCCCTCTGGACTTCCCCATTTTACTTTACATCTGTTGAGTAAATATGTGTCCTTGAAAATGTGATTCATCTCAACTATTCTCACTGGCCAAAAATAATAGTGTCTTCCGCATTACCTTTGGCTAAAGAGAGATCTTTCCGATGTAGGACTAGTGTATTGTTTGAGAATAATGAAACCTTCCATTGCCAATTGTCTCGAACATTTGAACTTGGCAAAAAGAATCCTGAATAGCTAGCTAAGCATACCTGAGACTGAGTGAAATTTTTTGCTAATTTTTATCTCAGATGAGCTCTCCAATGCTACTTAGCATAAGGATTTAAACGAGTAAGATAAAGCTCAAATGGTAAAGCTCACTCTAAGAAAAGAGTTTATCCCACATGTATGAAAGGAAGAAAATAAGAAACCAAAAGCTATATCCTTACGCCTTTCACACCATGGGGAATGGGGTAAAGACAGAGTTATGGCTACAATGCTTTGTAGGAAACTTAATCAGAATATATAAGTGAATAAAAGCCAACTGGCCATTCTGGCCAGTGGGCAATAGTAAAAAGAGAGTTCAGCCACTGCCTAGAAGAAAGCAGGCACAGATACTGCACAGATAATAGTAATTCATATTTCCATAATGCCTTGATATTTATAAATCACTTCCCTGACAATATCACCATCCAATACGCACTACAAGTACGATTAATTTCATTTTAGAGCAGACCAAATGTCAGCGATTATTCTTATCTCCGACAGATTTCTATAGGTGATATGAGGGTACCGGGGAATACTATATCGTACTGTGGAAAGAACTATGGATCTAGAGTGAGAGGACTTCGGCTGAGATCCTACCCCTGATACCTACCTGCTCCATGCCCTACAAGTCACTATCTTTCTGGGCCTTGATTTCCTTTCTTATAAAATGAGAGTTTAGATTAAATGACCTCAAATTCCCTTCTAGCTCTAATTCTATAGCTGGATGATCTCCACATGTGAATTTTTGTAAGATGAGAGAGTATAGGAAGGAATTTCCTGGTGTTCAGGATGACACCTAAGCCCCTTCCCCCTGTATGTTAGATATATCTATGCTTTGTCCAGTGGTGAAGGAAAAGTGCAGTTAAATTTTCTGAGTAAGAACATTTATATCTGAGAAATTAGTAAATATTACAAATCAGGGCTTGATTAATTATTTCATCCATTGTCTATATGTAAGAAGTGTCGAAGAAAGTGTACATAATGCAGACTCAACTTAAAAGCGTGTCACTCATTTCTGGAGAATTATTTGTTAGACATTTACCAGTACAACTCTGGCTGCAGGCATAGACAATCCAAGACCAAAATGAAATTTCTGAACCTGATTCTGTGAACAGGGTTTGAATTCCTGAAATTTCTTCTATTGCGTCTACCCATGTTACTACAGGCGATTCTACTTACACTATTTCTATCTACACTGTTCTCTCAAACAACCATGAGTTAACTGTGTGAATCGATCTTCAGTTTCATTCAAACCTGGGGTCTTTCTGAAATGATGCTGATTCCTAAGATGGGCAGGGGGTAGAAAAATAAATAAAACCCCACATGGTCTTCTTGTTATTCTCTCCATAACTAGGGAGAGTGGAGGATGAGTGGGTGGGATAGGAAGGTAAGCAGAGGAAAATAATAGAGTTGTGATAAAAATGTGTGTCATGTACAGCTATTGGTCTGACATCAACACACTTCATGTTTATGTTACCACTTGGATTACTTTTGTAACATGATGACCTTGGTCACTGAAGGGATTTGATGACACATAGACCAAAGGGAGGCAATGGGAGTGGCTAAGTGAAGAAGATCAAATAAGATAAAGGACTTGATAGTGGAGACCCAAGCAAACTCCAGGCAGATTTGAAATTCAGCACCAACCACTGATAGACAGAGAAAAAGAATGATTGACAATTAATTGGCCTGAGATCCTGATAGAGAGGAATAAGAAGAGAGTGATAGCCACAGTGGCCTCAAAAGATTATACACATACACACACACACACACACACACACACACACACACATATACATATATATATATATATATATATATATATATATATATATATATATATATATATATGGAGAGAGAGAGAGAGAGATAGTGATATACCTACATAGTGATTGATTGATAATAGGTCACTAACGATGTATATAGATAGTAATGCAGATAATGGTTTATACTGATAGATGGTAGATCATTGTACATATATTAACATGAGTAGTAATATTGATAGATACAGTGAGATTTTATATCTATAGCTAAATATATGTATATATAAGGATATAGAGAAAGATGATAGTGACCCAAAGACATAGACAGCTAGTGATATAGAGACATACACATAGACAGTGATCTATAGATAGATAATGATATACATAGACAATGATGTATATAGAGGTGATAGATAAATGGATAGATAGACAGGTAGATAGAGGATAGTGATGTTCAATGATATATGTATATAGATGATAGAAGAATAGATAGTAAAAACAATGATGCATAAGTAGACGATAGAGAGCTAGTGATATATATATATATATAGAGAGAGAGATAATAGATAAATAGTGAAAGATAGTGACATACACAGAGAGTATAGATGATAGTGATATATACATATGTAGATAATTAGTGATATATGTACATAGTGATAGATTGTGATATAGATGGTGACATACATTAATAGATAGCAAGATACATAGACAAGTATCTAGATAGATATATGTAGATGATAATGATGGTGATACACATAGTGATATAAGTTAGATAGATGGATGGAAGAATGGATGGATAGACAGATAGAAAGACAGACGGACAGATAGATAGATGGATGGATGGATGAATGATAGATAGATGGAGGGATCAATTAGGGGGGCCTCAAAAGGTTATGTGCTAGTAAGTTTCAGATTTCAGTTCAGGACTTCAGTTCTGCAACTCTTTCCACTACACTATACTCCTCAGCATTAGGACAATGAAGCATCAATTGAGATTCAGAGAAGTCATGTGCCATAGGCAACATCACTTGTATATTCATGAGCAGGCTGGGACGAAAAAAGGGTGATGGTGGTCTTCTTTTCACTATAGCAAACTGATTTTATTTAGAATCACCTAATCTAAGCTATGTGGGTCCTGAGTCTGTGGCTCTACAGGGCAGAAATTCTTCCTTTCTGGGACAGTCATGGTCCTCTTTGGCAATCTTGTGAAACCCAAGGACCTCTTCTTAGAATTGTGCTTTTAAATGTATAAAGAAAATACATGGGACTACAAAGGAAACAAATTACATTGAAATAAAAATGTATTTTTCCCATCATAGCGTGAGAACTATAGAAAATTTTGACATTTTAAAAAACAATAAACCTTAATTTTTAAATTTCCAAAAAATCACTTAGACTTGGCAAAAGGGCCCTGCAAAAAACAGGCCAAAGGCCAGATTTGGCTCTCCAGTAGCCATTTGCCCACCCCTAGGCTAAACAATATCAGTTTCCAGGGAGACTAAGTGCTGATGATTTGGTCCTGCATTGTTAGTTTGGATGTGTAGGTGATCAGAACACAAGAGGAATGAGGACAGTTCACCCAGAGCAGAGGACTTGGAGGAAGTGGGGTTGTGGGCATTCCATTCAGACTCCACACTGTCTCTCTGGGCAAGTTTGCATAAAATCTAGCTTCATGTATAAAGACAAGACTGCTCATTTTGAAAATCCACTGTGATTGTATGTCATCATAGAAAAGGCCCATGTGTGCCAGAGGATATCCCTGTGAATCTCCGCAGCTGTGTGTCTGGGGAAGTGGGCGTTGCCTCAAGTTCAAGGCTGAGTGCAAACAGGAAAAGACATAGAGTTTGTTTGGATTCCAAGGTACCTATTCATGAAGCCGCTGGATGTCAAAATGTGCCCACTTGACCTGGTTACCTGTATCTTTACCTGGAGGCCTATGTCTGAACACAGAATTTAAAACACACAGACATTCATCCTCTGCTTTCATTGGACAAACATGGAAATCGAGGCCCAGGCCAAGGTACAGGATATGACTAGGAGAGCTCCCAGGCAAACTTACTATGGATGAAGTAAGATGCAGTGATTAAGTCCATGATGTGGTGCCCTCTGAGTCATGGGCTTCATGAGTGCCCTCAGCTCAAAGGGAGGGGGAAGAGAAGGAGAGTGAAAAAAAGCATAGAGTTGGAGAACTTGGGTTTCAGCAACCTCTGTCAGATTCTCTGTGCTTTATTTTCTTCATATATAAAATGGGAGGTAGGGAGTAAGCTGCATAAATGATCTGCATAAATGATCACTCAAAATTTGTGCAATGTTATGAAAGGTACCCTGACACATCAATTGAGTCACATCAAGCTGGGTAGCACAGTGGATAGAGTGCCAGAAGGATAGAGCCAGGAAGATCTGAGTTCAAATTTGACCTTAGACACTTACTCACTAGGTGATCCTGGGAAAGTCCCTTAACCTCTGTATGCCTCAGTTTCCTCAACTGTAAATTGGAGATAACAGCAGCCACCTAACAGGGTTGTTGTGGGAAAAAAATGAAGTGTTTGTAAAGCACTTAGCACAATGTCTGGCACATAGTGGGTATGAAATAAATGCTTATTTTCTTTTCCTTCTCCCTCAGCCCATCCTTAAGTTCCTTGGTCATCTCTCCACAACTAAGGCTTTTACACGACAAAAACCCTACATGTACATAGAGAGTCCACTAATTAGTAGCATTTCTACTACAAAAACACATCTATGCCCTACTCATCCTTATATAGTTTCAGGTTTCTAATGATTGATAGCTCTGTGACGGAGGTAGTGTATTATTCCCATTTCATAGATCAAGAAATTGAGATTCAGAGGATTGTCAATTACCACATAACTGGTAAGTGCAGGGGCCCAGAGGATCTCAGATCAGAGTCATAGGATTTAGGGCTGGAAGGGACCTTCATCTAACCCAATCCCCTTGTTGAAGAGATTAAAATTCAGAGAGGTGATTGACAAGAAATGACTTTCAAAATGTCATATACACACACTATACATGTACACACACTATGCATACTTTTATATACATGTCTATATACACATATTATATGTGTGTGTGTGTATCACATATATACTCAGTGTGATCACATTTGGGTTTTCTTTAAAAGTTATTCGTGATTTGCCATTTCCTTCTCCAGCTCATATTACAGATGAAGAAACTGAAGCAAACAGTTAAGTGACTTATCCATGGTCCTGTAGCTAGCAAGTGCGTAAGGTGGGATTTGAACTCAGGTCTTCCTGACTACAGGCCTAGTGTTCTTTCCACTGTGCCACCTAGATGCTGGTGTTAAAAGCTAATGTAATTTATGAAATATTTAGTCACTGAGTGATGAATATTTTGACCACGGAAAGACACCAAGAAAGTATACTAGGGAATGAAGGGGTTGCTCCCTGCCTTGGTGGAAGGAGGCCCATAGTATTAAAAGCATGACTCATTAAAGCATTAAAATATAATAGAAAGCCTTGGTCTGAGATTCAAGTGGCCTGAGATTTAACTAAGATTTAAGTTATTGACATTTCTTTGTTTATGAACAAGCTGTTTATCCTCTCTGTGCCCCAATTTATCTATTTTAATAGATAACTCTTCCCCCTCTTTAAAAAGCAAACAAACAAAAAATCATTTCTACTTCCCCTTCTGATGGCAGAGTGGATAGAGGGCTAGACCTGGAGTCAGGAAGACCCGAGTTCAAATCCAGACTTGGATACGTACTAGGTGTGTGGCTCTGTGTGTTAAGCAACAAAGTTACTTAACCTTCGTTGACCTTAGTTTCCTCTACTACAAAGTGAGTATTATAACATCACATTGTAAGGATCAAATGAAATATTAGGAAAAAGCACTTAGTATGGTGCCTGGCATATAGGAGGCACCATATAAATGATTATACTTTTCCCCTTCCTATAATTTGGCCAACGTAGGTCCATATTTTGCTCATCTTTCATTTGAACCACTGAAACTGAACTCTTTGCTCAGCTCTGTTCAGGTCTCTACTTCTAATATGAGTCCTTTCCAATTGATTCAACCCCAATACTCAAGCAGTCGATTCTGTCCCGCACCTATGTTTTACCTCCATTGGTACAGCTCATCAGTTCCTAACTGAGTAGGTTTGTAGGTCGAGTCTTTGGAGTAAGAACTGTTCCTATGTTCAATAGTATCATAAAAACTATACTGCTAAAACATAGCTCACAAATACAGCCCACCAGGGATCTCACCTGTAACAGCCAGCTTGTAGATACAATTGTCTCAAAGTAAAGGCAAAGAACCATTCTCAGTTCTTTTCTCTGCTTCCCGATGTCTCATAACCTAAAGTTCCTTTTTACCTAGAATACCAATTTTCTCTGTGTCTGGGTCACTACCAAATATATGTTTTCTATCCCTACTAAATGACTCTCATCTATACCTTGAATTCTATTGAATTCTCAAATTTAATTAGGAAACTCCTTCACACTTCACAATGGGAAGAGGAGGCATAAACCCAGTTTTTGTACTTTGTTATTGTATTAATACCTTTATTGTCTGCATCTTTCTTTCTGTGATTATGTTAACTACTTGAGGAGTAGAGAGACCAAATCCTCCAACTCCTTTCCACTCACATTATACAAGCTGCCTTGTTAAAAATGGTATGCTTTTATGGTCAGAACTACTTAATCCACTTCACCAAGCATTTTATACTGCAATTATAACTTGCTTTATATCAAAGATACATCCCTTGAAGTGGTCATTGTCTGTCCTTCATTCTCAAAGAGGTTTAAGGACATCAGCAACCTGATGTCTTAACTTGCTTGTGTCAATTGGGTTTGAGTGAGGCAGAGTGGTGCATCTCTCTCCCTTCAGTCATCAAAGTCCAGAGGCAAGGCAACGGTCAAGACCCCTTGATGTCATGGCATAGAAACAAAGTGCTTGTAAATAGAATTCCCACTGATAGAATCTCAGAAATTCATAAAGTTATTTGCTTAAAAATGAGCTTGATAATGCAGCAAATATTTAAAATTTCGTATTTAAGTGGGGAAATGAAACTGCTTTGTTAAAATGCTATTGAGAGTTCTCTAATTACTTCTTAAAATGAGAAGGTTGAGTAAGATGATCTCTAAAGTTCCATTCAGCACTAACATTCTGTAGATCTATGGTCACATGAATCTAAAATACAGCTCTGCTTTAACATTAAAAGAGGAATCAAGAAACTGGAAAAGCTTAAAAATGTTGCATTGGGGGAAGGCCAAAGCTCTGAATGCTGTCAAGGCTGACTCACTCTTTCTGAGTAAAAAGGTGTTGCCCCAAGAATGGGAGCAATACAGTGCCAATTAATCCAATAAACATTTATTAAGTGCCTACTGTGTGAAAAGTCAATGTGCTTGTGCTGCTGAGCCCTGGGGATAGAAAGGCAAAAGCAGAGTTTATTGGAATGATACAACATAAGAACACATAAGTAGATGTATCATAATTTGAGGAAGAAATGGTAACCATCAAGCATTATGGAGATCCATAAAGGTTTTTTCTAAGAAGTGACCTATGAACTTGTAGAAGAACCTGACAGCAAATAGGCCTATTTGAATAGAACAGTTCTCCCAAAGGAAAGAGATATACAAAAAGTTTAGAAAGGGAAGCTGTAAGCAGATAGTGAATGGCTTTAACAGTCAAATGGGGGAAATAGGGAGCCATTAAAGTCCCTTAAGCAGAAGAGGGACAAATTAAGACCTATTTATTAGGAGTATTGATTTGGTAGCAGTGTGGAAGATGGACTGGTGGCAGAAGACAATGAAAGCTGCAAAGGCAATTAGGAGGCTGCTGCAATAACACAGGTGAAAAGTGATGAGGGTTTGAATTTTGATCATAACCATGTGAGCAGGGACTGAGCATAGGTGTGGTCAATGTTGAGGAGGTAGAATTGACAAGCTTTGGCAACTGATTAGGTATGAAGACTGAAGAGGTTGGCCATGCCTCCAAGGATGCAAACCTGGAAGATGATAAGGATGGTGGTATCTCAACATGAAAAGTGAAATTTGGAAGAGAAGTGAGTTTAAGGAAGAAGGCAGTGGCCATTCTGTATTGGAGATTTCTACAGGAGACACAGGACCTGTTGTAATGTGGTCCAGTAGCTCTGCAAATAGATTGGAGCTGCAGAGATCACTAAAAGAGAGAGTTACACAAGAGAGGAAAGAAGAGGACCTTGGACAGAGTCTTGGGGTATATTCTCAAAATTACCGGTTAATCGTTAGGTAGGTAGGAGAAAAATCAAGAAATCAGTATTATAAAAACTCAGGATGAGGTACTGTTGATAGTATAAAATCCTTCAAAGTGGTTGAGAAGAACGAGGGCTGAGGAAAAGCTGCTAGATTTAACAAACAGGAAATCAGCAGCAACCTTGGAGAGAACAGTTTCTCTTGAGCAGTGAGTTCAGAAGCCAGATTACAAAGGACTGAGAAGAATCCAAGAACTAGAAAAGGAAACCATAAGTATAGATAACTTTTTCGAGGCATTTGACTATGAAAAGGAGGACAGAATACAATAGTTTAAGGCATGTCAGGGTCAAGTGAAGGTTTTTAAGGACAAGGAAGATGTAGACATGTTTTAAGTAGTGAAGAAGCCAATAGATGGGTCCTTAGAATATCTCAGATTTAGACCTAAAAGGGGCCTTAGAGGCCATTGAATTTAGCCCTTCCCTTTTTTACAGATGTAGAAACTGAGGCATATAGAAATTAAATGATTCTCCCAGGGTCACACAGCTAAGTAGTTTCAAGCTAGATTCAAAGCCAGGTTGTCTTTACTCCGTCATATCTATCATATTCACTATGCTACCTAATTACAGAGAGAGAGAGTGACTAAAGGTTAAAGAGAGAGGGAATGATAGGGATTTGGGGAACTGGGGACTGCCAGATTTCAGGAGATGGCATGATGGGCACAAGAATAAATTTATATTAGTTTTAGCATTTACCATGGGTTATTCAGACTCAGTACAGGTTAAGTTCTTTGAATGCAGAGACCATTATTTTATCTTGATGCTCCCAAAATCTAGTAAAGTGATATGCATATTGTTGTTTAGTCATTTTTCAGCCATGTTTGGCTTTTTGTGACCCATTTGGGGTTTTCTTGGCAAAGATACTGGAGTGGTCTGCCATTTCTTTCCCCAGTTTATTTTTCAGATGAAGCAAACAGTGATTTGTTCAGGGTCACACAGCTATTAAGTGTCTGACGCTAGATGAATCTTTCTGACTTCAGGCCTGGCAGTCTATCCATGTAGTAGGCACTTAATATTTCTTGAATTAGATCGGATTGAACTTAGTTGAACTGAATCTACTAGAGGAGATAGGATGTTCTAGTCAATTTAGGAAACTAAATTATTGTGCAATGATGAGGAAAGTACTTCTTCTCCTGCTTTTATCCCAACTACTTTCAAGAAAATGCTCTCTTACCTAGATGGAAATGAGGGAGGTATCTTTTGATAGTTTCCCCCTCACCATTCAAACCACTGAATCCATATTGCATTGACTAAAGCCTTAAGATTATAGCTGTGAGTCTCATTCAAGGTCAACATTACTTACCTCTGAAATACCGTGAATTCTCATTTCCCAAAAGTTGGCCCAGAGATTATCTTGACTTGCTTAATTTCAGAAGGCTTCCCACCAGGCGGTGAATTCCCCAAGTTCAGAGAAAATGCAAGTTTCTTCATCAAGCAACAGACAGTCGTGGGCTGGAGTACAAAACATCTTGAGGCCTTTAAGAACAAGGCTGAGAGTAGAGACTGCCAATTCTCAGAACCCATTTGAAGTTCTTGAGTTTTAGGTTTCCAACCAGATTTGAACCTTTGGAAATCTAAGTTGCTTTCCATCTTGGCAAAGCATCCTGTCCCTGTTCAAAGAGAAGGTCTTAATATGACCCATCAATGTGCCTTGAACATCTAATAACTCACATTAAGCAGCCCAGCAAATGAAGTGTAAATGAATCAGAAACAGATGGATTTATATCACCCTTGAAATATTTGTGGATTTTGAAATTAGGGAAGTTGGGAGGCTGGGTGTGGGAAATAAATGTTATTGTCTGTGTATTCAATGTTACTAAAACCAAAATTTATTTCTCCATCTTAACATGAAAAATCCATATTTAACAACCATTGAGCTCTGGGTTTGCTAAAGGGGACTCATAGTAGTGTTAATTTATTTAAGTAATAGTGGGCCTTTTCAAAATGTTCTCCAAGGAACTGTGTATAATGGAAACAGAGATCTTCAGGAAGTGTGATGCCACTAAAAGAATTGTGGGTTTGGAATGAAATTGGAAGACCTGGGCTCAAATCCTGAATGACCTTAGAGCAGATCACTTCAGTCTCTAATTCAGTTTCCAGCTATGTAAAAGGAAGACAATGATATCGATACTGTCTCATAGAGAGGTTGTGTAAAGTATATATGATTGCCTTCTTTTGGATACTGACCCAGCCTGGCTGTCCCTCTAGCTCATCGGACTTTGCCACTTGCCCCCACATGGGGTATCTTCTCTCCCTTTCCCCTACCTCTTTCCAGCTCCCTTTTAAGAGTCTCCCCTTTTCTTGAGGGTACAAACTGTCTTTCTCTTTTCTGGCATTTGTAACCTCAGCACCTAGTACAATGTCTGACATATAATGAGCACTTAATAAATCCCTGAGGCCTGCTTATTGCCAAGTATATATAAAGCATTTTGAAAGCTAGATAATTATATGCATATACCAGCAATTATTATGTGATAATATATTACCTATTTTCTTCTCCTTTGATTCAAATGACTGTTAAACATATTTACACAGAGATGTGTACATGCAATTGGAAGTCAACAGTTAAGAATTTATTTATCATTTGCTATGGGCCAAGCATTGCGCTGAGCACCAGAGCTAAAAATACAGCTTCTGCCCTGCTAATGAAGGACAAAATATGATCTTAGATCTTGGCACATCTAAGATATATATAATATATAGGAAGATCATTCTAAAATTTTCTATTTCTGGAATCTTTTTTTTTTTTTTTAGTTTGGTTCCATGAAGGAAAGAGCTTCAAGCATCGGGGGGAGGGTTCCCAATGTGCAAAGTTGCCTTCTCCCATGTAGATCTGACATGCCTCTATGACTGACAGTCCTCTAGAATTGTCTGAAAACAGCCCAGTGTCAAATGACTGGCCTAGGGTCACATAGCCAGTATATGTGGGTGACATTCCTTGAACTCCTATCTTTATAGGACCAGCCCACCATCTACTACACCCACAGCAGCCTCTCTCAATGTAAGCTCTTTGGGAGGTACCACTTAATTTCATATATAATGTCGACACTTCCAGGTGTATGAGGGCATTTTTTTCCCCTTTGGACCTTGTTCAGCCTCACCCATGGTGTAATGGGAAGACCTGATGCCAAAATGGAATCTCCACCTACTGGCCCCAAGGTGTAATTGGGGGCACACTTAATCTGTGAGGAATTTATTACTTTATCTGACATCCTGGGCTCCTAAACCTCATGGAAAAAAGAGAATGCACCCTAAACAAAGAACTTCCCTCCTTCCCCCCCAATTTTTAATAACAGGATGTTATCTATGCATTCATTACATCTTACATCACTGCACACAATGCAGCCCATTGTCATCCCACCACTTCTGGCCTCACTTCTAAAACATGACTTCTTTTACCCATGTCTAGCCCAACCTCTTACACATTGGTACTAGATGCTTCCCAGGAGAATGGGATGACAAATTTAGATTTAGGAATGGAAAGGACTGTATCATCTAATTTAATGCCCCCATTTTGCTAATGAAGAACAGGACTAGAGAAATGAAATGAATTTTTCAAGGTCCTAGAGATGCCCAAGAATATTCCAGCTGTAGCACTCTTTCTATTTGTTTCAGGAGTACTAAATGAAGTAGACACAGCCATAAGACATGAGTTTAAATATGGTAGAGCTTGTTTAGTACAATATTCTCTTTTATGAATGAGGAAAGGAGATCTGGAAATGTGAAGTAACTGGAAGACACAAGATTCAAATCCATATTCTCTGTCTCCAAATCCAGCTCTCTTTCTCCTGCACCTCATGGATATATTTCACAAAGATCACACAACTAAATCTGTCTGACACTCGTCTCCTTCCTCTTTCTCCTGCATATTCCCTGATCCAATGATGGTCTTTCCCCTTGACTAGCAAACTAAGGAACATTAGCTGCAAAACTCAGAACTTTATAAGTAATACTACTTAGATTAGTGCGATAAAACTAAAACTCAATGGTCCTTGCCTCATCTTATGAGAAAAAAAAAGGATAATTGTATGTGTTTGTGTATGTGTGTGTGTGCACATGGTACAGTGGATAGAGTTCTCAACCCTGGAATAAGGAAGACAGAATTTCAAATCCAGTCTCAGATACTTTCCATTTGTGTGACCCTAGGCAAATTACCTAACCTCTGTTTGCCTCAGTTTCCTCTTCCATAAAATGGGAATAACGATAGCACCTACTTCCTAGGGTAATTGGAGGCTCCAATGAGATAAGATTTGTAAATCACTTAGCACAGTGCCTGGCGCAGAGTAGGCACTTAATACACTCCTGCTTTCTTACTAAAGGACTTTGTAAACCTTCAAGGTGTTACATAAGGGCGAGCTACTTTGTTTTGATCAAAAGGATGTCTGTAAAGCCTTTGAATAAAAATTGTATCTAGGTCCAGTACACTTGAATATTAATTATCTTCCTCCCATTTCATCGTGGGAATATTGAGTTATATTCCATTGACCCTTCTGTAACCCTTTGCTTTGGTCTTAATATGAAAATAAAAATGGAATCCCCATGATCTCATTTCAAAGGTATTTGCATTTTTCAAGCTCATCTCCCATCCTTAAAATAAAATGTATCTCATCTGATAGGCACTTTGGAAGAGGAGAGTGAGTAGTCCTGAGACAGACCATCAGTCATAGGCCGTCAGAGCTGGCAGGAATCTTAGCCATTCCCTGGTACCGTGCCTTCATTTTACAGATGCAGGGTTGGAGGCCAAGCAAGACGCTTCAATTTTACTCATGGTTGCATAGCTCATTAGTGACAGGATTGGGGAACTAGAAGCTAATTCCTAGACCAAAGCTCATTCTACTGTTTCCTCCTGATCTGAACTCTGTTTGTGCCCTCCCCATTGTGGGTTATTAAGTCAACTCCGGGGCATTAGAAAGAGGCTTCACATTAGGTTGTACAGTCATCTTTGCACAGTGGGCCAGAATGTCAAGATTTCCTGTCCGCCAGCCAGATGGGCAGCTGGTCCTGTACTGTCTGCTCAGCTTCTCATGGGCAAGCCACTCCCATTCTTCAAGTTCTTAGGTTGCATAGACAAAAGCTGACTGGCCCCCTCCCCCAACATACATTCTACAAAATCTGCACAATTCTCACTCAAATTTGCTAATGTTACACCCAAATATTCCAAATGCATACTCCCCTCCCCCTCAGGGACTAAATAAAGATCACAGAGCATTTCCTTCCCACAAACCCAAGGGTTTCTTGGTAAACCAAACAAGCAGGGAATGGAGGGGATTCATCTATTCGTTCATTTGTTTATCTATGTCTATTCTTTCATTTATTTATTTATTCATTCATTCAAGTGAACATTTTCACTAAGCCTGCTCTATTTTTTTCAAAAAAATTAACATCCTTATAATTATTTTAGACCAGTTGTTATTTTCACAGCTGAAGTCGCCAATGATGTTTAGATTTCTGGTGAAGCTATGAGAGTGAAATTCGTTTCTGCCAAGTGTGAACTGCATGCCAATCTGAGCTTGTCATCTCTAGAACTATGTACCAAATATGAGAGCATTTCTGCAGTGGGTGCAGCTGTGGCAGTAGCATGCATCCTGCACTAATAACGTAGGAGGTCTCTTAGAAGATGAAAAAGCACTGAGTTAAGGAGGAATGTCACCCACAGAGGCAGAGAAATACAGTGGGAAGAGAGCTGTTTATAAATGGAGAAGATCCATCTGAGCAACGTTAGGTAAGTTGCTAAAAAAAAATCTCAGTTTCCTCCTTGGTAAAATGAGGGGTTTCATGGTCCCTTCCTAGATCTATGGTCCTATGCTCATTATTTTATTAAAAAAATTCAAGGCACAGATGTTTATTAATATAATAATGTAACCATGACAGTATGTGCCAGGAACTCTGCATACAAAAATGAAAAATTATTTAGTCCTTTAGGAAGTACTTAGAATCTATGAGGGATGGATGCATCATGCACTAGAAAAAACATAATATGAGCCAAAATGGTATAGAGGAAAAGTTAGAAATTCCAGACAAAGTACTCTAGGAAAACTTGAGAAGGGTTAAGTATTCCTTCAGTGTGAAAAACCAGACAAAGCCTAGGAGGAGGTCCCAAGGACGGCCATTGAAAGAAGAACAGGATTTCAATAGGCAAAGGTAAGGAAAGAGTACATTTCCAGGATACAAGTCAGCTTGAATAAAAATCAAGGACAAAGGAAAGAGATCATAAGCCTGGAGTGAGGAATATCTCGTAGTCTTTTGTTGTTTAGTCATTTCAGTGGTGTTCGGCTTTTTGGGACCCCATTTGGGGTTTTCTTGGCAAAAGTACTGGAGAGTTGCCATTTCCTTCTCCTGCCTATATTACAGATGAGCAAACTGAGGAAAATAGAGTTAAATGACTTGTCCAGGGTCTCGCAGATTAAAAGTGTCTGAGGACAGATTTGAACTGAAAATATGAGTCTTCCTGATGCCAGACACTCTATCCACTGCACTAGTTTTGGTCTCTGTTAAATAGGGAGCTACTTATAGTTTTTGACCATAGGTCAATCTTGCACATTAGGAAGACTATTTTTGTAGCTATGAAATTAATGAATGGTTTGAAAGTGGGAAGAGGCTAGAGACAGGAATATCAGTTAGGAGACTGTTAAGTAATCTAGGTGACAAGTGTTACCAATTACCTTCTGGGGCATGATTGTTTACTTGGATCATTGGGCTGGGGCTGAGAGCTAAGCTCCCACAATTACTGTCAGTTTTCCTGAGTTATTCACTAGAACTCAAGGAATTCACAATTATGGGAGCAAGAATGACAAGGGGAATTCTCTGAGTACCTCAGCTCTGTCATTCCCTTTGAGAAAGAGAGTTTATAACCTTGTTAATTGAATTGAGTAAATATTAACTGCCTTGTATTAGTTGCTCAGGTCCAAATAATAGTAATTGATGGAGCTCTTTGAGGTCTATAAAGCTGTTGATATATGCTATCTCAGCTGATTCTCAGAAGAGTCCTGTGAAGTAGATTAAATATTATTATTAATTATTCCTGTTTTACAGATGACGAAACTTATTAGAAAGATAAAGTGACTTGCTGTAGCCATAGTCTAAGTAGGAATCAGAGCTTGGATTTCCATCTATAAATCATAATAAATCAAAAAACATTCATTAACTTTGTACTAGGCTCTGTGCTAGGCATCGGACATATAAAGATAAAAATGAAACAACCCTGCCTTCAAGGAGTTTGTATTATATTGGGGAAGAACAAAGCAAAAGGTAATGAGCATTTATTAAGTACCTATGTGCCTAACACTGTGTTAAGGGCTTTATAGATATTGTCTCATGTGATCATATATGTGAAAATATATACATACGTATGTTATATGTGTATACATGTTTACATATGTGTATAAGTATGTGTCTGCATATATACATATTCTATAAATACCCATACATGTATACATATGCAGATATACACATACATATATACATGCATATGCATACTTACATGTGTGAATGCCGATAGACAAACGGACATAGATAGATGGATAGATAGATAGATAGATTGATAGACAGATACCTTAACTATTCATTTTCCATCATCTGCTTGGTTTGGGAATCCTCTGGTGGCCATGCCAAATCCCTCCCCCTTTCTTTTCTTTTGTATGTGTGTATTGTCTTCATTAGTTTATAAGCTCCTGGAGGGCAGGAAATGTCTTATTTTGTTCCTATTTCTATCCCCAGCACTTAGCAAAGTCACTGATAAATAGGAGCTTAATAAATGTTTATTGACCATTGACAATATGAAGAATCTGCAGTCCTGTAGCTTCCCTCTAACCTTGCTTTTCCTTGTCCTCTCAGCACTATTACCCACTTATTGTTAGGTACCAACCATAAACCGGTCATAATACTAGGTCATGTTGTGGCTTAGAAAATGAAGAGGGAGTACAATTGAGGAATGACTGAACAAGTTGTGGTATATGAATGTAATGGAATTCTATTGTGCTATATGAAATGATGAGCAGGCTGACTTCAGAAAAAAAAAACATGGAAAGACTTAAATGAACTGATGCTAAGTGGAAAATGGATGGAATGAAAATGATGATGGAAAATATTATCCATATCCAGAGAAAGACTTATGGAGTGTGAATGCAGATCTATTTTCACTTTTTTCTTTCTTGTGGTTTTCCCCTTTTGTTCTGATTCTTCTTTCACAACATGACTAATGTTGAAATATATTTAATATCAGATTGCATACCATCTTAGAGAGGGTGGAGTAGAAGGAAGGAGGAAGAAAACGATTTACAACAAAATCTTATAGAAGTGAATTTTGAAAACTATCTTTACATGGAATTGAAAAAAAATACTATTAAGTGAAAAATAAATAAATAAAGCAAAAGTCTGTGTAAAAAACAAACAAAAAAATGTAGAGACAACATGCTTTTTCCTGGTAGGTTCAAAGGGAGCTGCCAATTTAAACTGTGTTTGCAGAGCCAGTGTAATGTCTGAGGCTTTTCTGTGGTCTCCTTGACAGTCAAGAGATTACATACCTAATGGTGACAAAATCTGTCTTGTTGCTCAAAGATTGTTTCCCAGAGGTTGCCGGGCCCTTTTTGCCCCCGGTGCCTAGCCAGGCAGCCAGCCAGGTCTCTCAAAGGAGCTAACCGACCTTGCCACAGGACTATTCCTGGTACACACAGCAGATGACAAAGGAAAATGAGGAGGGGTCAAACGATTTGATGGTTTCAAAATTGTCCAGGCACACAGTACATTGAAGTCATGAATAAGTAAGTGTATTAATAAAAAACTAGAAACACTCATTGTGTTTTACCCCACTTTTCAGAATAAACATTGCCATGGAAAGTCCATTGGAGGTTTTATAGCTGATGACTGATTTGAAACTCCCTTTAAGGCTCTTAAATTAGTGACTTTCTAAATTAAATTTATATTACAAAACTCATATCTTTGAAGAAGACTCAAGGGGGTAAAACTGTTTGCCCAACACTATATAGATAGTAAGCAATGTAAACAAGATGTGAACCCAGATCCTATAACTGCAAATTAAGTGTGTCTTCTAGCATTCTTAACTTACATGCTTGTCTCTGACCTTGGCCTTTGGAAAGAAGTAAGTGAAAAAGAAGTGAATGAGTGAGTGAGTAAATAATTGAGTAAATGAATAAATGACTAAATGAGTGAATGATTGAGTTAGTAATTGAAAGAGTGAGTGAACCCATGAGTGAGTGTGTAAATGAATGAATGAGTGAGAGACCTCATTGGGCTAAGGGCTTTATTCCCCTCTCTACCAAAACTGTTATTGGGGTTCCTCCCCTCCTGCATTTGGCTCCTAATAGTTTGCTCAATAGGAGGACAGTCCAGGTAACTAGATGGCCATTTGGATCTATCTTCCACCACCCCCAGCTTCAGAGACCCTAGCCTCTCCTTCTCCTTATTTCAGAATGAGAGGAAGCACCTGGACTCAAATGGAAGAAGTAGGCATGTTCATTCACTTTCAGCTAAATGCTACAACCATGTTTCTCCCATCTGAAGTACCCCTCTCCTAGTCTCCCTTACTAACTTATGAGGGGAAAATGACCAAACTGAGCAATGTCTGGAGAAAGGAGACCAGGATCAATGGTCTCATGACTCTAAGACTTAGAAGACAGTGAAAGCCTATGGAACATTAATAGATTGCTGTATGGAAGAAGCATCCAATATGTTTGCTTAGCCCTTAATCTGAACTAGAGGGTCCATTAAAGTTCAGTGAATTGGGGGGCTTTTTTAGAAAATAAAAATATACAACTATCAGAAAGATGGTTGATTCAAAAAGCTAAATGAGACATATATAAATACACATATATGTGTGTATAAACATGCATACATACACATATACATATTTGGACCTGTTCTGTGTTAAAAATTTTTGTTTGTTATAAAGGTTTTATTTTTCTTTTTTTTTCCCATTGGAAAAGGGGAGAGAAAATAACTAATTATTAATTTTTGAAAGCTTTTTTTCTAAGAGGTAGGAAATATAGAGATATGGTTTGAACTTTTTCTGGATAGAGATGACATGTTTTCTAAAAGTAAAGATCTCTAATAGTTAAGATTGGCCAAGCATTTGCTACTGCATGGTACATGGCACACATAATAAATATTGATTGATTTGTTGAGGAAGACAGGATTTCCCTTAAAGCAAAGGATCTAGTGGTTGGAAACTTATTGCTTGGAGGCCACATTCGGCCCTCGGGGCCCTCAAGTGCAGCCCTTTGACTGAATTGAAACCCCATAGAATGAATATTCAAATAAACTATATGACAAATTTGTTCCAGCTCAGAGATTCTGTGAAAGCCATAAATTTTGAAATGCAATTAAATACCCTAAGGAACCACTGATCTCAACCTCTATGGTCCTCGAGAGTGTCCAGCATTTCTTTTAGAATCTCCACCAAAATTTCAATTTACTTGTCATCCTACTCTAATTTCACCATTTTTCCTTAAATGGCTACATTCAAGTGAAAATGAGTCCTTACTGATCCAACTTTATCACTTCTATTTTGTCTAATTATGATGCTGAGTGGATTTCTTTGATTTATTCCATATTTTTATATTTTGATTCTTAAAAGTAAAAGGTGACTTCAGAATATGATTTCACTCTCTTCCCGTATATTATAATGTGTATTATTCTTTATTATATTATCATATGTGTTATTATTTTTTCTTTGTATTATAATTTCAACAGGAAACTCCTTCTACCAAGACAAGTGAGTACCTTTACTGCAGAAGTGTTGTCTAAGACACTGCAAGAGAAATACCAAGCAGCCAGTATGTGTCCGAGGTTCAGCATGGTTTAGCATATAGATTATTGGAGTTGGAGTGGGAGAGTTGGGTTCGAATCCACCTCTTGACACTTCCCAGCGACAAGACTATGAGAAGTTCTCTTGACTTCTGTCTTTGTTGCTATCTGCATTGATGGAATGAGTTTTCCCACAATTGGCTAACTGGCCTAGAAATCTAACCACCATTTAGACTATTTCCCTTCCATGGGGGAAAAATGTGTTCTAACCAGCTGAGTACAATGGAATCCCAGAGCATCAGGTCTCACATTTGACAGATAAGAAAATGGACCCAGAGAGAATGCCCAAGGTCACCAACCTAGTAAATGACAGGGGTTAGGACCTGAACTTGGTTTTCCTGACTTATAGTTCAGTATTCTTTACCCTACATTGGGCTACAGTTGGAGATTGCTCCCATTTTATTTACTGATGCTATTGTTTCATGCCAGGGTTGGAGAAAGTTCCCACACAGTTTAAATCCTAAGTCCCCCCCATCTGCTGATATGCAGGGTATAGTAGACTTAGTGTAGTTTTGACCTTTTAGTATGAGAAACCTGCAAGGAGAGCTAGCTGGTAAGAGAATAGAGTGCCAGGCCTGCAGTCAGGAAGACTTACCATCCTGAGTTCAAATCTGGCCCCAGACACTTACTAGTTGCATGGCCCTGGACATTTTTGCCTTAGTTTCCCTATTTGTAAAATGAGCTGGAGAAGGAAATGGCAAACCTTTCCAGTTTCTTTGCCAAGAAAAACCCCAAGAAAATGGAGTCATGAAGAACTGAACATGACTGAAACAACTGAACAACAAAACAGAAAACCATGCTAAGATTTGTGTCTGTGTGTTCCTCTAGGTATAGAAAGTGGGCAAGCATAGTGTGCAGACCTGGTCTCAGAAAGAGGAAGACATGGGTCCTGTCACTTGTGGCTGGGGGACAGTTATCTCCCAGTATCTCAATCAACTAAGTCTTTGGTAGAGGTGTTGAGCCACATTGGTAAAGAGAGTTTCCTCCTCTCTACTCTCCTTACACTAACTAATGAAATCACAGGTTTGAGGCACAAAGAAAAACTAAAACTGCACGTCTTCCACCTGTGTTTCTTTCTTTCCACTTCCTTTGATTCTCTCGGTTATCCTCCTTCCCCCGAACTATTTTGGCCACCCCTCCACAGAGGAATTAAAAACAGGAATATGATGGCTTCAGTCCACATAGTGAGTGAAACTCTCAGAAACTTCACTTCTGGAACTTTAATTCTACTTGAGTTGCATAAGGAGAATTTTCCAGCACCCCTGGGATAGTTCATCTGCCTCCGTGACCTCGATTTAAGGAAATGTCTGGATTACTTATAGGAGGTAATTCACATTTGGGAGTGATTCACCAGTCAGTGATTAACTAGCCACCAGGTTTGCTGAGTTTGCATTAGCATTGCTGCTCAGCCATTGCTGAGACCTAAAGTTCTCCCTGTCCTGGGCTCTGTCACTCATATACCTGAGGACAAGCTTCAGGTGCCTGGTGCAAGTCAAGTGCTCTGAGGAACACTGACAAAAAGCTACTGCTCCCAAAGTAAGAGGTGCTTCTGCCTCAGGGCTAGAGGCTCCATCATATTATTATTAATTATACCATCCTATTTTGAGCTGGATTGGGGTCACCCAGTTGAATCTCTTCACTTGACAGACTACCTGCCCCAGTTGCCTCTCTCAGTAATAGTAACACTGACAATGCTGAAAGTGGCCTAGCTTCACTTGCATTTCTTTTCCTTGACCAGTGGCAAGATTCATCCCAGAACCTAAAAAAAAATGACTTTAAAGGTAAATCAGGAAGGCCATTATATTTAGGATCATGGAACCATGGCCCAAGAGCTAGGAGGGATCTCAGAGGCCAAACTCCTCATTTTACAGAAGAAATGCAAGATGTGCAAATTTAGAGAATCTACTATAAATGTTCACATGGACTGTTTGTGTCTAACCTATAGTAAAACATTCCACAGTTGGTCACACAGTACTTGATTCTAGCATAGGGTCTGTACTATATTCACTTCATACTAAATTTGATGATCCAACTGACCTGTGGTCTCTTCTCCTTAGCATGTTTGAAAGTCAAATAGCATGAATAAACTTGCATATACTCCTATTTATTTGATTGTAGAAAATAATAGAGCTAGATTTACAGTTAGAACAGACTCAAGATATCATGTAGTTTTTCCATTTGCTTTCTGTATATCATGTAGATAGAGTTGTTTATATTCTGTTTCTCCCATTAGAATGTAAACTGCTTGAGGGGAAACACTGTTTTTTGCCTTTCTTTGTAGCCCCAGTATTTAGCCCAGTGTTTGGTATATAGTAAGCACTTCATCAGTACTTTATGACTAATTGATCTAGATCCTCATTTTTTAAGGAAGAGGAAACTGAGTCCCATAGAGCTTAAGTGACTTGTCCAAGGTCTCACAGTAGAGAAGGGATTTGAACCCATGTCCTGTTCCCTGTTGCCCTTTCAAAGATCCATATGGACAAAGTTGGACCTTGATATAACTTCAGTTTGACAAGCTATGTTCTTAACTGGGTTCCACGTCTTCTTCAAATAAGCAAAGTTCAAAAACAAAGGCAAAAATCACCATTTTGATGAGTTTATATTTTAAGTGGGAAGTAGGACAAAAAGATTCTGAATGAAATAATGAAGATTCTGGAACGTTCAGCTATTTTAAAGTTATGGATGGAAATTAAAAAAAACTTGTCTTTAAGATATCTGACATCTGGGGTTCATTTTACTCAGAACCAAGTGGCTATAGACTTGAGTCTTGGCAGGAAGGCGGCATCACTTCCCTCCTTAGGAAATGAAAATCAAGTATGCTAGAATTCAAGTCAAGACACTTAAAAAGGTATGCTCAGTCATTTTGAAGAAATTAGCGATTTTTAAATGATGAATAACCACTTATTGCAAGGGCTTTTCATTCAAAATGTTTCAGAAATTTGGCAACCTGCACCTTTATTTCAAAAGTGCCAATTTATTTGGAGGACAGTATGAAAGTTAAAACTCTATTAAGTTTCCCAGTGACACCTGGCAGATCTTAAGCCTGACTGAATACAAATGGACAATATACTCCTGCCTGGAATAAACATGAAGTTGGGGAGATATTGTTTCCCTGCAATGTCCCTACTCTTGGTGGCAATTCCCCATAGTCAAAAGGTTTGTAAGCTTAATACTAGATTTTTCAATTATAGATTATGGGTAGAGGAACATCTGAGGCTGCCTAAAATTAAGCTATTAGGCATAGGACTTTAGACCAACAACATTGTTAGGGTCTTTTTATTCTTAGTAACACTGAGGAGACAATTAGATCAAGAGATTGTGAAGTTAGCAATATAAATATTATCTGTGTCTCAGTTGGCTTATGTTTAAAAAAAAATTCTTTTGTGGTCCATATTGTAAATGCTATAAAAAGATGTATCACCTGACCAAAAGTTTGAATTGCTTTATGTGTTATAAACTGTGTTAAAAATAAATAAAAGAAAAACGCTATTAAGTGAAAGTAACTTGTGAGGTAGAACCTGAAACTATGTGATTAAAATTTTTATCATGAAGTTCAAGACAAGTACACCTAAGCTGGATATATTTAATATGTGCAATACTATCAGCCTACAGAACTCCATATGTGAGAAACCTTCCTATCTAGGCAGATCACAACACATCCATATTTTAGATAAGTTGCAGAGAATTTATAGAAGCACATGGAGGTTAAGTGACTTGCTTAAGGTATAATAAAAGATCCATGGCAGGATTTGAATTCAGATCTTTTTGATTACAAATGAAACATTCTATCCATTATATCACACCGTTTCTGACCTGTTCATCAGATCTGGACCTATAACATCCCAAATACTTAAAACAAACAAACAAAAAATGAATAAATCTGGTACCTTTGCTAATTTCAGTAGCTTGTTTGGACATTATATCCATCAACCTGATCATCTTTGATAATTAAATGCCTCATAAAAAATGGGGAAAACGAAAGGTCAAATTTGTGGACACACCTGGATATGAACAGATGCTGTGCTTGGAGCAGATGTCAGACAAGAGAGTTGATGAAAGAAACGGTCTACTTCACAGGGAAAGAGTCAGCCCAGGCATGGCTGCTACAGAAATGCAAAAAATGATGCCATTTTCAAAACTGGAATTCTAATTGTGAGGCTCATCTAAACACCATTAGAAAAGATGAGTTCAGTGCTTGCTAGGTACTGCTATTGTGAGAAAGTAGCCAATGTTTTGTGAAAACAACAGATAAGAAATTGTACTTTTTCTGAGAAAGGGATAATTGACAGACAAATTAACTTTAGTCTAAAACTAACAGAAAGGATGAAAAAAGGATGATAAGGCACTGATTAGATTTTTCCTGAAAACAGAGAAAGGCAAAGGCTTTTAGCAATTTAATTAAAGGAAAAAAATTACTTGCCTAAAAGGATTGGAGAAGTTATTACCAGAATTATCTTAATTCTCTGTCTCTGTTTCTGTTTCCTGTCTCTCTTGATCTCTGTCTCTCTATCTCTGTCTCTGTCTCTATCTGTCTGTCTGTCTTTCATTGTCAGACAGAGGTCTGCCTCTGTCTCTCTATATCTGTCTCTTGTCTTTCTGTCTCTCTGCCTTTCTATTCCTTTCTGCCTCTGTCTCTATCTATCCCCCCACTCTGTTTCTCTCTATCTGACTCTTTTAGTTCATCTGTCCCTCACTCTCATGTCTGCACACACACACATACACACACACACACACACACACACATACACACACCCTTCTAGTAAAATTTGAATCACTAAGTCAGACTCCCTAGTGCCGTAGTAGTACCTCTCTGCCACATCTACTTCTTTGCCGTGATGTGAAGGTGGAACAGCTATAGAAGGTTCTGAACCAAACTGAAAACTATCAGGGCACACAGTCAGCAGTGTGGCGGGGTGGGGAGCTAGGGCTGTTTGGTGGAGTTTCCTTGTGGAGGTGGATCAGTAGAGTATATCATGAACATATGTAGGTAAGAGAGTGTAGAATAAAAAGGCGGAAACTCTGAAACCTGTGGCACTTACTGCAGTGTTTTAAGTTGCTACATACCTATCTTGTCATTCTCTCAGGTTGGAAAGGGGATCCGTTGCGAAGTGTGTCCATGAAGAAATTTGGAAGAGCACATGAGTTAAACTAAGGCCCACAGCTCTCTGTGTGTGGAGGAGGGGGGCATTTTAGAAGAAGGCTTGTCTGGAGACGAGGAGCTTTCTTAGAGGGGCCTTGACCATCATTCTAGACCAGAAGATGAGCATCCCAGGACATTCTCCTCCTACATCAAGGGTTTGTAACTTTTTTACATGTCACAGATCCTTTTGGCTGGCTCCTGAGACCTATGGGCCCTTTCTCAGAATAGTGCTTTTAATTCACACAATAAAATACATAGGGTTATAAGGGAAACCAATCACATTAAAATATAGTTATCCAAATAGACTTGTTAAAAGTACACAGATCTAGGTTAAGCTATGGGAAATTATATATAGATTTAGAACCAAAAGGGACCTTAGAGACCACGCAGAGTCTTTAGTTCATTTTGTAGATAAGGAAACTAAAGAACAGCTGGATTAAGCATTTGTCTAGTTTCTCACAGTTGTGTGGCAAGATTTGAACAGACCTTTCTGACTCCAAGTCCAGTACCCTATCAATTATATCATGGTTGCTAAATCCAAACTGGTATTTCTGTATTATTCTGTATCGTCACTGTCATAGAGGGATACTATTTAAAAAAAATAGGTGCTATAATTTTGAACTATACTACCCAAATTACTGAACTGTAGATATTTTGCATCCATCAACATCATTCATAGACATATACTTCAAAGAAATCCAAAAAGAGGGAAAGGATTTATGTGTAAAAAATATTTATAGCATCTTTTTTTGTTGTAGTAGAGAACTGGAAACTAAGGGGATAGCTACCCAACAGTAGGGAAGTAGCTGAACAAATTATGGCACATGACTGTGCCATGAAAAATAATGAAATGGATAGTTTAAGAGGGAACAAGAAAGACTTCTATGATCTGATGCTGAGAGCTAGAAGAATAGTTTATACATTATAAAGAAAAACAACTGTGTAAGACTTTAGAATTCCAATCAATGCAATGATAAACCATGAGTCAAAAGGGCCAATGATGAAAGACTCTACCCACTTTCTGAAAGAAAGGTAATAGATTTAAAATACAGACTGAGATATACATTTTTGAACATAGTTGATGTGGAAATAAGTTTTGCTAGGATATTCATATTTGCTATTAGGGTTGTCTTTTTCTCCTTTTTTCTCATTCAGTTGGGAGAGGAGGAAAGGGAAACAATGTGAATGAGAACTAATAAAATACTCTACCATATATAGACAAATAAATAAATGTAAATATATAAAGTAATAAGCAAATGAATAGATAAACAAGTAAAAAAATAAACTAATACGTGAATGATATATATATATATATTTGTGCTATTTTCTATAACCAAATGCCTAGTCATTGTCTCATTATATCATGAGATGACCCTGGAATCTTAAAGGGTCATAGGCTCTTCGAATTCTTGTTCTTTCCATTTATAACACTATGTATCATTTGCACTTCTTATTTCACTTTGCATCAGTTCATGAAAGTCTTCCTATGCTTTTCTGTATTCTTCATATTTATTATTTCTTATATCATGCAGGTAGATGGCACAGTGGACAGAGTGCTGGACCTGGAATCAGGAAGACTCAGCTTACTGCATTGAGATCTGGTCTCAGATACTTACTAGCTGTGTGAACCTAGGCAAATTACTTAATCCTGTTTGCCTCAGTTTCCTCATCTGTAAAATGAGCTGGAGAAGGGAATGGCAAACTACCCCTGTGTCTTTGCCAAGAAAACCCCAAATGGGCTCACAAAGATCCCATTGTGATTGAAATGACAACAACATAGTACAGCAGTATTCCATTACATTGATGTACACATTTGCAATTCCCTAATTGTTAAAGGAATTTACTTTGTTTCTTATCCTTTACTGCAAAAACCACTGCTACAAAAATTTTGGTTTTCATGAGGCCTTTCTTTTTACCTTTGACCTCCTCGGAATATTCCTAACTGTAGTATCAAACCTTAAAGATTATGGATATTTCAGTTATTTTCTCAGCAAAAAAATAAGCGTTTTGAAAATGCAGTGTCCCCCAGTTTACTGGGGCTGCTTCTATCCTAGCTCCACAGACATCATTTATGGGAGAAATCATTGTTAAGTGTTACATGCTGACTAAGCACCACCAATAGATAAATGCAAAAGCCCTGAGGTGTGGCAGCACCCACAGACTACCATACCTTATAGCAACCATTATTGGGGAGGGTGATTCCTGTGGAGAGAGGACTGGTCATCCAGTTGCCTTGCAGCTGCTATTCACAGGGAAGGCAAGCCAGACTAGCTGAGGCATCAGGGGGTCCTGAGGGGAAGAGAGGAGTCTGGCATGCGTCAAGTAAGTCAAACCAGTACTGCCACTACTTGGATTATCATCTTGTAAGACTCTGGCTGAGACAACCCAGGACTCTGAATCTAGAAGTTGGTAGTAGTGGAGTTTCTAGCTCACTGTTGTGCCCCTCATCCTGGGACTCACCTCCAGTGGAGCATAGCCTGGCAGTTGCTCCCAGACATGTTATAGCCACATCTAACCCAGGAAAGCAAGTTCTTGTCACTAAAGTCCTGGGCACATTTAAATAATGACTTTATCAATGGAAACACCATTATAGAAGAACCATCAATGTCGGCTTCGCTGCTGTGCCCTAAGGACGGTGAAACAATGAGACTTTCCGTCTGACTCACAGCTGGATCCTTCCATGTATATTTTCTCCTCTAACAGAATGGGAGTTCCTTGAGATCAGGAACTATCTTGAATTTTCTACTCTAGCACTTAGCACAGTTCTTGGCACATAATAAATACTTCATAAATGCTTTATTCATTTGCTCATAATTTCAAATTGGACAAATAAACATGTAATTGTATTTTCTCTAACACTCTACTCCAGATGAACCTTATTCTCACTTTGAAGGATGAACACAATTCTCACTTTGTTTCACTGTTCAATTCTCTTTCTGTTTCACTGGCCTAGTTTTAGTATTTCCAAATTAATACCATGAAACATGTTGTTAAGTGCTCTGGACATGTCTATACCTAAAGGATGTAGGAAAAGCTAGGTACTGCAGCAGTACTGTAAGACCACCAGCTACTACATTTAAATATGAACATAAGCTCTGGGCCTTCTATTCAGTGCCCCAAAAGGACCAGAGACTCCATGGAAATCATGTAATGAGTTAAATTTAACTTAATGGTTTTGTTTTGTTTTGTTGTTGTTTTTAACCTCTGCTTTTTCAGTCTGTTGTTTTTCCTGGGTTTGAGAAGACAACTCCATGTATCTGCCTCATTTTGACTATTGACCCTTTGATTCAATGCAGGTCTTTGAAGTCAATTACCAATGGGTTTTCCTCAATGAACTATTTTGATGTTTTCAAGAAATGGCCTTTAAGCTATATTGGCATACATGTGCACACATATGTGTATGTGTGTGTGTGTTTCCTTATCCTAAGGTTATGGAAAGCAGAAGAAAAAGAACTATCAGACAGAATAGGAAAAAGAGTCTTCTATAAATGTATGTTCAACAAAAATATGGTAGTCCCTCCAGAAAACCAAATTCACCAAAGAATAAATCCAATTTGAGTAGTTTTAATGTTCCTGTTCTGTTTTGTTTTTGAAAGCTGACTTTGTTTTGATAGGGGGAATGTAGGCTTTCACTTAAATAATAGCACTGGTTCTTCATTTCATCCTAGCATTAATAAAGACATATTTTATGTGGCAATAAACTGATAGTCAATTTCATAATTAAATCAGAGCTCCACACACCCCTGATACTAAGGAGACAAAAGACTATATGCAACCATGCCTTTGACTAGAATATGTGAAAAGAACTGCTTTTATTGGGATCTAAATAGAAAGTAAATTAATAAAATTATAGATTAGATTTAACCTTGGTAGGATACAATTGTACCACTTAATAAATTATTTTCCAGTAAATTAGATCAAACTGCAGAGCACTGAAAGAGTTAAGACTGTCCTATAAAACAAGTAATTTATTTACTCCTTGCCCACATAGAAGAGTAAGTCAACAATATGCATCCTGTCTGGGATCAAATTGAAAATGTTTTAACTACCCTAAACAAGAGTAATCAAAGAGGCATGAAGAAAACCTGGGGTGGGGTGGGGAGAAGTATGAGGCAGAATGTTATGGCAAGAAGAGTCCCAGATCTGGAGAAAGAAAATGAGGAATCAAGTTATCCTAGAGCTCAAGCTAGAATAGACTTTCACGGGCTTCTAGTCCAATGTCCTTATTTTACAGATGAGGAAACTGAGTCTCAGAAAAGCTCACTGTCTTGGTGAAGTTCATAGGTGGTAAACATCAGAGGTTAGCTTTCAAACTGGGCTCACTGACTTCAAAGCCAAAGCTCTTACCATTATATTCTATTGTCAGGTTTTATCAATTCACCTACTTGGTCAGTGACCTTCAGCAAATCTCTGGACTTCTGTAAGACTTATTTGTAAAATAAAGGAAATAATAACTATGTGATTTACCTCAAAAAATTGTTAGAATAAACTGAGATGATGTATAACAATCAATTTTGAAAGCATACTATTTTCACTTTATTTTTTCATGGTTTTTTTTTGATGACTAATATGGAAATGTATTTTAAATGATTGTACATATGTAACCTATATCAAATTGTTTACTGTTTTAAGGGGAAGTAAAGGGAGGGAGAGAGGGAGAAAATTTAAAACTCACAATTTTTTAAAAAGTGAATGTTAAAAATTGTCTTTACATGTAACTAGAAAAGGTAAAAAACTATTTTTTCAAAAAGTAGAACAAAAATGAAACTTTACTTAAAGTTATAAATACTATGTTATATACTGCATGGTTATCTTTTTAAGTATATAATAAATTCAACATGCAACTTTCAAAAGAACCCAATCTACAAAAAATTATCAGTCACATAATCTGTGTTGGATGCCGTGCGAGGTGCTAGAAATAAAAATTAAACAGTTCCTGCTCTCAAGAACCTTACCATAAAACACTATGGAAACAAATAAGTTCTCTGCTTCTTTGAACTTTCATACAAAGTAATGAAAATATCAATGAGGTTATTTCTGAGGAACTCAGAGCATATTACATCTCAATCCTATCTAATATGAAATTTCATAGGTCATTTAGAATAATGGAAAATTTAATTGGATTTGTATTGACAGCAAAAGCTAGATTATCACAAATGTTGCTGTATGATCTTACTCTATTAAATAGTACAAATGTCTGCAAGGATATCCAGAAGTGATTTTCAAGTGTCAACTAATTACCATATTTTCAGTGATGGTCTTTGCTCTCAGCCCATTCATTGTCTTGTCAATAGACTATTTTTAAAAAATAAACTTCATGTCCTTTTCCTTCTGTTCAGTCATTTCTCAGTCATGTCCAACTCTTTGTGACCCATTTGCAGGTTTTTCTTGGCAAAGATACTGGAAGGGTTTGCCATGTCGTTCTGCAGATCGTTTTCTAGATGAGAAAATTGAAGCAAACAAGGGTAAGTGACTTGCCCAGGGTCAAACAGTCAGTAAGTGTCTGAGGCCAGATTTGAACTCATAAAGAAGAGTCTTCCTGACTCTAGACCCAGCACTCTATCCTGTACATCACCTAGTTGCTCAGCTTTTCCCTGTGTATCATTAAAACACATCACTATAAAGGGTACCACTGATCATGAATTTAAAAGGTTCTAATACTACTGTCAATCTCACCATTCCATTCTCATCTGGAAATCATGGAAGCAGTGGATGAGGATGTTTGCATTAGAAGCATCTTAGAGATCATCTAAGTAGCAGGTGATTAACCCTAGCCACAAAAGGAGACATGCTAACACCTGACTGAGCCAAAGAAGACAAAAATGGTTTACATTTGCATCATGTTTTCAAGATTACAAAATTCTTTCACTCAATTTGGCAATTCCTAAAGCATTGATTAAGTACCTCTACAAAGACAAAAATAAGACAATTCCTTCCTTCATAAGGCTCAAAATCTATAGAAGGAGACAATATGTACAGGATATACAGAAGGAGGATATACAGAAGATATGTCTGTGTGCATATGAATGTGTATTGTGAGAATGGGGCTGGATATAAGAGGAAATTTTTTTGCTATATACAAGATTTGGCCACTCAATGGAGATGGAGAAGGTTAATGACAATGAGAACTGGACAGTAAGGCTAAGGTTGTGAATTTGAAAGCCTGGAAGGATGGTGGTGCTTTGATAAAAATAGGAAAGTTCCAAAGATAGATAGATGGATTTTTTCTTTTTTTTGAGGGGGGGAGATAATGAGTTCTATTTCGGAAATGTTGAATCTGAGATGTCTATGCAACAACCAGCTTGAAATGTACAGTTCATTACGTGGGAAGAGAACTACAGAGAGGATCTAGGGCTGAACACACAGATCTGAGAATCAGTTGTGTATAGATGATGATTAAGCCCTGGGGAGCTGATGAGATCACCTGACTTCCCAAAGCCCTGTAGGATTGATAATACAAATATTATTATTTTAATTTTACAAATGAGAAAACTGAAAATCAGAGAAACTAAGTGATTAGCAGCAGTCACATAGCCGATAGGTGTCAAAGTCCAGATTCAGACCCTGAGCATTCTGGCTCTGTAGCCAGTGGGCTTTGTAAAATCAGTTCTGGGTTGTGGTAATCTAGACCTCAGCTTTCACAGTATCGTAGCTGAGTATGACCGATTCAAATTCAGCCTCAGACATTTATTAGCTGTATCACCCTGGGCAAGTCACATAGCCTCTGTTCGCCTTAATCCACTGTAGAAGGAAATGGCAAATCACTCCAGTATCTTTGCCAATAAAACCCCATGGACAGTATTGGCGTGCTATGATGCATGGTGCACATGATACAAAGAGTCAGACAGACTAAACAGTAATGAGCAGTAGAATGGGAAAGGAGGACACATTATGTTTTGTATACCTTCTTAACAGGGGATAATTTTCTCAGTATTGTCAATTCAAACCAGTTCACAGACCTATATTAAGCTGGGACCCTCTCTGCTAGACAAGTTACTGCTAGACAAGTTACTGCTCCTAAGACTGATACCATGTCTATTTACATGAATCTCATGAGAATAAGATGTTATCACTTCAGAGGTCATTCCTCCCATTTTGGGGAAGAGGGAAACCTTCCCTGCTGAAACCACATGCGGGAAGAACAATTGCCAAGGTCAGTCTAGGGAGCCTCCCAGACGGGACCCCTTTTGTCCAGGAGACGAGATAGCCCTTGAATGCTGAGAAATACAGCTTTCAGGAACTCCAAGACACAGCCCATCTACTCTGGTTCACGTAGCAGCAGAGAGAACAATGATGTGAAGCCCGGTGACCTCAGATGCTGAAAAGCACATAGACTATTTATGAATGGAACGGGTGCTCAGAAAGCCTGTGCAGGATGAGGAAACAAACCCCTGTCTATAGGCAAGAGCTCAATTTAGCTCCAGTGGGGGTTGGGGGAATGGGGTTGTGCCCAGAGCTCTCATAAGAGAAAACAAATGCACATACAGCAGTAAGCACTTCCAAGGTAAGAGATTACATTGTTCTGGCTCAGAGAGATAGCAGAAGGATCTCCAGGGAGTCTTTGCCACAGGAATAACATTTAGAGGCACATCTGTTTTTAAGAGCCTTCTGCAATGGACTGTATGGGCCTCTTTCTCCTGGAAGGTGAAAATCTCTCCAATTAATTCTAATTGCAATAAAAAAGATATGATGGTGGAAACTGTGAGTCAATAATGTTATCTGCCAAAATATAATAAGCTTATCATTATTTTATCTTCCTGGGCAATGTGTCAAGGTCCACAGGCCCCTTTGCGGCAGCTCAACCATTGGCCCCTTCACCCAATTGATGTCGTTGCTTTTTATCTTTATAGCTGGGTTATCCTGGGCAACTGACGTAACCTCTCTCAGACTCGGGTTCCTTAACTGTAAAATGGAGGCAATAATAGCCCCTAACTCCCAAGGCTGTTGTGAAAATCAAATAAAATAATGTTAGCAAAGTGTCTAGCTCATAGTAGGCTTGTTTCTTTTTCTTTCTGGAAGATGATGAATTTGGTCAAGTCAGAGGACACATATATTTTCTATTTTCTAAAATTTTAACTGAAAAACAGTAGAAAATAGCATACAGCATGTATTTCAGGTTGGATCTCCATTAGAAGAGGATCTCAGTCAGTCTCAGAAGGCATCCAGCATTGCCCTAGCAGGCAGGGCGGTGACAAGGGTGTGTTAGGTACTATTCGTGCTTCTTAATGAAATGCCATCCGTAGACACAATACTCTTCCAGTAAGAGGTGATTCACTCCTACATGCTAGAAGAGGTAGATGGTGTCTCATCGTTTAAAATACTCTGAGGCTGACTGAGCTCAGCAGCCAGGATCTGACTTCTGAAAATGTCCCATCTTTGAAGAAAGAAACGGAAGCCTTCACTTTGCCTTTTGGGTGATGCTCTGCTATAGAGAGGTCTCACACATATTGTATAGGAAGTCTCAGGATAAGAGATGATCCCAGTGCAAGGACTCTTGAAGAGGTCACCTCTGCTTTCAAACTTTCCTTTGTAACACAAGACGTGTGTCCTATCAAATGAAAAAAATTATCATTTAATAATAGCTCCAATTAGGAAGTTCTTTAAGGTTTACAAACTTACGTACGTTAACTTATTTTATTCTTATAGCCCTGTGAAGTAGATCCTATTGTCATTTCTGTTTTACAGATGGGGAAACAGAGGCTCAGAGAGTTTAAATGACATCCAGGATCACCATACCAACACATATTTGAGGCAGTATTTTGTGCATTCATTCTGAGTCCAATGCATTATATACTGTATGAATAGTCCCTGACCGTTTTCAGAGCCCTTTCATATACATTATTTCATCTAATGGCCAGCAAAGTAAAATATCCTACAGACATCATGCAAAGAGGTGGGCAAGAAATACATTATATTCCCATTTTGCAGATGAGACTAAGGTTCACTGAAATTAAGAGACTTGTCCTAAGTCACATAATAATAAGTGGCAAAGTCAAGACTACAACCTCTCAAGTCAGAATACCTTCCATACTGGCAGTCATTGGTGCAAGAAACCCATTCTTAGTAGGGGTCTGAACTTTGTTTACTTTAGAGTGATGATGTTGGGTCTTTGAGAATGGCAAAGTTCGCCTGTGCATAGAGGTTGTTTATGAGATAAACCTACTGTTAGATGTATGTTTTATACCTGTAAGTTTGAGAATCTCATTAAAGGCTGACTACCTAAGTGCTGCCTTAATATAAGACAGCCAACTCCTTACTTCAAACGTATAGATGGAAATATTGTAATATGGGGGAACTTTCAGTTCAATACTTGATTTAACTGGTTCAAACAAAATAAAAAACCTTTTGGTATGAGATACTTATTTGTGTATTTTGTTTTGTCCAAATGTGTGATTCTTCATTGTGGGGAACTTCTAGTGTTGCATCAATCTCTGTCGATACAGAATGGCTATTGATCTGTAACTATGGTCAAAATATGTTGCCTAGGTTACAGAGAGGCTAAGGACTTGTCCAACGGAACACAAATATGTGTCAGAGTCAAAAGCTGACTCCAAGGCTTCCTAGCTCTAAGGCTGACTTTCTACCCATCATAGTGACTCTCATATGTATATGATGTATATGATGTTAAAATATGTACATATCTACATGTATAACACATATATATATGCAGACATGTATATGTTGGACACATACAAAAATTATCATTGCCTAAGGACATTTGCCAAGATAGCATAAAGACTTCCTAGGTACCAAGCATGATAACATTGGATTTGGATCTGGATTCTTCTACTTACTACCTGTGTGTTTCTGAACCTCAGTTTCCTAATCTGGAAAATCAAAGCATTGGAACTCTAAGGTCTCTTCTCACTCTAAATCTATGATCAGGTTGTAATACCTTTTATCCATTCACTCATTTTTCCAGTATTTATTAAATATCTACCATATGAAAAGCACTATGATACTATGATCCCTGGGGATTCTCTACACACACAAACACACACACATACACCTATAAAAAAGTATTTGTCCTCAAGGAGTTTTTAGTTTATTGAGTTTACAAGGACCTGCCCTTGGGGACTATGTAAACTGAGCATAAATCAATACCTTTGGCCCTTATAGCTGGCTCAATTTTACAAGAGAATCAACTCCACCCCATCTTTCCTCTCTTTCCCCTTTCCTCTTTCTTCTTTCCCTTCCACTAATACATATCAAGTCCATGCCCAGCAAATGGAACAATTCTGTGAAACAATCTAATTCATAATAGCACAATGACTCCTTAAAAATAGAGATTTCCATAGAGCGAGAGAGGAAATGATATCACTTTCAGTTTGGTCAAAGACTTGCTGTTTCATAGGCCATATAGATAAAGCAGCGTAAATAGAGAGGACTGCATTCCAGAACAAAGCAGACTCCAAAACCACAGTAGGATGTGGTTTAAACCTGAGGGAGTGGTCAAAAAAGAGCTTTCTCTTATTCTTTCCCTTATTCTGTACACTCAGAACATTTATTCTGATATTTTCCAAGGTGATTAACATCAACAGCTCTGGAAACTTGACCCACTTCTGGTTATTGAGGTATTTGTGAGGTAAGAATTTTTCAAGAGTAAAGACAAGAATGGCAACTAGCATCTTCAAATAAGTAATAATATTAAAGATACTAACAACAACATTTAACAGGCACTGCAGAGCGGGGGCTGGAGAAAGCAGGCACCTACGATGCAATGCTCTTTGCGGTTCGGACACTTTCAACTGGGTCCAGCTTTTCATGACCGCATTTTGGGGTTTTATTGATGAAGATATTAATGTGCTTTACCAATTCCTTCTCATTTTATAGATGAGAAAACTAAGTCCAACAGGTTTAAGTGACTTGCCCAAGGTCACGCAGCTAGTAAGTTTCTGAGGCCAGATTTGAACTTGGGAAGATGAGTGTTCCTGATTCCAAGTCCAGTGCTCTGTTCACTGTACCACCTAGATGCCCACGTGACATCTAGAGATGAGCAAAGAAACCTACCTCTTAATATTTTGTTAGTCATCAGTCCTCTCCCTGTCCTGAAATTACATTCTATGACTTACTATATTCTATGTCTATGCTGAATCCTCTCCCAGTAGAACGGAAATAGGGACCAATCCTTTTTTGCTGTTGTTCTTATATCCACAGCATTTTTCACCATAACGCGCGCACACACACACACACACACACACACACACACACACACACACATACATACACACACACAGTTAAATTGAATTAAATCAAATTAATGCTACTCATGACAAGTGAGTATTTTTTCCTTAAGTCACTACAACTTGGACTCCCAATCCTCCTTGTGATTAGGGACATAAAAGTGATACAATGTTCGAATAGGAAGGGATAGAAGTAAGGGAGGAGAAAATGAATGCAATAAGCATTGATACAGTGTCTACTATGAATGTGTGTGTGTGGGGGGGGGTGCACGCGGGCGTGCTTTAACAAATATTATCTCATTTGATCATAACAGCAACCCTGCAAGGCAGGTGCTATTATTATTCATATTTTTCAATTAAAAAATCAACTGAGGCAAGATAGAAAATTTTAAACTTTATCCAAAATTCACAAATGCCTTCTGAGGAAATATTTTCATACCTAGTCAAATCAAACGAGTGAATCTTTGATAAAAATGATTAGGTCCCATTAAAGAAATGAATTTAAGTGAATCAATTCAATTCTTTCATAAAAGGAAATACTTTAAAGATATATTAAAGCATATCATAATGATGTGGGTGACCTGTAGGATCCTGGGAAACAGGAGCAGAGTATTCTAACAGATGCCAAGCATAAATAAAAAGTGTCCTGAAAAGAGATGGCCATGTACAGCTTTTATAGCCATAAACTGAAAATTAGTCTTCATATGCAGACAGTGTGCAGAAAAATAGTGGTCATTTACTGGTATTTTCCTGCAAACTTACATTTGGATAGCAATTTTGTCCAAGAATCAATATCTCTGCACCTATAAGATAAAGTTTTATCTTTTAATATTTATAGATTGGCTAAAAAACCCCACAGATATACAGTAAACATTTATTAAGTGATTATAATGTACCAGTCAAGGTACTAAGAACTGGGGTTACAGCTACAAAGAAAGAGAAGTAGACTCCTTGCCCTCAAGGAACTTACATTGTAATTGGGGTAGACAACACACAAGAGGAGGCTGAAGAGGTGAAAGGAGTGAGGAGGAAGGTTGTTGTCCCCATCTGGAAAGTCAGAAACAGAGGTGGACAGGGAACGAAGGTTGTCAGATCCAGGTCTTTCCTCAAAACAAAGGTCCAAGGAGGAATTCACCAGGTGTGAGAAGGGGGCCAACATGGAGGAGGGATGCTTCAGGAAGGAGGCCATAAGTGCTGAGGAAGTCCTAGGATGAGAGGAGTACCCTTTGCCCAATGAAAGCTCTGGGAGGAATTCATCAGTGAAAGAAGGGGACCAGCATGGCAGGGGGATAGTCCAGCATCAGAAAGCTCCAGGGACAAATGAATATTCTAGGGCTAGGAAGCCCCAGGGGCTAAGGGGAATTTTGGAGTGAGGCAGCTGAAGCATGGTGGCAAAGACTGAGAAATCAGTAGTAGAACTAAGAGAATCAAACAAGAACTCTTCTCTTCAAAATGGGGAGGGACGTTACTAAGCTCCTGAATCGGAGTTCTATTACAAAAAACAAGACCTTGTGCCTTGATTACAGGCATCAATATGTGAAAACTTTGATTGCTGTGTCCCTCCTGCAAAACGAAAGGAAGGCAAAATTCGGACATCATAATGGAAATTCTAATGTATCATCTTTAACTGAATGTATCTCTTTCAAAAAAAAATTAATTGTAGCAAATGCATGCGTAAACAGTGCCCTGTCCGTAAGTGTTTTATTTCAGTTCTTAATTGACTTTAGGAGAGACATAGGCATCTAAAAGAAAGAAATGAACTATACACATGCATGTGTAGAAACACAAATATGGCAAAGATCCGTATAGGGAGTACCCTCTAAAACTTGCTGAGAAAACCACCTGTGACCTAGCAGGGAAATCCTAGGGAGTTACATGAAACTCACAGAGGTTTCAAATGGCTTGTCCAGGATCAGACACAGGCTTAGTAAATTTCAGAAATGGCATCTGAAATCTGACTCTCCCTTTTACCCCCTCCTGCCGCTCTACATAGGTAGATAGGTACAGGTAAATCTGTCTTTGTAATTGGTTTCCCCTTGCCTCATGCCCAGGAAGTAATTGGGAGCAACTCCATGTTAGGATGGATGAGTTTTGTTTTGTTTTATTCCTTCCCTCCCCACCTCGCACCCATTTCCAATTTTCACTTTTCATACACCTTTGCCTACCTGAGTTGGTACAGAAAGTTTACGCATTTGTAAGTTCCATAGACTAGTGAAATCACAGGTTATCCTGTGGTTGTCCAGTAACATTATGTCTAAGGAAATAATGGCACCTCCTTTTCTATGCCCCCTGTACACTAAACATGTTATTTTTCTCATGTTTTATTTCTTTTTTGTTGCTTCTTACCCTTCTCCATGAAAACTGTATTAGATAGATGCAAAGTGTTACATAAGGTCTGGGAGGACCTGAACATTGGTTCTTCATAGAGGAAGTAGGATTTGAGGTAGATTTAAAGGATTCAGAAGGGCAACTAGGTGGTACAGTGGATAGAGCACCAGTGCAGGAATCAGGAGGACCTGAGTTCAAATCTCACCTCAGACACTTGACCCTCACTAGCTGTGTGACCTTGGGCAAGTCACTTAACCCCAATTGCCTCATCCTGGGTCCTCTCCAGTCATCCTGATGAATATCAATATCTGGTCACTGGATTCAGATGACCCTGGAGGAGAAGTGAGGCTGGTGACCTGCACAGCCCTCCCTCACTCAAAACACAAAGTCAAGTGCAAGTCATGTCTCTGATGGCAAGATTTTCTTTGGCAATGAAGGACGAACACACACACAAAGGAATCGGGGTAGGAGTACAAGGAGACCATCTTGGGGACCATACAGGAACTCGTATGAACTAAGGGGGAAGGTAATACACATTTATTAAGCACTCCAAACATGGAGACATTTTACAATATTACCTCTTTCGAAAACTGTGGGAGGTAGGTGTCATAATTACCTTTTCTTTTTCTTTTTTTTTTTACAGAAGAAGAGACTGAGGCAAATAGAGATTAAAATGTTAGTTGTAGAGGGCCTCACAGTTATTAAGTGTCTATCATCAGATTTGAACTCAGGTCTTGACTGCAGGCCCAAAGCTCTAATCATTTTGCCACCTAGCTGCCTCTAAGGGTTCAGGCATATTTGGAGGACAGAGTTGTCTAGCTCAGCAGGAACTTTAAGCCTGTGGAAGAATGCAGTATGCAGTAATACTGGAAAGGTATCAGATTGCCATCAGATTTTAGGGAGCCTCAAATACTAGATCAATGAGTTTGAAATACACTTTGGAAAGCCACAAAATATTTTTTTGAGCAGAAGAGTGACATGGTAAAGTCTATGTATAAAGAACAGAAATATAGGGAGGGAGGTGAGGAAGAAGGTCAGATGAATTGATAAATGAGTGTGTGGACTTGGGTGGTGGCCAGAACTATTAGAGAAAGGCAAATGCAAGTGTACGAAACCAGGAGGAACAGAGAAAAATACATAAAATATACATATGCTATCACAAACATATGAGATATTCCCCTTAGGAAAATGAGATTAAATTTCTTATTCTTAACCCAGGGATAAAATTAGGTAATCCTGTGCTTTTATGATAGCGAGAACAGAAAAGAAAGAATGAATATCAGAGATATACAGAGGGAGTATCTGACAGGACTTTAGAGCTGATTGAATATAAGAAGTAAAAAAACCAAATCAGTTCTAGAAGCACATTTTCTTCAAATTTGAAGGTTTAATGCTCCTTTTAAATTTTTTACTTATTTTTAAACATTGATTTTTAAAAATTGTTGAGTTCCAAATTCTATCTTGTTCTAGCCCCTTGCCCCACTGATTAAGAAGACAAGACATGATATCAGTTATACCTGTGAAATTATGCAAAACATTTCCTTATTAGCCATGTTGCAAAAAACCCCAAAAAATAAAGAAATAGAAAAAAATATTTATTTCAATTTTCACTTAGAGTCCATTAATTCTCTCTGAAGGTGAATAATAGTTTTCATCATGATTCTTTTGAAATTGCCACGTATCATTGTATTTGATTGAAGTATGAAGCTTTAATTTTCAAGATAAACTTCTGTTTCTCCAAAAAAAAAGACAAATAAAAGAAGAGATGCAGCTATTGTGGGCAAATAAAAATAACTATTATTTTCCCTTTATTTTCTCATTCTTTCTGGTACTGCCAAGAGATCAGAACTACTCAAATGAAATACGTGCAGAGACTCAGAACTCATATTTACCTTAGACCACCCAAGGAGAAGCTTAAAAGTCCTCAATTGGGTTCTAAATTTAGAACATGCAGTTTTCCAAGAGGTTCTAATTTTGGTGGAAGGATTTTTTTTTTCTTGTATGGAAATACACCCTTTCCGTTACACGTTGCAGAGAAATAGAACAGAGGAGACAAGCCGTGTCAACAGTTGCAACATTTTGTTTTTATTTAAAGTTGGACTCACTGAGAATTTCATTTTTTCTTTAACACTGTTTTGTAATTTAAGATTAATTCTAAGTCCCTGGAATGACTTGTGGATTTGAATGTGCAGAAAATCTGAGAAACTGATTTTGACCCCTAGGGAACCTATAACTTTTTACTTTAGACTGTTATCTTTTTTCCATAACCACTCAATTCAACCTTCTTCAAGTCAGGTTTTCCTTTCTGACAATCCAGAACTTCCTAATGGATGAATTACCTTTTTGTACATTATGGAATAAAGAGGGACATCTAAGCTGATAGCTACAGATCACTCTAACTTCCTTGGGAAATTACTTCATTGATTTCTAAGATGACGAAGTACCCGTAATGTGCCTATAAATACACTCATTAAGTCATAAATTGTGCATGACAGCATCTGAAATCTCAATGTACTGTCCAGACGTCTTCCACTCCAAAATACATTTGGTCCCTGGGGAGGGCAACTCAGATCCATTATCATAAGTGCAAAGGCGCACGCTGGAGTCATGAATCAAACAGTGCTTTTTCCAGTTCCTCTTCCTTTCAATGTTTACTAGAAAGGACATATTTTAAGCTGATGAGATAGCTCTGCTTCAAGAGCCAGAGCGCTCATTTGTATAAAGTGAGAATCTTACATCACTGAATTTAGCTCTTCTATAAAACACAGGAAGAGACTGGATTCAGAGAGAAGTCTCTCTTTAAGTCAAGAAGGTTCAAAGGGGGAAAATGCAACAGCCCTGGAATCAGGTCAGGGAGAGAGGTTCATTCCCAAGATCCAGAGAGTGAAGCTGTCCAGGACTGCTTAGCTCAGGGTCTAACACTAGTGATGTCAAGGTAAGGGGCTTCTGTCCTCCCCCCTCCTCTCCCCACACAATGGGACTGTTTCATTCTGACCTATGAAAGTAGGGTTGCCACAAGCTACCCCCTTAACAACTACTAAACCAGGGTTAAATTGGAGAGAATACGAGTAGATCAATGCATTTCAAGAGAACACTGATGGAACAAGGCACATAGGCCCCTGATGGTGCTGGATACGACAGCTTAAAGCAATAGATACACTGGGCAAGACAGTCATATGCTCTTCATGAGGAAGGAACATCCTTATTAAACCACAGGCTGAGAGAAAAAAGGGCCCTTAATACTCATCTAGCTCAATCTTTTCTTTTTATGTAGGGGGAAACTAAGGTGCAAGGAAATCAGGTGACTTGCCCAAGGTCTTTATTGTTGTATATGCAGTTGTTTTTCAATTGTGTCTGATGCTTCATGACCCCATTTGGAATTTTCTTGGCAGTGATACTGCAGTAGTTTGCCATTTCCTTCTCCAGTTCATTTTACAGATGAGGAAACTGAGGCAAACAGGGTTAAGTGACTTGCTCAGGGTCACACAGTTAGTAGGTGTCTGAGGTCAGATTTGAACTCAGAAAGATGAGTCTTCCTGACTTCAAGTCCAGCACTTTATCCACTGCATCGCTTTATTGCAGCAAAGTATCATCATATTGACCTTAAAATGTTTCTAGGCCCCAGCTCTTGATCAGAGCAGATGCAGCACACTTTAGTGAACTCTATCAGATTTGTGGCCCTCTTAATTGCTTGACACATACTTGGTGGAATCATGCTGGATAGAAATGACTAAAACAAATTTTAGTTTGAACTCACCAATATTTTTAGAGATCTTTAGACAAATCATTTTTCATTTTTCCCCCTTTTTCTTTTTTTTTCCGATTTGTTTGCTTTCCCTAATTCCAATATTTCCTTCCTCAGTCCTCATGGACATCCATGTCACAAATTTTGGGATCCCCAAGTATATTTCTACTTTGTGTAGAGGAAAAAATAAGATAGAGCCACTGTAAGAAAAGAAAGGAACATTTGTTTGGAGAAGCAATTGATTTGGAGTCAGAGGACCTGAGTTCAAATCCTAGTGCTTTATATGGTCATCTTTGTAGTTTAACCTCTTTCAGCTTTCATCTCATCATCTGTAAAACAAAGACTTGCATGGGATGACCTTGGAGCTATGATCCCATGAACTTCAAAAGTCCTCAGTTCCAAGTTCCTGTGAATAAACATATTCCTTCTTGTGAGTAACCCTAACAAATGAGAGATTTTCCTTCCTCTATTTCTATTCAAATGAATGTCTTGTGTGAATCCTGAGAGTGTAACTAGGACCCATGGGTAAAATCTAAGAGGAGGTCAATTTTGTCTTAATATAAGGAATAACTTCCTAAGAATTAGGATAGTTCTGAGTTGGAATGACTTGCCTCAAGAGGCAGTGAGCTGGGCAGAGATTGGAGGGGCCTGTATCTCCTTAGAGATGATGTTGAGAATATTCATGGTATGGGCTCAGGTCAGGTTGGGTTATTTGAGCTCAGAGGTCCCTTCTAATTCTTAAATTCTAGGAGAAGGAATCCATGGGCCAGTAGGTTACTGCTTTAGTCATAAAGCATTTAACATTGAAAAATAAGGAGGTTACCAAAGCAATGTAACTTGATCCTGCAGTAGGGTTTCTCTCTGATACCTTATATTTATTTTCTTTTCATGTGCACTTTTTGAACTTTTAATCACCTAAAAGGAAAGGGATAAAGATAGCCACTCTTCAGATTGCTTTCAGAACAGCCTGCTTACTTACTCTAGGATTAAAGAAGTGCATATTGAATTCCAGCTTTCACTGTCATAATGAATGCCATTATCTCTCCATTGTCTCTGGGCTTTATGAGGAAGGAAAAGAAGTAGACTGAATGCAATCTTGTTTAAACCAATAGAGGGTAACAAGAGAGAACAAAGTCTCCTTGTGCGTGTGGCCTGTTGGAATCTACAGAAGGGAGGAGGACTCATTATACATGACCCTGATGGACTCACTGGTGGAGGTGTCTCCTTTCTTTGGAAAATCTTATCAAGTGTTTTTGCTTGTGGATTTTCCCTTTTCCCTTTATAGAGGACACCCTAGAAACCTAAACCTGTTTGTATCACTGCCTTGGAAACTGCCCTGAGTATTTCCAGGGATCACTTATTATCTTTACCAAGTGACTCATCAATGAAGATTGATCTGAATGCCAAGCTAAGAGATAGCTTTTTTTTTGGATTGCTATCTTTTCTTATGGTTCCATTTCCCCACCTACATGAATCTTGGAACCACCTCCTCTCACTAGAACTGTGACTCAGGCCTGTCACCACCTGCTTAAAAAATTTCCAGATGGGATGCTAGGTAAATATGCAAAGAATTGTATAACTCAGTGTAGGGGTGTCCCTTTGCTTTGACTGCATTGTTTTGATGACTAGTTTCTGTCAATAAATAAGAAAAGACCATTGTAAATAATAAGCAGCATTTTAATATAGAATTATGAGATCTTAATGAAGGACTTTTGGAAGTAGGCTAATATATACTTAGTATATTATAACTTACCATCTTGACATCTTAGAACATATTTAAGATCATTGTTTTTCCACTCATCCTATCCTTGTGAGTCCTATGGGGATTCTCAAGATGGAAACAAGCTTCCCTAGTAGCCATACTCTTCTCTGTTACCTTTTTACCATCACCCTCCACCAGTAAATTTTAAATTTCATACTGCCTCCTTCCCTATGCTCCAAATGGTGAGCCAAAGATTTTCATGATGAGGAAAAAGATGTAAAAGTCTGATCTTGTCAATCTACTTCGACTGGAACACTCTTAAATAATTCCAGAACATCCATGGCATTCCAGAAGTCATTTACCTCTCTTGAACTTGCTTCAATGTCAAACAATCCTCTCTCTAAGAAAATCCTCCCATTTATCTAATTTAAATCTTTCACCATATAGCTTGTCTGCTTGGATCTATTAGGAAGTTGGAACAGACCAAGGAATCTTAACCTTTATTGGAGGACTGGACACTTTTAGCAGAATATCAACCTCTCCTCAGAAAAATGTTTTTCAGTGCATGAAACAAAATACATGGAATCATGAAGAAAATAAATTACATGGAAATACAATGAGCAAAAAAATTGTGGGTCTCAAGAGCAGATTCCTTGGCCTGGACAATCCCAAGATTCCTTCTACCTCTAAGTTTTATAGCCTAGACCTATTTTGCATGGAAATCTTTCTTAAATGTATTTTGTATATCTCTGTCTTCTTAAACAGAATTTTTCTGAATATGAATTAATGTTTTCTTGATGGCTCAGTTGGAATATAATTTATTATACATTCCAGCCCCTGGTGCCATTGAGGTATGTAGGATTACCTGATTGGTTGATTTATTTCTTTTTTCTTTCAATCCTCTTGCTGTCAGACCTTTTCTTCTTTTCTTTCTGATTCCAGTGTGGCTGCATCCCGTAGCCTCTGAATGCCTTTTAAGGTGCCTAAAAGGTAGTACACAGAGATTGGGATGTTTGTTGTGTCTACTCAGAAGCCTTTGTGGCTTCCTTCATACTTCAAAGTCATGTTCCAAATAAGTGTGGTTGTACTGTAACTACAGCTCTAAATAGATAAGGCTTTGGAGATACGGGATAAAATACTTAGAACTGGAAAAATTAAAGTTACCTAGTAGAATCTACTCATTTTATAGCTACAGAAACTGAGGCCCAGAGGAAGGATGAAAGGGCATATGTGGTGGTACACTGGATAGGACACTGGACTGGGAGTTGGGAAGTCTTGAGTTCAAATGTGACCTCAGACACTGACCAGCTACATAACCTTAGGAAGGTCACTAACATCTGCTTGTCTCAGTTGTAAAATGGTGGTAATCCTAGTACCTGCTTCCCATGGCTATTTTGAGGATACTTGAGTTCACGGGCACAGATCTAAAACGCAGGGCAGTACAAGAAAGAGGAAAATCACCACTTAATCTCTCCTGTATAAATTACTGTCCTGGTAACTGACAAGACTATCTCCAGCAAGTCATTGGCTACCAGAAGTATCCTTTTTGGGAAAAGCAGACGTCTTGGGCAGGACCAAGACCATCATATAATTTGGTTTCCTCTGTCAGTTACTTTTATTTTATACAGGTAAAATCTGCTTAACTGAATGTCAAGCTACTTTCAAAGAAGAAAAGAAGAGGATATCATAAAATTAAACTGATGTGAATGCAGAGAAAGGTGGCAAGGGAACCAAGCTGATGTCATATGTGTGTATATACATATATACACATACCTACATATATATATATATATGCATATGTGTATGGGTATACTATGGGGTCTTTCTTTTTTTAAGCAATTCAATTCAATTCAATTTCACAAGTATTTATTATGTTTTGCATTCATGAAAGTCCCTGAAAATAATTTTAAAAATTGCCTTCAAGGAACTTACATTCTCCTAAAGGATGTGCATAGTTAAGTTGATATAAAATACAGTTATGTGCAAATTAATTGGGAAAAAATAAGATAAATAACTGTATAAATCTTACATATTTTAGCTCATTTTAATAGTTAAAATTTAAAAGTTTAAAATCACATATCCAATATGTGCTCTTTGTTTAGTAATTTATTTAATACAATTTATTTTACAAAAAAACATTCACCTTTCAAGATTCTAAAGGAAAGAGGAAGGGAATAATCATTTACCAAGTGCCTACTCTGTGCTGGGTACTGTGCTAACTGCTTTACAAGTACCACTTCATTTTAGTCTCACAACCCTGGAAGGAAGGTGCCATTATTTTCCCCATTTTACATTTGGGGAAACTGAGGCACATAGTGGTTACCTGACTTCTCTGGAGTCATTCAGTCTGAGACTGGATTTGAATTCAAGTCTTCCTGACTCCTAGTCCTAGACTCAAGACTTCCTGACTATATCCACTATATTACTACACATAGTATTTAAGTCTTCCTTGTGAAACTATGTCTGTCGCCTTGGATATTAAATATGCTTTAGACAAACAGTCCATTTTCTGGGTCTTGAATGTAGTCCACAGATTTTTAACGGGCATAAACTATGTGAGTTCTCAGGCCTTTTCTCCATCTCTCTCTGAAAAGTTTCTTAACCTTCCAAGATGTGTAGCAATGCTACGTTACATTATTCTAGCTCTATTTAGGAAGGTCTCTACTTTTAGAACAATTCTATTTCTCAGGATGTCAATGTATTTTTCAAACTACATCAAGGGGAACAAACTTCAAGCACCACCAAAATTAAAAAAAAAAACAAATACATTTTGGGAAAAATGTTTTAGATGAAGATGCCTAGATCTTAAAGACCTAGCTAGATTTCATTTGATAATGTTTTGGACAAAGTCTTGAATGAAAAAAATGAGTCACACCAATTAAAATATATATCCCCCTAATCTTCATCATTCTTACCATTATAGTGTCTTACCCATGAGAAGTGTTTTTTCTTCATTGAAATGATTCAAACTTTTCTTTCTGCCCTTCTTCCAAATTCAAGCAGAATAGACAACAGTGCAAAAGAATCAGTAACAACGCCTCCAAATTGCAGGTCTCTTTGAAAGGCTTTCCTTATTTCCTGAAGATTAATTAAGCTCTTTCACATGAATAGATTGTCAGTTCTTTTTTTTTCTTTTCTTTTTCTTTGTGCTTTAGCTTGAGAGATCCTTTTTCATCATAAATTTGAACGATCCTTGTTGAAATGAATTATTTTCCCCATGCCAACAGCTATTGCAATATCTTTAGTAGTCATTGAAATGTGTTCTTTTACAGGCTACAACTTTTGCAGATTTTCTTGGAGTAATACATGTTCTTAAAAATCACAGAATTTAAAGCACAACAAAAGAGAGCAATGAAACACATTGTTTTTTAACTTGAGTGATTAAAAATGAACTAAAAATAAGGAAGCTATTTCATTTGGATTCCATCTAGTCAAGGTCAGACTTCTGAGTCAATCTACTATTAATAGAAGCACAAACTTGTACCTCATTGCTGTCATAAAATGAAATAATATCTAAATTAATTCTTATCCTAAGTAATTTGCAAATCACTGTATAAATAAATGCAAAACAATTGGATGGGGCACCAATAACTAGGGGCACCACCCCAAAGGGCAAATTCCAACCCTTTCTACTCTACCAGTTCCTCCTTTGGTATATATCATTTTTCAAAATATACTATTAAAATGAAATTCTCATATTATTAGGCACTTAGTATATAGTTGTTTATAAATATATATTATATAGTTATATATAACTTGCAGTTGCATTCAAGTATTTATCAAATACACATGAAGCAGATGCCAGGTAACTTTGGAGGAAAAGGCACTAATAACTACAGAGACTAGGAAAAGGCCTGCTCATGTTCAATTATTGGCAAAGATAGCAATTACCAACAAAATACTTTTCTTGTCTCTTCAGCAAGTCATGTGACCATGAGGTAGGGCTTACTCGCTTTTATATACTTTTGAGAAGTACAAGAGAACAAAGGACAGGAGGGACAAAACAATATGATTGGTTACAAAAACTGAAGAATAGTAGATGATGGAAAATAGTATGATTGGATGGAAGTCTGGGATGCAGGGCTAGTTGCAGTCCCTTCTTCCATCTTGTTACTATGGAAAGCTCATTGGTGGTGTCCATCTACATGACTAGTTAGTGTCACAGCTATAAAAGACTTGAAAGGAATCATAGATTCCAAAAGGCAGGGGTAAGAGTGTTTTCCTAGCTGACACTGCAGGAAAATATTATGAAATGTAATTCATTTGGGGCTCTTACTTTTAGACACATTCCTGGAGGCAGCATCTTAAAACAAGTCATGGCCAAGAGTCTTGCACATATACTATATTCTGATCCCAAAACTGCTTCCTTCCTCTGTTTGGATATTAGAAGAAACTGTCTAATAAACACATAAAGGCATCTAGAAGTGAAGCATGCATCTTTATTCAGTATCCTGGAGTGGGTGGAAGGATGCAATTCAAAGCAGCAAGTAGAGGGGATTTAAAGCTAGTACTGAACAGAATGTACTCTTTCTTTGATGACTCAGAAGTCAGGGTCATTGTTAACACCATTGACTATCATTGTGTTGATAGCACAGAGATGCTCACTCATTCTCAGAACTTTGCACATATGTTGGGAGGCTGCAGTAGGAAAAAAATATTAAAAATAAAAAGAATGAATCCCAAAAGCAATAAAGTATTAAGCTCCCTAATTTTTTTCCACATCAAAATACCACTTTATAGTCATGTCAGTTAATGTATTTCCAGTTATCTCTCTATATGAGAAATGCTTAGCTAAGTCTTCATTTGGTGTATGGGGAGGGGGGGTGCATCAGGGATAAGTAGCAATCTAATAACTTTGCTGAATATGTTTAAATTAGAATGCAGATGAAAATGCACTCAATGAATACTACTGGTCCTGAAGGGAGGTGGGACAGGCTATAAGCACAACTTCCAGTAAATGCCAGTAACTAGGCTGATTTAAAATTTCATTTAACAATCCAAAAATTTTTGTGCATGCATTATTTGACTGCCCTTTCCCTCTCATCAGTTTTGAAGGATCTGGTTTATCTGCCACCCTCGTTTAGTGTTCCCTGACTTAATAGCATAATCACAAGCTAATAATAAACGCAGTCATTCTGGTTCCCGTGACTCTTTCTCTTGTTAAAAGATCACTGCGTGGATGTTCTGAGCAAACTTCATTTCTCCAAGTGGGTCTTGACATCCTGAAAGGAACCTAGAGCCAACATGCTTAGCAGGTGCAGGACAGGGAAACATGGGGTTGTCCTTTGGGTCATTTGGAACTTATTCAGTAGCGTGCGTTGGCCAATTTCAGAAAGTGCAACTTACAATAAGTGAGAGCAGTCCTGCTTTCTGCCTGGTAACAGGAATGAGGAGCTCTTGCCAACTGCAATGTTTATTCGTCTAAGTCAGTCATAGACTCATTTAAGAGACAAACCTTTCCTCTTGTTGACTCACCATTATTATTTCTGGATAATTGCTTCTCTCGTATGATTTCTTTTAGATGTGTCCTCTTTAACAAGTGGATTATTTTTAATGTTGCTCAGGAATAACCTTTGTCCTTCATTGGGTGTTGAAATATCTTCCCTACCACCTACACAAATGGAAAAAGGTTTCATATTGTACCTATTATGGTACAATATGGGTTGTACCATATTGGTACTGGGTTGTACTGGGTTGAGTGCTTTTTACAATTTGATCCTCCCAATAATACTGTGACATAGGTGCTTTTATTCCCATTTTACAGATGAGGAAAGTGAGGGAAGGAGGTTAAGTTGATTTTTCCAGGGTTCTGCAACCACTAAGAATCTGAGGTTGAATTTGAACTCAACTTCCTGACAGGACAAGTATTATTTCCATGGTACTACCAGCTGCCTCAAGCAAAACACAAGGATGTGGAGGGAGGGCAGAGGTGAAGCAGGGCTTAGGAACCCGAATGGACAGGTGGGGATAGGGAGAGGGAGCAGATCAAAAAGGGGTTAATTCTTCTTTGCTATCATCCCTGTGAGAACCTTACTCCTAGTACTGTTGGTAGTTGGTACATGTCACAGGGTAAGGGTGTTATAGAAGAAGAAATTAAATCAGGGGATCATAGGACACTAAACAAGTGATCAGGGGTAGGGATGGAGACAGCTACGGCTTTCTCTTCTCCATCAACACTGTTCCGCTGCACAGTGGCATCACTGCTTCAGAACTTGCTCCAGTAAAGCAGATGGGATGTGATGGGCACATCTGGAAAGTCACATTTCCAAAGAACAGAGACCACAGTTACTACTTTCTGTCTAAATAGAATGGATATTTATCATCTGAGCAGAGGGATCTATTAGAGACATATTAGCCAAGCTTGAGGAAATAAGAATTAAGATCTAATGTCTCACAATAAGACACTGTTTCTTGGGATAGATAGAAGAGATCAGGAAGGGAAATTTCTAGAAGAAGCACAGCTAAGTGGGTACCTTTCTGCTTGTGGTCTATGTTTCTATGATCTCTGATAGCATCCTCTCTCTCTCTGTCTCTCTCTCTCTCTCTCTCTCTCTCTCTCTCTCTCTCTCTCTCTCTCACACACACACACAAATTAAAAAAACTAGGGAGGGGGCACTTAAGGGAAAAGTGCAGACAGAAGTTGAGGAAACCTTAATACTGCCAATATTAAAGGTATGTAATTCAAGGGTCAAGTCTATAGAAATGGGAGAAATAGGAAAGAATGTGAGAATTCTTTAAGATTTTCATAAAAAATTTTCTTTTCATGCTTTGAAAAAGCCATGATTTGATCCCTCCATTGAAGGTCATGCCTATTGGGCTGAATCTGTGGTAATGAACATTTTTGCACTTAGATCAGTCCCCTGAGGATAGACATGGGACCTTAAAGAGCCTAACTCCATACAGTGATTAGGCAAAAGAGTAGGAATTTAGCATTAAATAATAACATTATATATTTAACTTCACTCTCCTAGGAGGCTAATACTTCTTTCCTTAGTTTTCTTTCTGTGAAAATGATCATTTTGAACTCTTCTAGCTTCAAATTCTGAGGAAGAATAGATAATGCTCTGAAATTGTGAATTAGGAGTATATGTGCTGAATATTTAATATATATTTCAAAGAAATTTAATTAAATCATTTTTAGACAGCCATAACATGTAAGGAACTATATTCTGAATTTCTATGAAGAGTACCTCCACCCTCATAATTGCCCAGGTCCATATCCTCACTCTCCCTTATCCCACTTGGCCTGAGCAGTGACAAAATCCTGTCATTTCTGCCTCCACCATTTCTCTTCCGTTCATCCTCTTCCTCCTTTCCCAACATGGCCACCACCCTAGTTCAGACCCTCGTCATCTCTCATCTGGACTATTACAGTGACTTTGTAATTGCTCTTTTTGTTTCCAGTCATTCTTGTCTCTGATACATCCTCCAAGCAAAAGCCAAATGGATGTTCCTGGAGCCCAGACCTGATCATATTACCTCTCTACTAAGTATCTCTAGTGGCTCTCTGATCAAATATAAAATCCTCTTTGGGGTATTTAAAGCCTTCCACAACCTCATGATAATATACTTCTTCAGGCTTATTCTACATTGCTTCTTTTTCCTCTGAACAAACTCATCCTCTTGCTATTACTCGTATGGCATTCCCCCTCCTCCACAGCTGTGACTTTGCACAGGTAGCCCACCTCCCCAGTTACGCCAAGAATGGGTTTCCTCCTTGTTTTCAGCTCTTAAGAGTCCCAGACCTCCTTCTACATCCCCATGAATCCTTTCCTGATCCCCTAGCTGCTAGAGTCCTCAGATTCCACACATTGCCTTGAATTTATTTTTGTGCATGTATATTAACATACATGTATGTATATGTGTATGTGTATTTACACACATATATACACAAGTGAGCCTGCTTTAGTACATAGAGATTCAGAACCTCTGATCCAGGAAGAAAGGGTTCGTGTCCCATGTTGGACACATACCAGCTATGTGACGTTGGACAAGTCGTTTTTAACTTTTCAGGGCTGTAGGCAACTCTCCAAGACTCTAAGTTTCAGAGAAGGTTTTCACACTGGCAGAGAGAATTTCCTCACTGGAGAATTTCCTAAATAAACAAAATCACAGGTCCCGACCCTCTCCTTAAATTTTATGTATTTTTCTGGATACACATTGTTTCCTCTGATGTTGGAGGGCAATAACAACATTATTTATATTTTTGTATCCTTGGCACATGGCCTGACATATTATGTGCTCTAAAAATGCTTATTGATTGAGTCTGTATTATCCATGTGAAAAATACAATAAATATGTATATAATGAGAAAGAAATTTAAGCTATTTTGAAACACCTTGTCTCTTGCATCTGGTGCACATGAAAGGAAATCACTTTTTTTCCCTTGCAAAACAATCAACAATCTTTTATTAAGTACTTACCATATACACCATATGGTGTTAATCTCTAGGGATACAAAGTAGCCTGAAGAATACTTTATATTCTTCATTCTCTCCACTCCATACAAGAAAACATTATAGAACTGAATCTTCGAATGCCACATGTTATAATCTATTATTAGAAACTTTAAAAAGTTTTTAAAAGCCATAAATAAGAAAGTGTTATAATTATTCTATTTTTTAAAAAAAATACATTATCTAAAATCACAAACTAGTTTTAGACATATCCAATTGATTATCCAAGTTTCATCCTGGAGGCCCATGCAGGTACCAATCCAAGAAACAATTCACCGGTGGATTGGTCTAGAAATGAAAATATCTAGTATTTCTCTTAGTCGATAATAGACAGTGATGCTTATCCCCATCAAAATGTTCAACTTCCTAAGAAATATGATTGTTGTACAACTCCCAGAGACATGAATCTGCTTTGAAATTGTAAAAGTCATTTGAATAGGGACCAGCTGTAAAAAGCAAAACAAAACAAAACCTCTTTCCCCAAAGTGAAATGCTTATAAGTATCTAACACAAAATGAGAAATTATCAGCATTTTTCTGTTACTCTTGCTTTCCTTGGGCATTCATTGCCATACCCACATGCCTAAGTAATATATATATATATATATATATATATATATATACACATACACACACATGAGGAGAGAGACATGTGTATATTTTAGTATACAAATGCCTTATATCCACATACAAAGCAAATAACAAATCTTTTCTATCCTCAGTTGTTGTTGATGAAGATGTTGTTTGTTTGTCATTTTCAAAGAGAACCAATGGCATCACAGGGTGATGTCTTCACTTGTAAATGAATTGAAGTGAACTGAGTTATACAAAGTCATCAATCTAGTGCTTTCTTCCAGAGTCATGGAAGCCCAGTAGCAAGAGAAAAGTCAAGATGACTGACACTGGCCCAAGGTGTGGTGGATGACCTTGGCATCATCAATGTCTGACTGACCTCTAAGTACTCCATAGCTCCTGCTTCATGACTGTTGGAACAAATTGTTCTCCTCTGCCCATTCCAATAGGGGAAGTCTTCACATGCTTGGGTCAGACATCCCCCCTAACTGCCTGATGGCTTTGAGAACTGTCAATTACCCTCAGACTGGTTTAGCCCATCTGACAAGATGGTTTTCCCAACGTAACCACTGAGCATGCTATAGCTTCTCGGAGTCACAGGTGAGAATTGGATGAAGATGAACACAAAAGGTGGATAAGCAGCCCTGAAAAGGACTCACACCAGAGGCGCTAGTATTCTCTGAATACGGCATAAACCCCTCAAAATCTCCTCAGTAATAACCCTCAAAACAGAATGGTCAAAATAAATCGGGCGTTCTGGGGTAAATAGAATGGTGTGCCTGTGAGCATGTAAATAAATGAATGAAAGAACTATTTTCTCTTGCTCAGAGCACAGGGATGTGCTTTTAGCTCTGTACCTGTGCATGTGCATACATGTGCATGTATGTGTATGTGTTTTAATTTCAAGAAGGTCACTGGCAAACAGTGATGTTCAATTCCAGGGACCAAGGAACCAGTGAGAAATTTCTGCTTTATCCCAAAGCATAAAGTATAGGATAGAGCATTGCACTTGGGGCTTCAAAGACCTGGGTTTAAAGCCCGCCTCAGTTGTGTTCTATGACTTTGATGGAATACTGCTGTGCTATAAGAAATGACGAGCTCAGGGATCTTAGAAAGGCACAGAAAGACTTGTACAAAACGATGAAGAGTGAAATGAGTAGATCCAAGAGAACATTGTATGCTGTGATAGCAATAATGTCCTGAGATTAACTTTGAGTGGCTAAGTCATTTTGACTGTCATAAATACACAAATTAAAAATAAAGGATATGTGAAGGAAAACGGTATCTGCATTCATAGAAAGAACTGATAAATAGAATTATGTAGTGAATAATTTTACACATATATGTATGTGTGTATAAATAGATAGATTTGTGTCTAATGGTAGCCATCTCCAGGGGAGGGAAAAAGGAGGGAAGAAAAAAAGAAAATAAAAAGAAATTTAGATGATAACTGTTGTATATTTGGAGGGAATAGCAAATTACACATGATAGTTATTCAGTTCCATGTGCAATCATCATTTTTATTGCACTGTTATGGAAATGAATCTTTTGTCCCTTGAATTGAAAACTAAAAAAAAATTTAAATTAAAACAAAAAATCCTGCCTCAGACATTTACTAGCTGTGTGACCCTGGGCAAGTTACTTAAATTCTGTAAAATAAAATAATTCGACTCAATTCCCTTTAGAGTCCTGTACAGCTCCTAATCTATTATTACCTCATTATCCTAAGTCTTTGAATGGCGACCAAAGCACATGCCTCTCCACAGGTGGTCTAAAGATGCAGGACCCTCCTACAGATGACCCATGGGATGATCCCCATAGGGCCCAATCTTACTGCTATTACATGCACAAGAATAGATGAATTTTTTTAAAAGGGTACCATCCCCTGGACAGTTGCATGAGAGAACTGAACAAATTTCAGCAACCTGTCTCTACTGTACAGAGAGATTTCATTTAGAGAGACTCTCTATTTGAAAACAAGGCAACAATGTAGGCACTGATTAAAAAAGAAAGTGGAGTTGGGAAACCTACATGGACCCTTGTTAGCCATGGCACTTTGAAGAAATTATCGAATCATTTTGAGCCTCTATTTCCTAATCTGTAAAATACTGAGCCTAACAATTTTTGTTCTCTCTGCCCTGCAGCTGTATGTTCAAGTCCCGCTTGTTCATACTTGCTTCTCAAATAATGTTTTTCTCCTTGATTTTTATTTCGATTCCTTCTGGTTTCTATCTATGCCCTCATCACTTTTTTTTCCTTTTCTTTTAATTATACGTGTTCCAAAATTCCTCCCTTCCTTCCCAAGTCCATAAAGTACATACTTATTCACACTTCTGATTTGCCACAGCTTGACCACAGCCCACTTTCCTGAAATTTCCCAAAGTCCAATGCTGTGATTTCAAAAACAATGGTCTAGAAGAACTACTCTGTGTGTGCTTGCTGAACAGATCATGCTATTATGCTTGAAAAGGCTTATTCCACAACTGTGATATCTGTATAAGAAGATATAACTGTGAGCCGAGTCCAGCCAGGGCCATCTCACATTCATGTGTTTTGCCACATGAATTCTTAGTTAAGGATGCTAAGCATGTATTCCATTTTATTCCACTGTTAAAGACAGGGGAAATTATTTCCTCTGCATCTATTTTCATGTGTTCTAGCTAATCTCCTCTATTCCCTTTGAGGGTGGTTGGTGTTTAATTTGCAGTTTAAACATGGTACAATAATCTGGGAGGAAAAACAATATCTCTCCTACCCTCTAAGAGGAATTTCTCTTATCTCTCCAGTTTCACCATTTCCCTCTGTTTCTATAAATTCCAGGTTTCTGCCAGAGCAAACTTTCCTCATGGAAAACCCGTAACTTGGGCAGCCCTAGTGGGCCCCACAGTAAAGTAAATAGTCAAACTCAAACCTTATTAAATTATAGCATGCCTTCATCATTAAAGCAACGAAATGGAAAGGCCTCACTAATGTTGTCCAACTGGCTTCAGGTTATACTGTGCACTCTGGAAACAAGTTGACCAAGATCCGGCTATTCTACCTGGAAGCTTAGATATGCACTTGATAAGGAGTAGTCATGGAAGGGGATAGGGAAAGGGTTTCATTTTATGGATGTCATATACAGTCCCATATAAACTTATACTAGTATTCCAGAGAGAACCAAATCTTGGCATATTGTCTTTAGAGTGAGCTGTTGACTGGCTCAGATAATTCCAGAGGACAACATAGAGGGTAGAAAGGATTCTCAATCATTCCTTCATTCAGTCAAAACCCTGGATCTAAGAAAGCTGAATGATAGTATGTGAGTTATAAGTAGAGAATCTAGGAATTTTAAAAATCAACAAGTCATGTCTTTATTTCCACATCCATCCCCATGTCTGTCCTATTCTTTGCTGTGTGCCAGCAAACACACAGAAGCAAACCACCTCCATGAGGGTCTGATCACATCTTTAAGCAAAATGTAAAGTCACAAGTTGCAACTCATTGGTATCACAGTCAAACAGGCTTGAGGTTCAGATCATATCTAGATATTGCTGAAGTTGGTAACTATAACCTAAAATAGCCTATAATCATTTTGGTTATAGTGATTCTCCATGTGTTCTTTAATCTTAGAGTACAATATTTAATTGCTCTAATACTGTCATTTTCAGAACTTTCTATAATACTCTTCTATGCAATATAGAAGGGAGATGGTCCTTAGGTATAGTGGATTGATATAGAAAGACTTAATGTTGAGATTTGGAGTGTAAGAAGGAGTTTAAAATGTGAGGAGAGGAGTTAGGACATTGCAGGCATGAGGAAGCCTGACAGGGAAGGTACGGGGAGAGAAAAAAGCACCAATCATGTTTGGAGAGTAAAGACTTTTTTTTTTGACTGGATATTAGAGTGCCAAATTATCAAGGATGTCCTTGAATGGCAGGTGAAAAAATGTCTTCAGAATGTAACAGGAAGCTACTGAAGCGGAGAATCAGTATGGTTAGGTCAGTTCGTAAGGAAGATTAGCTTGGGAACCATAAAAACAATAGTTTAGAGTAGGGAGAAAAGGGAGACGGAGGAGTTGATCAGGGGTCTGTCAAAACAGGCTACTTGGAATTAACAAACCATCCTGTTAAATCCAATCCATCCCCATCCCCTTTCCTACTCTGCTCTCTTCAAACAAACAAACAAACCTATCTCTACAAGGGTTTAGGTCTGCCCTAGTATGATGGTGATAGAAATAGAATGGAGGAGATAGAAGGAAGTCTATGTTCTGGCAATAGTACTGACAGGACTTGACATCACAGACTGTGGTGGATGTAGACCTACAGCTCAGAAAAGACATCATGGGCAAAGATGTAGGTTTGGGGATCATCTATGTATGTGTACGGAGGAAATAAGGCCAAAGACACACTGATATATGAAAGTGCTTCCAAAGTATTATACACTGATCAAAAACATTATCTGATACTAGGTATTTACATATAGTATCATTACCTCATTTTTCATATAGCTAGGGCTAGAAAGATGGGCTCCCCAAAATACATGGGTCAGATAATGAAGTTTAGTGAATGAAATCTGTCAACTATTTTCAAGATGACCTATGGATACAAATTTTTTTTAAAATAACGCCATCCAAGTTGAGAAATTAATAGCTAAATGCAAATACGGCTTTTCATAGACCCAGATGACATTTCACTGTATAAGCAAATGACTGTAAATCTCTATTTTGAAAGTCATTTTCAATGGTCACATCATCCATCCATTCATTCAATAAATATTTATCAAGCATTTATTACATACAAAGTACTGAGTGAAATACAAACAAATCAGAATTGATTCCTGCTCTTATAAAGCTTATTATCCAGGAAGGAACATAAAGCTTATGCACAAACAACTTTGAATAGAAATAAGAATATGATAAACCTACAATAGAGATATGATCAAAGTGAGGAGTGTTCACAAAAGGGAGAGATCACTTCCGGCTGGAGGGATCTGGGAAGGCTTAGATAGAACTGATGAGGTGAAGCTGTAGGAGTACATGAGATCAGCAGAAGAGAGGGTGTAGAGGAGAAAGAAGAGGCCTAAAGAAAGAACCTTGGGGCACACCTACATTAAGGGAACAAGAAGAGAAGACATTCATAGCTAACCCTAAATCAGAAGGTAGTAGGTAGTATGTTTGCTTCATGTTATGGAGCCCAGCCTCATAATCTGCCATTATCTGATTAAACTGCTCATTATTCAGTCCTAGGCTACTGGGGATCCTATGATTCCAATATGATGAGGAAATAGACTTCTATCTTGTCCTCAGCCCACCCCCCTTATTTACTGGCAATACCAACATATTGAAGGATCAAGGTTTCTATTTTCAGTGGAATTTTTCTTTGGATGTAGTAGGAATGAAAGAAAGGGAAAGGATCCTCATATTTATCGCTCTTTCTCCTTTTTTGATATCAATATCAAGAAGCTGGATGCCTCTGCTCATAACAGGAATGAGAAATGTTCAGAGAAAAAGGATTTAATGTTCAGGGTGGTGCTTAGAGGTTTCCTCTATTGTTATCTAGTACTTGAGACATCTATGAGACATCTCTCCATTTTGAAAGTCATTTTCAATGGTCACATCACCCATCCATTCTTTCAATGTATATTTATCAAGCATTTGGTATATACAAAGCATTGAGTGAGATATAAATAAATCAGAATTGGTCCCTGTTCTTATAGGGCTTACTATCCAGGGGAGATCCTAAGGTTCATGCACAAACAGTTTTGAATAGAAATAAGAATCTGATAAACACACAACAGAGACATGATTAAAATGAGAAGAGGGGTCACAAAAAGGAAAGATAGACCCAAATATTTTCTTCCCAAATATAATGGAGGCTGAAAATTTTTGGTGAGATCACCACCATTAACAAACAGTAGGAAAATAAGAAGGTAGTCAAACCACCCATTTACCCAAAATCTTTAGAAGCAAAATAGACCCACTGTGTGTTTGCTCTTGTGCATAGATGTATGTGAGTGCCTGTGTGTACATATAGACGTGTGCATGCATATGTCTGTATGTGTGTATATTCATGTGGATGGGATTTAAGATGATTGGAAGAAAAGTGAACTAGTATTCAGCTAAACTCTTTTGAATATATGGGTGGAGTTGGTTGGTTTTCTGACTTTCATCATAAAAACCCCAGGGTGTTCTAACAGTAAATGTGGAATCATAAAAAAGACACAGACTTGGCATCCATTTGAATGTGTCCAAATGACTGAATGCCTCAATTTGTTTTAAAATTCCACAATATTAACATCCCAGAACCTTTGTGAGGTTTCCATCAGCACCCTTGCTGATAAAATTAGTTTGTACACCAGAAATACAATCTGAACTGTTTTTCAGATGATTCCTGCCCAAACCTAAATTCAGAGAATAGGTGTGGTTATTTTCTACATGCCAACTTATTGCTAAATGGTTCATGACTGTCAAAGAGTCTCTGCACTGTTCATCCCTAGATGAGACCTGCATTATCTTGATTTATCACTGGATTCGTGGGCCATCATCAACAGATAGGGTGGTGTCTGAGAAACCTGAGCGTGTGATCAGAAGTATTTCTTGCCAGTGGGTTGACTACAGGGAGATCCTGACTGAGGGTTTGATGAACTTTGCCAGCAGCCTAACAGGCATGAAATGTGTGTAGTTCTTCCAGTTATCAGTGAAAAAAATGTTCATTAAGAACCTACTATATGCCAGGTGAAGTAATAGGTGCTGAGGATTTCCCCAAGCCGCATGCCATGATGTGGGAGGTGTGCAATTAAGTATCTTCTATGTTTCTCTTTGGGGGAGAGTGAAGGAAAATCCATAAGCTCATGTCTTATTTGATCACTTGGCTGTAAATAGCTTTGGGATATTTCAGAATGAAACAACCATTGCAAGGTAAGATGTTATTATAAATACTGGTTGGTAATAACAGTAATTAGCATTCTCATAAAACGTAAACAAAGGAAATGGCAGAATACATCTTAATTATCTTGATTTTGAAGCTTAATGCCAAACCAAACAAACAAGTGAAATGGTCCTACTTGCTTTTGTCTTAATTTCAAATTGCCAACAAGTTGCTCCTGAATAGATTTCTGACTTCACGAGGAAACATATCAAAAGCCAATTGTAAAGGAAGGCTAGGGTATGAGATGAGAGAAGGTAACTATGACTACAGCACATATTTATAGTTAGATTTAAGAAAGAGAGAGCAAGAGGAAGGAAGGAAGGAAAGAAAGAAGAAAGGAAGAAAGGAAGGAAGAAAGGAAGGAAGGAAGGAAGGAAGGAAGGAAGGAAGGAAGGAAGGAAGGAAAAGAAAGAGCAGGCTAATAATGTTTCCACAAATTCCAGTTTGTTCACTCTTCCCCTACACCAACAGAAGCATGTTTCCCAGACCATTTTTCCCATTTCCATTTGAAAAGGGCACTGAGGAAAGGCAAAATCAATGAGCCAACTAAGTCTCAGAATCTATAATCTCCTGTCTGACTCCACACTGGTTTCAAGCCTCAAAGAGGAAACAGGCTTTCCTTCAAAATTTCCACAAACTTCTCTTTGGTGAAATTCCGTCAAGTGACAGACTACTACCAAGTAGTGTTCAATGTCTTCTGTATAACTCATGTCCCCAAGGAGACTTAGAGGCTTCAATATTATCTGATCCTCTTCAAGGGAGAAAGAAGTTATACTACTGGAATGCTCCCTGTCATTATGAAAATGCTTAAGAATAACACCCTGTGTTTGCCATAAATTAAAGGCCTGGTCCTTTCACGTCACAGAGGAAGGAGGTGTTCCCAGGTTTCCTTCCTCTGACACATGTGTGTGTGTGTGAGTGTATGTGTGGTATCCCTCTTCCATGCAACCAGCTGCACAGACATCCCCAACAGGAAATGCAAAACCTTCTTGTCCAGAGAAGGCTGGTTGGAACTTCACAGAGCAAAGCTGTGAGAAGCAAGAACCTTTTTCAGGAAGATCCTGGGGGGAAATGCCCTGACCTCTCTATTATTCTGTTTGTAAACTGCTATCTTGGAACATCCCTCTTTGGAAATTTTGTCCTGGGGGAGCAAAGAGGTAGATGTCTATTTAGAAAAGAGCTAATTCCATTACTTTGTTTCAAAGGGCCAAAGGAAAATCTTTGGTCTAGAGATGAAGGGCTTGGCCCATGTTTCATTTGTCTCTTTAAGCAAGGGTGTTTTTTGGTTGGGATTGGGATATTTCTCTCTCCGAAATGATAGAATTTTACAACGGAAAACAAACCATCTAGTCAAACCTCTTCAATTTCCAGATGAAGAAGCTGAGGTATAGAGGGCCAAGTGACTTGGCCAAGGTCACAAAGTTAGTACCTGGAAATAGATATAATGCAACCCTGCTTTGTAGAAAGAGAGAGTAAAACTACTTGTAGGTATAAAGAAACTATATTGTTTTGTACACTAACTTATCTTTTTGTTGTCCTTGTTCAGTTGTCTTCTGTTGTATCTGATTCTTCATGACTTCATTTGAGTTTTCTTGGGAAAGATATTGAAGTTGTTTGTCATCCCCTTCTTTACTCATTTCACAGATGAGGAAACCAAGGCAAATAGGGTCAAATGACTTAATCAGGGTCACACAACTCTGGAAGTTAAGTCTTCCTGACTCCCAGCTCAGCACTCTCTCCACTGCACCATCTAGCTACTCTATTCAAGTGAAAAATAAATACTCTTTCTGAGATATTTCTGTATCTTGTCAAATTGATTGATATCATATTGATGATGAATCACTTAATCTACAAATATTTATTAAATACCTACTACATGCCAGAAACTGTACTAGGTACTAGGAATAGAAAGACAAAAGAAAAATCAGCCTTGCCCTCATGAAATGTATTCTATCAGTAAAGACAACATGTACACATACAACTATATACCAATTATTTAAAAACAAACACAAATGACGGTGCTGATGATGATCTTAATATCACAAAATATAGCATCTCATTATTCTAAAGATACTTGGAATTTATCTCTATTAAGTCTACCTAAAGAAGTATTAGAATGCCCTCTACAACACCCTGACAAGTAATCATTCAGCTTCTTCTTGGAGACCTCCAGGAATGAGCTACCCACCGCCACCCAAGACAAGCCTTTTCAGTTTTGGACTAATCTAATGTTTTTGAGGATAATTATGCTTCCTATTAATAAATCCCAAAGCAGAAAGTATTAAGCAAATCTTGATATCATAGCCAGGTCTGGTACACCTAACTGATGTTCTGTCATGCTCTGAAAAAAGGTGCATGGACCACTTTGACCATAGGAAGCAAAAAATAGGACAATGATATCCTAGATGTAGAGTTTGAGGGGACCTCAGAGTTCTTCAAGCAATAAGGTAAGGTCCTTATGGTTATCTTGACATTGGTAGCCAAGAAAAGCTTGAGGAGATGGGGTAACTAATATTGACTCTGCCTCTAATTAGCTAAATGACCTTAGGTAAATTAGTAGTTTGCCTCATTTTCTTCACCTATAAAAATCAGTTGGAGAAGGAAATGGCAGATTCCTTTAGTATCTTTGCCAAGAAAATCCCAACTGGGGTCACAAAGAGTCAAACATGAATAAAATGACTGAACTACAACAAGCTTGTAAAGTGAGAGTGGAAAAAATGTTAGCTAGCTTTCCTTTTGACTCTAAAATTCTGTGATTTCTAATGAAACTATTTAAAATTAAATTGATGGAAGGTATTTGGGTATTCTGAAGCTACTAAAACTTGAACAATAGGTTTAAAAATAGGACTAGAAGAGGAAAATGACATGATCAATTCTTTAGGCTATAGGTAGTACAGATTGTCCTGAAGCAATAACTTCTGGTCCTTTGGGTGCCATGGTGAGGCATCCTTTCTTCATGTTTCCCACATTATTACTGCCTCCAGCTCAACTTCAGCATTCCATTTCCACTTAGTTCTTGCTTGTCTAGTGCTCTTGAGTTCAGGACTTAATGACTCAAAGCTAGTATTTAATAGAGCATCACTTCCTCTTTGTTGTCTTTTAATTCAACATCCACTTACAGGAATCTCTTCTGTTTGGGACAAGATGTAGATGGCATAGAAAGTAGAGAGATGACCTTGGAGAGAGGAAGACCTGGGTTCAAATCCCATTTCTGACATATACAGGTTGTGAGGCTATGGGAAAATCACAACTTCCAAACACTCCCAGACATCTCTCTGAGGCTATATGTGTCAGCTTTGTTATTGATTTGCATCATTAGAGAGTTTCCACATTAGAACACTGATGAAATCAAAGGTTAAGAACAAATTTTTTTATCAAAAAAGAAAAAATGAGCAAAACATTTTGTTACAATATAAGATACAAAGATGAGACATAGTCCTTGTTCTCACAGACTTCTGTCTAAGAGGGAGAGACAAAACCCAGGTCAATATAAAACAAGTTAGAAAATGATTGAATGCACACATTTAATAGAAAGGTTCAATTTCTCTTCTTAAATGAACTAATAATAAGGTGAGATCTTTGCAAATGATTGAGATATCATAGCGTAGTGGGAAAAACCCACTATATTGGGGAAGGCATGATTTCCGGCTCCAATGGTGGCACTAACTAGCTTATGAATTTGTTCACTGTGTGACCCTAAGCAATTTACTTCACCTCTGTCTACCAAGCAATTTCCTAATTTAAAAGGACAAAAACAATAGCACCCACCTCCCAGAGTTGTTATGAGGGTCAAAGGACATAATAATTGTAAAGTACTTAGTATAGTGCAGTGCCTGGATCATGGGAAGCACTATATAAATGTCAGTAAATACAAGTACTCTATATTGGGCTTGAATGCAATTAGTATAGAATGCCAAAAGTGATCAAATCAATGACTCTCTACTAAAAAAAATTGCAAATGCATTTGACTGAATTGATGTCATATGACTGGTAATGGCTTTGTTTCATGTTTAAAATATTTATGATATTATATATGTTAATAGTGTGTTTCTAATTTTTTTCTTATATTGGGAAATTTGGGAAACCAACATACCAGAAATACTGATAAAAAAAGTAACTTCTCTTTTAATCTGGATGCTGTCAGGTTATGAATTGGACTATTAAAAGAATGTGGTCAAAATGTTTGAAAACCGTTAAATATTTAAAGGGGTATATTTTGTTCTAAAATGGATAAATTATTTGGCTGTCATTATGAAATTGTATTTGATATTGAAGTTACATCTTTGAACCAACTTAACACTAATAGACCTTAATTTAGATACAAAGATGTCAATTTTGCGTTAGGGATTAATAGGCAATACAGAGTGGAAGTTTACAGTGGTAAGAGTTTTTCTAGGGTTTTCATTGGACTACAATGTATTTACTTTATATGTGAAATTCCAGAATGTATTTTTAATTTATAAAGGAAGAATAAATGAGATGTCCTTCTATGTGTTCATTGTTAACTGTTATTAAAACATAATCATAATAGTAGCCTAGTCCTAAGCTGTGATTAGTGAAATTTCACTGTGATAAAATCTCTTGGGCTTGTAGTGGTTCACCATTCAAGGGGAGTACCATGTGCTGGTCAAAGGAAATGATGTCTGACAACTGCTAAAGTTGGAGGTCTGTCCCTGAGAAACGTTGAGGGGATGATCGTACATAAGCAAAGGTGAGATTCTCTTGATTTAGTTTCACATTGTGCTATTTCCTTTCTGAACAAGAAATTTTCCCACTCGATTAATTCTGAGTCTGGCTATGATACCCTCTGGATAATGTGGAACTTTGCTGTACGACAGGCTGTTAACCATGACTCTTAATGTGGAATCAAGCAGAGGTAAGAGAAAGCTTTTTACCCCTCTGTTGGCTCATGTCAGGTCAATCTGTGCTCTTGAGGGGTCTGTCTTGATATTGTCATAACTATGTCCCTTCTTTTTCCTTTCATAGTATATTTCTATAAGTAGGACAGGTGAACAGAGGAAACAGTCATTGCAATACTGTCTATTAATTAATACTAAATACATTAATAGTAAAATTAATACTAAAACATCTGAATTACTACAATGGGACACAAGTTTAAAAGATCTTGGTATTTTTAATCTGTATCTGTGGTCAACTCCATACCCTATGCAACTAGGTATATGGGTTCTTTGACTTTCCGTACTCTTGCTAATAGTTATATTCATGTATAGGATTAGGTCCTTAAAGTACCTCATGCCTTCAAGATCATATGAGAAAAAAAAATATATATATATGTATGTATATATACACACATATATATACACGCATATATACATACATGCATATATATATCATCAAAAAAAAGGAACCTAAAACAAAGATGTAAAAGTTGTGTTTTTTTTTTAATTTAATGGAGTAGTAAACTTTGGGAAAGTAACAAGATTAGACCTAGAAATCTAAGAATTAGGATATGTGTGTGTGTGTGTGTGTGTTTGCGTATAAAATTGATTTCCAAATGTGTCTAATGGGTTTGAGCATGTTCTAGTAATGTTGTCAAAATTGGACTAGTCAAGTATTTTTAAATCATGTCCTCCTCCGATTTTGATGTATCTGTTTGATAATATTAAAGGATGGGGGGGCTCATTTTCCAAGTCAGGCCCTCTCCCGTTACCCTGTGGATGGCATTGTTCATACCTGGTACAGAGCTTGGGTAAAGACAGAAAGAGCAAGTGACATGTAAAGACTGAAATTTTCTTGATTTTGAGATAAATTATAGGTCTACAATTTGTTGTTCTCATAACTGTTGTTTATGGGGTTAGATCCATAAGGCTTGAGTTAGTTTTCACCACATGAACTAGATACAGGAAAAGCAAATTTAAAAGGCTGTACTGTCTTGTTACAGGTAGATTTTAGCAGAATTACCTAGAAATCTCTATAACGGAATTGGAACCAGAGAAGCACATCTACTAGGAGGAGCTTCCTTTAGAACTGTCCTGAGTATGAGGCCTATTCCAAGGGAAGATGTTTCCAAGAATCACATGACTACATGGGACATTTAGAACTCATGATGAAATGTGATGATCAAAAAACCATTGAGGGGTGACTAGGTGATGCTGTAGATAGAACACTGGCCCTGGAGTTAGGAGGACCTGAGTACAAATGTGACCTCAGACTGAAATTTCCTAGCTGTGTGATCCTGGCCAAGTCACTCAACCCCCGACAGCCTCCTCCCCAAATAAAAGAACATTGGGAGTAGTTTATCAGGTTGCAAGGAGATCAGATGCTATTTAATATTAGTAATAGTTTTTGTATGTTTTTAAGTGAAACATAGTATCTTTCTAAAACACAATTTAAGACCTCTATGATTCCAAATACTTACAAACCATTATCATATATCCTAATTAGAAGTAGCTTCCAGGTTAAAGAGGGAATAGTCTCAAAATATCTTATTAATCAATCACTTGATGTTCAAGGATGACAATTTATATGACTTCATCAAAAAAAAAACACAACAACGTATCAGCCAATTCATCCACTTTATGGAATCTTTCACCATCTTATTGAAATGGTATCTCCAAGGTTATCAAAATGATATTTGAACTTAAATATAAAACTCCTTAAAATTAGAGGTCCAATTGAAGCAGGCAAAGGCAAAACATATAAATAGTTTGGTTTTGTTCAGGTTAGATAAGGTTAAAGATTGAAGGACTTTTTTTTTAAAAACTGAAATCAAAGCTCAATGGATATGTCATGTTTAAAACAATTGTAGTGCCCTCTCTGAGGCAACCTCTGCCTTTAGAGTTCTGAAACCGCCTTTCCTCAGTGTCTCTAGTTTGTCCTTGGTGGATCTCTGTACCCCCAAACTGCTTTCAGCCACTGTTTCTCTAGGAACATCATTACATTGATGAGAATTCTACTTGGAGTACACAAGGTCATCACCTAGTTAATTGGAAAGAGAGAGAGAGAGAGAGAGAGAGAGAGAGAGAGATAGAGATAGAGACAGAGAGACAGAGACAGAGAGAGAGACAGAGAGAGAAGGAGAGAGAGAATTCACTTTCATTTTGCACTCTCTCACCAAGAGAAATTTTCTCTCAGGAGTCCTTTGCCACTCGATTTGAACAGCATTGGACTCAACTGCTGTTGGGATATTTGATTTCAAAATGGCTTACTGTTCCAAACTGACCATTACACCTAAAGCCAGAAGTACACCTGGTTTTTTCAGCCAATCACAATTTTGCTTAATGCCACCTTTTTTCATACAATGATACAAAACCACTATATTTCTTTCAAATTGATTAAGAACTTATTGACAAGTAGTTCGCTTTTCATTAATTGGCTGAACTGAATTTCCTGGGCCTTCAGTGATTATGTAAGTCCCTCCCTCTTAATACTAGTCTTAAAATAGTTTTTGGAATTGTTGAATTGACTACAATGGATTATAGATGTGTTATCATTAAGACATCAGGACTTGATCAATGGAAATTATGCCAGGAAAGATAGAAATAGTGCATCAATATCACTGTAGGCTTAATAAAAATTCAGCACTTAACCCCTCATGAAACACTACTTGGAGGCTAGAATGACACATAAGAAACTTTCTTTCATTCATAAATTAGCAGATGATAAATTCCCATGGTACTTACTACTACATATATACATTCCTCAAAATCACCTTGACATTTTGATTAATAAACTGTATTGGAACTAGACCTTTATCATAGAGATAACTGTTTTACACAATCTCCTGAACATAAAACTGATCCATAAAAAAAAAATTAAGAACAATCTGTTAAATAGATACCACCATGTCAATGACTTTTAATTTTTAAGCTATGGCCAGCAAAGAGTTTTCTAAGTATAGTAGTCTAGCAGAAGAAATTAAAATCATGAAAGATAAGGGACATATCATCCCCATCATCTTTTCTACTATTAGAGTTGTCCCAAAGATGCTTACACTGAACCAACAATAAGTAAGGTTATATCCCATAACGTTTATTTAATCATGAAAGGAGTCATTTGATCTGCCTGAGAAATAATTCAAAGAACATTAAACATACAAGAATAATAGTAGAGTACTGACCTGTCCCAAGATCATTGCAATCTGACTCATGTGGAATCAAGATGAGAATGAGATAAATACAACAACAATATTTGTATTTATAGGAAACTTTCCATTTGTAAAGTATTTTCTGCATGTGGGAAACAAAGGAAAGTTTCATTTCCATAAGGTCAAAACCTCTGAAAGGGAAAGTTGACCTGTGACCTAGCAGAGTCAGGTGAATAAGATCGGAAACTAATGCACAAGCCTGACCAGTCTGAGGGAAAGTCTATCAGAAAGGAGAAAACCCAATCCTGTTTGTTAATGATGTAAGTGAGCCTAGGAAAAGGTTGTGTGTGTTCGTCCCTTGTTGCCAAAGAAGACCGCACCATCAGAGAAATGATGACATGACTTGCATTTGACTTTGTTTTGAGTGAGGGAGGGCTGTGCAGGTCACCAGCCTCACTTCTACTTCAGGGCCATCTGAATCCAGTGACCTGATATTCATCAGGATGACTGGAGATGACCCAGGATGAGGCAGTTGGGGGTAAGTGACTTGCCCAAGGTAACACAGCTAGTGAGTATCTGAGGTGAAATGTGAACTCAGGTCCTCCTGACTCCTGTACTGGTGCTCTATCCACTGCACCAGAAGAACGGACCAATCCATCCTCTCATGGGAGGATCTATCTATCCTGCATGAACTTTATAAAACACCTTCACTTCCCTATCTTTTGTCTCTAATGCCCCCTTTCTGAAGAAGGGTGGAGTTCACCTTGGCCAAGGCATTCAATTCCTCTGAACTCCATTTTCATAAATTTTACTTGATACCTTTTCGTGTGTCACATTCGTCTCTAACACTGCACAATTTAGGTCATACCAGAATTGTTATCCTTATTTTGTAGGTGAAGAAACTAAGAATCCTGATACAGCCTTACGTGAGTAGAACCAGGAGAACATTATACATAGTAAATGCAACATTAAACGATGAACAACTGTGACTGACTTCCCTATTCTCAGCAATACAATGATCCAAGACAATTCCAAAGGATTCATACTGAAAATGCTCTCTATCTCCAGAGAAAGAAGTGATGGAATATGAATGTAGATCAAAGCATACTATTTTTCACTTTATTTTTTTTCATGTTTTTTTCCCCTTTGGTCTGTCTTCTTTTACAACATGGATACTATGGAAACAATGTTTTGCATGATTGCATATGTATAACCTATATAGAATTGTTTACCATCTCAAGGAGGGGAAGTTGAGAGAGGGAGAAAAATTGGAAATCAATTTTTTTGAATGAATGTTTAAAAAGTGTCTTTACATGTCATTGGAGAAAAAAATATTATTAAAAAAAAAACACAAGAAAGAAACTGAGGTTCTGAAAGGTTCTGGGATTTGCTGACGATCACAATGCCCTTTCAGGGGAGAGTGGTAGATTCAGAGATGGAAGAGACCTTGGAGAGCTTCTCCTCCACGTTACCCAGGACCCTCCTCATTTTAGAACTGAGGAAAGAGACGCAAGGAGGTTAAGTGACTACAGGACAATATTTTCACCTAGTTCTCCAGATTCCAAATTCCCAGCAAGATAATCTATGTGAATCTGAAATTCCAGTCAATTCTAACATTTTGTGCCTAACTACAGGTAGTCCTTGCTCAATCCACGTATGACGTTGAGCCCTCACTTGACAAGGCACTTTGGCTCTGAGAGATAGCTGTACTCCCTCCATCAAAGCAACCCATTTTAATGGGTAATAGAGAAATCCCTTTTGGTACCTCCTTTCTCTTTTAATTGGTAAAAGGGGAAGTTGCCCAGGGGAAAGTACCAGGTGGCACTTAAATAATAATCTCTAAAGGTTTATCCAGGAAGCTAAATGGGTCTGCAAACACATACACAATAGGAATGTCAAACCTTTCACCTTGAAAGAGCTTAAGCTTGAAAGGACTTCCCCTCAGGATAAACCCTGGTGGGGTTCTCTCCCTTTCTACCCACAAACAAAACTTCAGTCATTTCCCTAACATTTAAACTGGAGATTTCTCCAAAGATTACTGCTCTTCCAGCATACGTTGATCCTCCTGCAAGACAAATTTAGCTTTAAGTGTTTGTTTGTCTGTTTTTAAGTTGCCGAGCGGAATTGAATGTTTTTATGTTAACAGGGAAGATTTTGAAAATTATTATGAGAGTGCGATCCCCGTAGCCATCACTAAATCAGGCAGCTAGAAAAGGGAAGTGGAAAGGTTAGAGAATAGCAACATGATTATTTTAAGGGTCTACACTGGGCACTAGTCTCTGGCTCTCAATGAGTGGGCCAAGAGGAATAAATGCTAAGTTTCCCTCAACAAAAATCCTAAATTATTCCTCCCAAGAGTTTATTTATATATTCAAATATCTTTCTTTGTTAATAGAAATGAAAAGAAATTTATTATGAAAATATTTTATTTCAATGTGGTTTAAAAAAAGTATTAGGGCAAGACTGTAGAAAGTTAGATGAGCTAGAATGGATGGAGTGCCAGACTTGGAGATAGAAAGAACTGAGTTTAAATCCCAGCTGTGACACCAGTTCAAAAGCCATGAGCAATAAGTTACAATTTCTGAGTCTCAGTTTCCTTTAAAAAGAGAGAGACAGAGACAGAGACAGAGAGACAGATACAGAGAGAGAGAGAGAAAGAGAGAGAGAGATAGAGAGAGAGAGAGAGAGAATAGCTGCAGTTCACGCCTTATAGAGATGTTAGCAGAATCCTAGATTCACCATTGGAAGGAACTTTTAGAGATTATCCAGACTTAACCCCTTCATCTCACAGATAATGAAACTGAGGTCCAGCGGGGATAGAAACTTGTCCAAACACATATGAATAGTATGTGGAAGTCCTAGAATTTGAATCCAGATCCTCTAACTCCAAATTAGAGCTCAGTGCATATATGTGTATATATGTATATAATACATATATTTGGATGTTACATCCAAATATATGCATATAATGTATTTATGTGCATATATGTAAAACACTTAGCAAACATGAAAACACCACATTTTAATCACTATTATTTCTACAGTTCTTATGATAATTAGCAACATCAAGAAGAAAGTGAATTTCACTTGATCTGCAAAAACACAAACAGACATTAAATTGCATAGTTTTAGAACTGAATTCTTTCTACATATACCTCCTGAGTTTAATGGAATAATACATTTTTATGATTGATGTAGCTCGTTTTCTTAGTAGTGAGCTATTTTACAGGGATGGTGCAGGAATTAATGAGATACAATTTGTGAAACTTTTTCTTTGTATCCCTCAGAATAAAGTTACTTTATAGTTAATTAACATTAATTCTATGGGAGTAGAGCTTATGGTGACCACAGCTGCACTTAACTTCAGAGACAGAATTTTTCAACTCCAGCTCCTTACTGTACTGGTTACATAGTGACATTTTCCATCTTTATCATTGGCAACTTTGACTGAAAAGGAGATGAGGAATCATCATATATCTTCTGTTGATTTATGCTGACTTGAGCAAGCTAACCCATGCGTAGCACTTGTATTAAAGATGTGTACAGTATATGTGCAGGTGTTCGTAATACTGTGCGTTGTTTGTTGAGTGATGAAAGATCATCATTTCCCCAAAAGTTTATTGTCTCCTCCTTTCTCAGACTCTAAATCTTGAACGACTCAGGGGTCTTTCAAGAAATCCAAGTGCTCAAACACCAGTGAAAGACAAAATGTCTAGAGCATCTTCTCTTGGGTTTTTCACACTCCTCCACCAAACACTCCTTAGGGAAAAACATCCAGGAACCAGGTTTAAGATGGTAAACACCGCACAGGCGGATGGCCTTATCAAAGTTGAGCATACACTGGAAAAATCATTCGACTCCTGTTTGTCTCTTTCTTTGCCCTGCACTGTATTTAGTTTTCCACTCTGCCCACAGAATTCTCGGAGCCCACACATTTCACTAGGTTAGCACTTGAAAGACCTGACCTAATTCTTTCTAAAGAGACCTGAGGAATGTGTTAACTAGACAGCCTCCTCTGCAAAATAATGGGGTACCTTAGGAAGAAAATTGAATTTGAAATAAGGGGACTTGAGGTGTTAATTTGGTCAAGTCACTTAACTTCTATGGATCTCTTTCCTCATCTGTGAAATGGGGAGGGGGTGCACTAAATGATTTCTAAGTTTGATGCTATGAAATTTCTTCTTCCCTGAAAGGGAATTGCGTTTCTTCTCTTGGATATCCATTTCTCTTCTTGGATACCCAAAGAAAGAGCCAAGGAAACCATGTTTCTTATTCTTCCAATTGCTCAGTTGATAGATAAATATAGGCCCAAGGAATTCAATTACTTCCACATATTTAGTCTTTTAGCTCTAGATCGTGAATGACAAAGATATCATGAATTACCTCTTTTCACAGTGCTTGAAGTAGGAAGGTATCTTGGAAATCATCAGTCCAACCAATGGTACCAGTAAAATGCCCACATACAGAACTAGACTGGAGGAAAAGAGTAACCTGACAGGAGTGTGCTAGAGTCTACTCTTTCAGGTTCTTGAGTGGATTGTTAAATTTTCAGTAGTAGTATTTTTACCCCCAAAACTGACTAAAATCAGTTATTTGTTATTTTGTTGATTGTATAGACTCAAGAAAGTGATGGAGAAAATGTTAATGAAGCACTTTAAATTTTAAAGTGTATCATACATACTGGGTTTTGGGGAAAACTACTTGTTAAACCTTTACTAGCAGACCCCTGTGTATCTGATTGAAATGTAGCCAGAAATTGCTCCCTACTCCCAGCTCCAGCTCTACTACACAACATTCTTTTGATCCCTATTCCTGTGTGTCTGTTGTCTCTTTGTCCAGTGGGCCAATGGACCACTACTCCACCCCACCCCCATCAAGGACAGAAACATCCCTCTCCACCTCCATTTTCTCCCCACTCCACCCCCAGTAAATATCCATCAGGCAAATATCCATATTTTTTTGTGTGCTGTTCAGGTCCTGCTAAATCTCTGAGAGAAAAAAAAAATGACAGTAAGAGGAACAGAGAATGTCTAAGATAATGATAGCATTTACATGGCATCTAGTATTTGCCACATGCTGTGCTAACACTTTTTAGAAATATTATTGCAATTGATCCTCACAATAACTCTGCAAGGTAGGTATTGGTATTATCTCCATTTTATGGTTGAGGAAATTAAAGCCAATGGAAGTTAAGTGACTTGCTCAGGGTTACACATCTAAATGTCTAAGGCATATTTGAACTCAAGGCTTTCTCACTCCAGACTTTGCATACTATCTACTGTGCTACATTGCTGCCGTAAAATAGTTTATTTTGTAAATGTATTAATAAAATAAATTAATATAATACATTAATAACAGCATCAATAATACTCATAAATAAATAGAATGAATCAATAATATATCAATTAATAAATTCATTTTCTCCCCCTTTTAACTCTTCTTCACCCCTCCATCTCACTCCTTTTCCTCCCCCTCCATCCCTCAACAATAAACTGCTTGGAACAAATATGCATAGCAAAACTACTTCCCAATTCAGGTCCTCAAAACTTCTTGACCAGACTATTGAAACAAACTCCTAGTTCACATAGCCTTACCTTATCCCTTTAGTTGCTAGCGTCTGCATTGAAATGACCTTGTATTTCTTTTGTTTATATTTTCTTTGTCCCAAGGGAATGTAAGCTCCTTAAGAGTAGGAGATAGTTTATTTTTGTCTTTAAGTTCTTTTCCCTTAGCCCAGTGCCTGATATATAGTAGGTGCTTAACAGATGCATGTTGATGGATTGGTCGTTCTCCCTCTTTTTAATCTCTTTTTATCCATTTCCTTTCTTGAACTCCAATCTCTTCTCTGCATAGCTAACAAATGAATATTCTTGAAGCACAGATCTGACTATGGCACTATACCCATTCAGACAATTTTCAGTTAGTTCTCTATTGCTTCTAGGATAAACCATAATATCTTCAGTTTGGCATCTAAAGCCCTCCACAATTTTTCTCCCACCTCTCTTTCTAATCTTATGCTTTATTAATGCCATTAAACTCTCCAGCACAACTGAACTAGCCTGCAAGATGTTTCCTATCTACAACAATCCATGTCTTCTGAGCCTTTATAGTTTGTCTCCCAGAATAGGAATGCTTTCTCACATCACCTTGGATTCTGAGAACACTGACCTCTCTTACATCAAGTATAATCCAGGTGCTCCCTCTGACACAACTCCTTTTTTGATCTCCCTATATCATCCCCACCTTAATCCCTTTTAGCGTTCCATCAATAATGCAACTGCTTTGTATTACCTTCTCTATATTTTGTATTTACTCAGTGCAGACAAAACCCCTCTAGGAGAATAGAGGCTCCTTCTAATAAGTGCCTATTACTTGAAAATGAAAAAAAAAATTTTTAAATGTAACTTCTTTTGAGAGCAGATTTCTTTATTTGGCTTTGTCCTCCCAATACCAACTAGGCTTGTGCCTATCAGAGCTTTGATAAATTCTTACTGAATTTAATAACCCTATGATAAATGAGTGAATCCTGACCACCTTCCTCTGGGCTCCAACTTTAACTATTATCTCTCTCTTGTCCCATGATAGAATATATTAAGATTAAAGAATGCTGAGTAATCTCAGACATCCCAGGTTTTATTTTTTAGTCTCCCTGATTTTTAGTCAATGATTCAGCCATCATTTCGCATCATGTTTCCCCTACACAAGACTTCTCATATCATTGTAATTATGTTTCTTACTTCTGCCATGCTTTATTTCTGTCTTCCTCTCCTAATATTCAGATTAAAAAGGTTCCAATTCAAGAATGGGGCATCTGTCTTTCATGTATCTTCCTGTTAAGTAATATGCTTTTGTGTTATTGACATCTTATTTCACCTCTGATCCAATCTATATACTTTTTCTGGGAACAATGAATGATGCAAAATAAGTGGAATTCCAGAGAAAGTTGAAATTACTATCAAAATATTTTTAAAAACAAATTCATGGATCCCAAATTAAGAACATCTGCAAAGTAATTTCTTCCTTGGCATGATTATTATGCCTGGATTTCACTTTAATATGAATCCTTTTTCGCATAATGACAGGTTGCTATTATAGAATGAGGAAAAATATTTTGAAAATTAGTTTTAAAAATTAATATCTAATATCTACAAATATCTGTTTACCAGATATTTGTAGAGTGCTTTGAGTAAAACAGAAGAAAAGCTTTGCTATGAACATAAATGGTGCTACTACTGCTCATAAAATGAAAGATAGCTTTCAAGTGCTATCTTCTTGAGCCAACCCAAGCAGATTGTTTAGTGGGGGCTGCTGTTCACTCTTCATGATTCTAGAAATCCATCTTGGTAAGTCACTAGGCCATAGGAAGTTATTATATCCTGAGATCCTTGAGTCCACCAGTCACTGGAAAGAGATTGGCTCAGGATCAAAGGAATCCTTATGTCTCCTGAAAAGCTTTTACTTTTTCATAGTTTTCTCAGCTCTCTCTTTCTCCCTGCTAGGGCACCTTTCCCTCCCCCTAAACTGTCCCCATCTGCTCCTCTGCCAATTTGGCTTTTCATTAACAAAACGATGAATTGGCAAGTTAAGATGCTACCCCTGCTAGAAGGGTATAATTTAATCATATAATTGGAGCTAGAATTTTAAAGATATGAAAACTGAAGGGTAGAGTAGCTAACCAATCAAACAATCAACAAATATTTATCAAGTGTCTACTATATGCAGGCACTGTGCTAGATCCTAGTAATGCAGGTACAAAGAATAAAGCAATCCCTAGTAACTAGGAACTCATATTCTAATGAAGGAGACAACTGCATGTGTAAATCAATACAATATAAATATAAAATGGAAAAACTCCAAAGTACTTAAATTATAAACTAGTCTGAGAATGAAAGCATTTGGTGGGGGAGGTGGGGTTGGGTGAAGGAGAGGTTTGGAAAAGCTACATGAAGAAATGTTTTTAATTTCATCTTAAAGCCAGAGAGGGATTTTCTGAGGCAGAATAAAATAGAAAACACATTCTAGGCATGGGGGTGGTCAGTACAAAACTACAAAGAAAAGAAATGGAGTGTTGTGTGAGGAACAGAGAAAAAGCCAGTTTCTCAGGATCATAAAGTATGGGAGGGGGAAATAATGTTATTTGAGGTTGGAAAGATAGATTGGGGCCAGATTGTATAGATCCTTAAAAGCTAAACAGGTGAGTTCATACTTTATCCTAGAGACAATAGGAAGGTACTAGGGTTGGTTGAGAGGAAGAGTCACATGATCAGATCTGTACTTAACAAAAATTACTCTCTTAGTACTGCATAGTATAAATGGGAATGGTGATCAACCTGAATCAGGGAGATCAATTATAAAGCAGTTGCAAGCATGCAAAAGGTGACAAGAGCCTGAACCAAGTTGGTAGCTGTCTAAATGGAAAAAATTGGTTCGATGTGGGGGATGTTTTGAAGATAGAAATAGTAAAATACGGCAACTGATTAGATATGAGGAGTTATAGGAAGAAAGGAGTCACAGATAATGCCAAGGTCATGATCCTGGGAGACTGTGTACAGTGATGTCCTCAATAAAAATAGGAACATATGGAAGAAGATCAGTTTTGAGGGAGAAAGATCAGTTTAGTTTTAGATGTATTGAGTTTTAAGATGTTTCTCAAACATTTATTTTGAAATGTTCACTAGAGAATAGGGGATGTGGAACTAAAGCTCAGGAGAGTCAGGCTGGCTATGGATAAATAGATCCATGAATCATCTTCACGGAGATGATAAGTAAGCTGATGAGGGTAGTCAGAGACAAAATACAGAGGGAGAAGAAATGATGACATAGGAGGGAAGTGAAGGGAACAGTCACAGTTGAAGGGTTTAATACAGATCATCAGTCAGAAACACAGTCTGAGAAGGATGGTTAGGGAGAAGAATCAAGAGAAAGAACTGTTACAAAAACCTATAGAGAAGAGAGCATCCAGGAGGAGAGGTGCGTCAAGATTGCAAAGTCAGTAGATAGATTGAGAAGGATGAAGACTAAGGAAGACAATCACATTGAGGAATGAAGGGATGATGGGTAATTTTGGACAGAGTAGTTTCAGTTGAGTGATGAGGGAAGAAGTCAGATTTCAAAGCTGAAGAGCAAGTAAGGGGATGAGAAGTAAAAGGCTGTGAGTGTAGACAACTCTTTTTCAAGGAGTTTGACTGAGAAAGGGAGCAAGACTATAGGATGATAATGTAAGATGGTGACAGCATGTAGTGAAATGTTTTGTTTTGTCATTTTTTTAAGAATGGGGGAGACTTTGAAGGAGGTGGGGAATGATTGAGGACACCATCTGCTGGAGAGCATGGGAGGGTATGGGATCAAGTGCATAGATAGAAGAGTTGGCCTTGACAAGAAAGAGCAATCTCTATGTTAGAGACTGGGGAAAAGAGAGGAGAATGGAAGATGATATCAAGGGATTTTATGATAATATCAAGAGATAAAGAGAACAGGAGAAGAGGGAACTTACATTTTAAATTGCTCTGATTTTCTCCCTGAATTAAGAACAAGGTCCTCAGCTGAAGAGGTGGGGCGATAGAGATATGGGAGACTTGAAAAGGGAAAACATTTAAATAGCTTCTGTGAAGCTATCTTCTATGAGATAGAAAATCAAATAGGAACAAATTAAAAAGACTGCCTTGTTAACAGGGCTTAGTTGAGGTTAAATAACACATATTTGTAATCTAGGATAATAGATTTAAAACTGGGAGAGGCCACTTAGTCCAACACCCCCTCCTCATTTTACAGATGAGAAAATTGAAACCCAGGAAGGTTAAGTGACTAGCCCAAGGTCATATAGGCAGAGGCAAAACTAGCACTCAGCAAACAGTCAGTCAACTTGCACTTATTAAACACCTCCAAGGTCAGTCTTTGTCCCATTATTCTAGACAACCTAAGGTGAATGAAGTAGATGGCAAGGCTGACATTTGATTCCTTGAAGAATATTCACCACAATACCCACCATGCATTACCCATCCATAACTCTACTGAGAGAGGCCCTGATTGGCAAAATCTCTAGGGAAATGAAGTGAAAATCAGAGGCATGTTGAAGAGCTACCTTCCTCACCATGTGAACAGCTTCCAACCTCTCTCTCCATCTCCCTTTTCTCTGTCTCTCTCTCTCTGTATGTGTCTCTATCTCTGTATCTGTCTCCATCTGTTTCTGAATCTCTCTCCCTGTTTTTCTCTGTCTCTGTCTGTCTCTGTCCCTGTCTCTCCCCACCCCCCACCACGCCCAAAGCAACTTAGTCACCAATAGGCACTTATACAGGTAATTACTGTGAAATCATAGTTGATAACCTATGTACCAATATGGAGTAACATTTCCTTCTTCATATAAAGCAGCATGCAAGATGCCCCAAATCCAACTCCAGGTTAGAAGCTAGGTTGAATTTAAAACCTCATATCAAGGTGAAGCAGAGAAAGCTGGTCTCAGGATTAGTAAACTAATTAATAGAGCTCCTCCTTCCCTACACAAGTCCTGGCCATGCAATCCTTAGCATATTGCTTAAACTCTCTTTACTCTAGGCGACCTTCTAAAACTAGAAGTTGCACCCAGAACCTACCCTGAACCCCCTTTGGAGGTACCTTGGTAGATGAATTTTCTTTCTCCAGGAGTTCTCCCTATGATATCTCAGGTATAGTCTTTATCCCTATCTCTATTAGGATATAGACAATTCTTTCCCGCTGTGTAAGTTGTCCTACTAAACATTCAGATCCCTGGAAAGATGGGACAATCGTTATATCTTGTAGCCAAGGGGTTTAGAAGAGTAGTGTAAAATCCAAATAGAAAAGGAGGGACACTTAAGTCTTGTGTAGGTTACATATTGACCGAGAAAACCACATAGTAACATTATCTGTATTTTATTTTTATTTAAGCTCTATTATATTTTAAATATATATTATTATATTTTATTTTTATAACATATATATAATAGATTTATTATTTTAGCTTTATTATATATTTTAAAATATATATTACTATATTTTTATTTAGCTTTAGAAATATTTCCTGGGGCATCCTGGTGGCACAGTGAATAGAGCCTGACTCTGGCCCTGGAGTCAGGAGGATCTGAGTTCTGATCTGGCCTCTGACACTTACTAGCTATGTTACCTTGGGCAAGTCCCTTAACCCCAATTGCTTTGCCTTCCTTGCTCCAAAAAAATTTTTAAAATGTTTCCCAATTACAATTTAATCTTTTAGGGGCATTTGGGAATATTGTAACCTGGAAAACTTAAATACCTCTGATTTAGAGAAGTATAGAAATGCTGTTTCATACAAACGATTTCATTGAGCGTGAGTATCCCTTCCAGAGGCAGACAGTATAGTCTCTATGTCATAGAGTACATACATATTCCCGAGTTGCCATAGTCACCATAATCTAACCTTCTGTTAACATATCCAGCCTTCTGTGATCATGCCTTTCCCAACTGAGTCATCCTGGTCTGAGCATGAAAGGCACACTGTCTCCCTGGACCTACATTGATTACTCTTTGGTTTGGATTTATGATGCCATAGGTGTACTCTCAGGTGAGGAGGAGCTCTCCCTCAGTTTAACAGTTGCCTGGGGCACTGAGAGATAAAACAATTTGCCCAAGGTTTTACAGCTGTATCAGAAGGAAGAGCTGACGTGCTACACTTACTAATACCTGTGATACTTCTCCTTGGCAGCTTGGTAGGATGGTAAAATACTTAGACTCTACTGCTGTTGTTATCTGAGAAATTTGCATATGACAAAGGCGTAATTGCATTAGGACAGCAGAGAACTATACTAACACACAGCTGACAAATACAACTTGCCTCCAAGCTGGGCTAACAGCTAATATTATGCTGTAGCATGTTAGCCTCTAGTAAACTGTAAGCAATTTGACAGTAAATATTACCCTGTAGGAAGTAGCGAAAATGCCACAATGGACAGAGCACTGGGCTTGGAATCAGGAAGATTCATCTTCATGGGTTCAAATCTTGCCTCAAATACTTACTAGCTGTGTGACCTTAGGCAAGTCACTTAACCTTGTTTGCCTCAGTTTCCACAGCTGTAAAATGAGCTGATGAAAGAAGGAGGTGGAAAACCACTGCAGTATCTCTGCCACAAAAACTCTAAATGGAGTAACAAAGAGTCAGATAAAACTAAATAATAGTTACCACATAGTAGTATCTCATTCCTGTAATGGACCACTTAAGGTCCTTTACAGCTAAGCATCCCATCCCACAACTTCTTTTCCCCAAACACCTAGCACAGAACTCTTCACACAATAGATAACTTAAAAGGTTTGTTGTTATTATTTCTCCATTTTGTTGATGGGAAAATAAAAAAATAAATAAAAACAACAAACTATCACCCAACTTTCAGAATGTGGAAAAGTCAGTAAGGAAGCCAAAAAATGAAAGTCAGCTTTAGGAAAGCTATCTATAGCTCGCCAGGTCAGCATTCCCAGTTTTAGAAGGGCATACCCTGATCTCTAAAGAGTTGGGGGCACTTCACGAGGATCTTGAAATGCTTTGTCTTGACAAAGAAATTCAATTCATCAACAACAACAAAATTCTTCCCTTTCTTCCAGGTTCCAGGAACTGTGTTAGGACTACAGATACAAAAATGAAATGAATGGCTCTCCCTGCCTTCAAGGTACTTGAAATTCAATAGGACAGGAAGTTGAATATACAACTGCAAATAACTAACCCTCTTCATCCTCTTCAAAATGGCCTAGCACGTGGAATCTCAATGGAAAAATCAACCATATTCATTAGCACCGAATTATAGGAGGCAAAACAAGAGTTGGAGTCTTTTTTTCTAAGTACAATAAAGCTTCTCAAAGTGTTGCTGCCCCAGGAAGGATTCAAATTTAATCAACTAATGCCATGCTGCCCCAGGAAGGATTCAAATTTAATCAACTAATGCCAGGATTCTACTCTAGACCAGGCTTGTGGCAGCAGGGTCATAAGAAGAACTTGACTGAGAACTTGGAGAACTCATGGCAACCCAAGTACCCTGATTCCTGGACATTGCTTTGGAATGTGATTAGAAGAATTTGATTTAAGACAGTAAATTCTTCTTTTTTTTTGACTTGTAGAAGAGATTCAGTGAGTTCCTCCTTCAAGTCCACCCAACACCATTGAGATCTTACTTATCCTCCCAAGTGGAAGTGAACAGGATGTCAACAATATGATCTCTCAAGGTTTCTTCATTGTTTGCATAGCACAAGCTTCTATTTTATTAGTCTTTAAATGGAATTTCCTTTTAAATCCACATTAGATATTTTAAAACACTCCTTTGAAGGAACTAAAAGAATACTAAGGTGTTTTGTTTTGGGTTTTTTTTGCCTATCCTTGCAGATATTTTCCCTTTAAAATAGCAACAAGAGCTATAGATTCTTACCTGATCATATTTGTTGTAAAAAGTTTAAGAGCATTCTTTCCCACACTGGCACTGAAATGTGTTAACACATCCAGCCTTAATTTACTGGTCTATCTGCTAGTCAGAAAAGGAAGGGATGGGAAAGGAAAAGGGAAGGGGGAGAGATAAGGGAAAGGAAAAGAGAAGGGGATATTGATAGAGAAGGGAAAAGGAAAAGGGTAAGCTTCTTTATCTCTCTTTTTGTCTTTCTGCCTGTCTGTCTCTTCAGATTCTGTTTTCCTATGTAGGTCTCTCCATCTCTGTCTCTTCGTCTTTGTCTCTCCCTCTCTCTCTCTCTCTATCTCTCTCTCTCTTTCTTTCTCTGATTTTGTTTCTTTTTCTCTTTGTCTTTGTTTCTCCATCTGTCTCTGTATCTCTGTCTCTGTCTTTCTTTTTCTCCTTTATCCCAATTATTCAGGTATCAGGTCTCATCTCTGCCCTACATTGGGTCTGTCACGCTCTCAAGTTCATTTCACTTCTTTTCTCTTTGCAATTATACTTGAAGAAAAAAGAATAATTTATATAAAATTTCTCAGTTACCTTACTGCATACTGACTATAATTTCATCTTTCATCCCATCTCTTTATGTACATGATAAAAGCAACAATGCTGCCATATCCATTTTACAAATGAGGAAACCTAGATTCTAAGACATGTTCATGATTATACTGTGTATATTCCATCCCAGACATTACTGTATTATAAATCTCACACTCTTTCCACTGACCATGCTGTCTCTAAAGAAACTTTTCTTTCTAATATTGCTCTTTAACCATCACGAAAGCACTCATTTCATATCTGACCCTTTCTTAAAATCCCTCAAGTACTGAAAAATTTAGTCGCATTCTGTCTCTCTGTACATTTAAGCAAGTTCTCTGCACTCCCATGACTTTAGCTCTCACCCCAAGGTATATGACTAGAAAATCTTGATCTCCAACACTGAATTTCAGACATACATTTCCAGCTGACTGATAAATATCTCCATTTGGAGATTGTGCTATCATCCCCATCCCATCACCCTAAACTCATCATATTCAAAACTGGGTACATTGTCTTCTCTTAACCCACCCATACCATTTCTTGTTATTCAGTCACTTCAGTCATATCCAACTCTTCATGATTCCATTTTGAGTTTTCTTTGGTAATAATACTGGATATGTTTACCATTCCTTTTACTAATTTATTTTACAGATGAGGAAACTGAGGCAAAAAGGATTGATTTGCCCAGGGTCACATAGCTAGTAAGTGTTGAATTTGAACTCAGGTCTTCCTGACTCCAGGCCTGGCACTGCACCACCTTGTTTCCCCACCTATATCATACCCAACCCCCAAATTCCAGTCTCTCTCATTTCTATTGCTAGCACTAAGATTCTCCTGGTTGCTCAAGCTCAAAATCTGGTCTTAGTTATGTGTCAGGAAATAGCACAGTCGTATGACATGTCTAAGCAACATTAAACACCATGTAATCCAAATTTCTCATTCTACAGATGAGGAAACTGAAGACTATGAGTGTTAAATTATTTTCCCAAGATTACAAAGGCAGAAGTTAGCAGAGGTAGTATTTTAATCCAAGGCCTCTCACTCCAAATCCAACTCTAGAGCCGCTTCATCATCATGCTGCCTTCATCCCATTTCTTACCCATGTTGCCTATAAAAAATCCATTCACCCAGGAGAAGAAATAGTAAAAACCCTTCTTGTCCCAGAATAACTTTTATACAGGTTTTTTAAAAGGAGGTATTCTTCTTGGTATACATAATAAAGTCAACTGAAGAGAGAATCTAAGTTATCCCAATGAGATTAGTTTGTAGTACAGTTCTGAAGTCCCCTGTACCTAGAAAGAGCTAAGTATAGTCCAGAGATCTTGTTTAAGTAGCTAAGTTTTTAGTCAGTCTTTAAAAGGGAAAGCTAGGTGGCCCAGAGGATAGTGCAGTGGGCTTGGAGTCAGGAAGGTTTCCCTTCGAGAGTTCAAATCTGGCCTCAGATATGAGCTTATGTGACCCTGGGTAAGTCAGTTAACACTGTTTCCCTCAATTTCCTCATCTGTAAAATGAGCTGGAGAAGAAATGGCAAACTACAACTCCGTTATCTTTGCCAAGAATATCTCAAATGGGGTCATGCAATCAGATGTTAGTTAAAAAAAAAGATTAAACAAATATTTAAAAAGTGCTGAAGACAACTAGTTCCCTCTAAGCAGGGAAAAATTAAGCCAGTCTTATGTACACAAGGAATTAGCAAGTCAAAATAATGTTGTCTCTTATATTTCTAAGGCTGATGATTAATTTGGCGACCTTTAATCCAATCTGATCCAAATGAGCATTTATTTATTGTGTACCAATTACAATCAAGGGATTGTACTGGGGACATAAAGGGGAGGGGAAAGAGAAGCATATAGAATAGTAAGTGTCTACATGTTGTTTGTGGAATGAGAGAACATTAATAATAAGGGAGATTGGGAGAGATTTCCTGAAGGAGGGAGAACAGAGGTTGAGTCTTGAAGGGGATGAGGAGTTCTAAGATGCATGAGGGAGGAATGTGGGAGAGCCTTTGCAAAGGTGAGGAAGGTGGGAGACTGAACACTGAGTTCAAAGAACATGGAGTAGACCAGTTTGACAGACGTAGTTTAATGTTTCATCAGTCCTCTAGAAAATGTGTGCATTCATCAATGTGGGCATTCTTTGCTCTTACTCAGCCTCTAAGCCTTCCAAAAGACAGTTTCATGAGCAGTGTTGACCAAAGAAAGGCACATTCATCTCTTTGGCGCTGAGCTTCTCTGATTATAGCTAAAGTGATCTTTAACCAAAAGACCCATATCCTGGAGTTCACAATCTGCTAGAACAGCTTTTAAGAGTCCAAAGTTCAAAGGCAGCATAGTAGAATGGGCAGAGAGATGACCGCAGAATTCAGATGACCTGAGTTCATGTCCCTCTGAAATACAGTAGCTTTATCAGCCTTGACAAGTCATCCAATCTCTGAGAGCCTCAGATAGACTACGAATACAAAAAAAATTACCAGTCCACATTGGTAAAAGGATGACTTTCTCACCAGTGCTCCCTCTTTGCCACCTCCTCCCCAAATTATAAGGCTAGTTACAAAACAAACAAAAAAACGAACTGAGAGTCATCTCTATACCATGGGCAATGGTATCAGAGTTGGAATTTAGTGGAAAATATACCTTTAATAAATTTCACTAATTATTGTGATAAAGGAGAAAAGAAGAGCTTGATTAAAAACATAATTTGTTATTCTAAATTACTTCATCTGGTGATTTTAATAGATTAAAATAACCTCTCCACAATTTGTGCTACAGCAACAGAAGAATTCATCTCTTGTTCCCTTGAATGTTTTGATAATCTGGCATATCCTGAATCCCCTTTCCTCCTTGAGTCTAATGAATTTTGAAAATATATTCACATTTAGTCATGTTAATGATATTTTTTCTGTGTGTTTCCTTGGAAATATCACTGCTCTGCTACTACACTGGGAATTGACCTGGCAGGTGGGCTGTCAAGATACCCTCAAGCTTGGGAACTGATATTAATGTATTATGTAAACGATGAATTTTTTTTATCCTTTAGGATTGGGTGAAGGGAGGCTGTTATAGAACTCTACCTAGCATACTCATACACATGCTGTGGAACAATGGACTTAGAATGCTAGAATCTTTAACTAGAGTTGGTCCCAGACACCAAGCCTGTGTCATATATCCTACCTCATACAGGAGTACAACCTCCAAAGAGATGCATGAAAAATGTATAAAGACTCTGCTCACACACCTAACAAGATGGGGAATTCTTGACTTCATAATTCAATCCAATCCAACACAACAAGCATTTAAGAACCTGCTTTGCACAAGTAATCACACAAAGACAAAATAAAAGACATCCCTGCCCTAGGAAGCTCACATCATATTATTTTGTTCAGTCGTGTTCTACTCTTTATGACCCCATTTGGGGTTTTCTTGGCAAAGATACTGGAATGTTTTGCCTTTTTCTTTTCCAGCTCATTTTACAGATGAAGAAACTAAGGCAAAGAGGGTAAACTGGCTTGCCGTAGCCAGTCAACACCTGAGGCAGGATTTGAACTCAAGGAGTCTTCCTGATTCCAAGCCCAGTGCCCCATCCACTGTTGCACCTAATTAGCCACTACTATGCTTACCTTTGCAGTAACCTTTACTCCTCTGTGTGTTGCTTCTCTGATGCTTACATCCCTCAAATCTCTTTTATTCTAAGAACAAAAAATAAAAAACAAACAAAAGCTTCTCTAGATCCAGCTATTCTTGGTAAGCATGGTCCTGTTATCTCTCCTTTGGTGAAGCTTAACTCCTTGAGAAATCCAATCATTTTCCTTCCCTCTTATTGGATAACAAAGAAGAAAAAGTCTTCAGAGAGTTAAGAGTAAGTGACAGAAAGGCATTGATGGTTGTAGTGTCTAAATTAACCTTGGCCACCACTCTCAGGGCTCAGACATGTTTCCATTGATCAGTGAGTGGATTCTTCCTCCACCACTGGTGCAGATGGTAGTCTGCCATGCCTTCTTCCATGTCACACTTTCCTGTGTCTTTCTAGAAATTCTAGATAAACATCCATCCAATGCACTACACCCTTCCCTTTAATTCCCTTGATTATTTCATGTACGCTAGTGTAGTGCCCAAAGTGTTCATCTCTTAGACCCCTTTTTTGCCACAGGCCTTTCCCAATTTCTCTTCTGATTATACTTGTTTTTGATGATGTCTCCTACCATCAATATTATTAGCACAGAATCTGTAATTATTTTCATGGTGACATTTTTACAAATTCTACTCTTATGTACTACAACTAGAAGATGATAAAATGTTTCATGAATTCATATATCGTGTTATTTTGGGATATTACGAACAACAGCTAACGTTTATATGGTATTTAAGGCTTGCAAAGTAATTTGCAAGTATTATTTCATCTTATCCTGGCAACCCTGAGAGATAAATGTTATTACTAACCCCATTTTTACTGTTGAGAAAAATGAAGCATAAAGTTAAATGGCGCAGCTAGAAAATGTTTTAACCTAGATTTGAACTCAGATCTTTCCGAGCAAACTCTCTCTCCATTACATAGCCTTACCATACAAATTCCTTTGTCTCCTCAAGGGGAAGCAGTTACCCTTCCATTTGCATGCAATTTCCTTTTGTTTTCCAGTTTCCTATTTTCATGGACCATTCCTCCACTTACCAGACCATTCCATGCCAGGCTGACTCTACTGGCAACATCACACCCACCTCCTCCTCACTGGTAACTTGGACTCTATCCCCTGGCTCCCTCAGCTCCAATAGATCAACTTTTGCTTTGTCTTACAGAGTCCTAGGCCCCCACTCCTTTTCCTTGATTTTTCCATGCCATGCTACCTCCTCCCTATCTGACTTTTCAGTATCTCTTCATGTATTTGTCTTCCCCCATTAGAATATAATTGCCTTGAGAGCAGAAGTTTTTTCTTGTATTTTTATCCTTTGTACTTAGCACAGTGCCTGACACATAGTGAGAACTTAAAAATGCTCTATTTATCTGTCTATCTTTCTCTGTCTCTCTCTATGTATGTCTATATATCTGGATGGAAGTATCTATGTATAAATCACATTCATTTATTGTGAGAATGTCAAGGTTGGTATTATTCAGTTTCTCTAGTAAGATGCCAATCAATGAATCCATGGACAGGGATTTCATATGTGCAATACTAACAGATAAGCTAGAAAGAAGAGTAAAAACTAAGATCAGCAATAATTTTCCTATGTAAATATTGATTACAATGCATTTGAAGTGGAACATACAAGAGGATATCATCTTGTGAGAAATATGTATCATATTCTTTATGCTTCACCACCCCAAATAATGAGTCTCTCTCTGTGCCAGCTAAGTTTGTGCTTCCAGGAATTAGGAACAGGCTAATTAACCTCAGATGCTTTTAGGAATCCAATCAAGTGAGCCTTTAGGTTAAATCTAAGCACATTTTCCTACTGACTTCCCAAGATGCAGCTGACCAAGCAACTCATTAACAGAAGCCATTTCCAAACATATCTGTATATTCTAGCAACAACCTGATAGTGATAAGCAATTGGGAGTTAAGAAATGTCTCCAGAAATATGTGTAAATAAAATCTCCCCTCTTGAAAATATTGGAATAGCCTGAGTAGAAGGTATTTTTCTCCTAGCTCTCTATACCGTACGCTCTAGAATCTCAAACATTTATTCCCTAACATACTAAACCAGTTATGAAGATTCAGATTACATTTAAAAAAACACAAACTCCATGTTTGTTTTTCTAATAGAAAATTAAGGTGTCTGTGGTATACCCCAAATCCTCAGTAAGCATCCATATATTCTTTAAGCACATTAATCACCAAAGCAGTTTTCAAGTTACTAAAATTCTGAGATTTCATCTCATACCATATAAATGGGCAAAGATGACTAAGAGAGAGACAGAGACAGAGAATGAAGTCAACATTGGAGGAACTACGGAAAGACAACACTGCTGTTGGAACTGTGAGTTCTCCAGGTCATAGGATCATAGATTCAGAACTGGATGGCCTCTTAGAGACCATTAACTTTTGTTTTATAGAGGAAGGAACTGAGGCAGAGACAGGTTAAATGACTTGCCCAAGGTCATATAGCCGGTACAAGTTAGGATTTGAATTCAGGCCTTCCTAAGCCAAGACCAATACCCTACCCACTACTCAGAAGTATCAGACATAGGACCTTTCAGCTACATGCTGAAAGAGCACTCTCTACTATGTAGAACTAAATTAAAATGTAATCAGAAAATATTTAGCAGAATAAAAATACAATAGAACATGGATAATGTTATACTATGAGTACTATGTAATTCTAAGTCAATATATAGCTGGTTTAGTGGCTTATTTCTATGAGTTGACACCAGTGCACTCTAAAATACTGTCTCATAATCATTTTGAATGGGAAATAGGTAGTAGAAACCCATTCTAGACAGGAGATGGATATTGGAGAACCATTCTGGAAGGCAATTTGAAATTATTCAAGAAAAGTGATTAACGTATTCACATTCTTTGGCCAAGCAAATTCATTAATAACCCATTATGACCAAAATATATTTCCAAGGAACTCAAAGATACAAAAATTCTGAATATGCCAAAATATTCAGAGCAGTTCCCTTTACAGTAGCAAAGAACTGGAAACAAAAAGGTGTCTTCTGAGAAATGACAAAAAAAATTGGGTCCATGCATTTAATGAAATGTAACTGTACACTAAGAAATGATTAATGTGAGAAATTCAGACAAACTTAAAAAGATTCTCATGAACTGATACAGAGAGAAATAAATAGAAACAAAAGAATGACTGCAATAATGTGAATGAAACAGTACTGACCTCAATAATGTAAATGAAAAGATCACTAAATGAAAGCCAAATGTTGAGTAATTAAAATTAAGGCTAGGTTGTGAAATCCAACTCTCTTCTCAGTAAGAGGCTGGGTACTACTAAGGCTGAATGTTGTTTAAATTGCCAGATGTAGGCTCTGTTTCATGATGTTTTGTTTAACTGTATTTCTTTTTTATATTGGAGCATTCAATAGTGGAAAGAGGGGAGAAGAGTAGAAATTTCCAAAATTATTCTGGGCTAAAAAGAAAAAAAAGTAGAAAAAACTATAAATCCCATCAGCAATATGGTTTAATATTACAGTATAATTATCCTTGTATATACCCTCTTTTAGCTCATTGAAAGTATTGATATACTTAGGATGAGAATACGGAAAAATATGAAAAATCTACTCACCACTTAGGATCGGGAAAGAATTATATCTATATTTTAGGGCATGAAAGGAAAGAACACTGACAACACAGAATAAGGATGGAGAACTGAAGTTGAAACCTATACGGAGAGATGGTGAAGGAAGGAAAAATAATATATGGAAAACATCAATTTTTATAAATGGGCAATTATTTGAAAGAAGCTGTGTCAGGTACATTAGGTAGGAGTTTAAAATGTATTATTCACAGAAAAATATGCGACCAGTTATCTAAGGACTTGGTCGTAATTTCTCCCATTTCAGTATTTTTCTATATTTCATATTCATCTCTAACCTCTGAGAAAGATTCTAAGAGCACTATTACTTATCCACATAAAATAATTTCTTACTTGAAATATTTGAAACTTCATTATGTCAGAAAAATTTGAATAGAATTCTCACCAGAAAATATTAGGACACAAGCAAATGAAATTTAAGCCTGTAACCTAAAGCAGATATAAGACTACACGGGAGTTGATTTTTTCAGTAACCTCTTTTTAATGCAAATCTGTAGTTTAAATGGCATCATCTACACAAATATTAAAGATAACTCTATGCTATAGGTGATGGAATTATACATTTATGTGTAAAATATATGTTTATATACATGTGTGTATATATTTACACAGAGGATGAACATGCACATGTACATGTTGACCTATATCTGCATATATATGTTGGAAAATCAAGATTATGGGTGGTTTATTATATTTAAGTCTGCATGGAAAAAGATTATATGCACATGTGTATCTAAATATATGTTTTTATTTCCAACGTGTCACCATGCTATCTATGGAAAGTGACAGGCTAGGTTGCCATGGAGACAAAAGGAAAGACACTAGCTACTACATCTGAATGTCAATTACCAAACAGCTCTTCTCTCTGGAACTTTTAAATCGGTTGCCACAGTAACTCATAGGACTGGCTCAGTTTATCAAAATTATTTACAAATGGAATTTTAAAAAAAGCCAGAATCTGCTAGATTTTAGCTATCTTGTCCTATTTGTAAGAAAAAATTTGAACAGATTGAATGAGGGCTCCTTCCCTCAGCTTGGTGGTAAACACACAAAGTCACAGCCATGTCTTTGTCTGCTGTCTGTTTGCCTCCCTTACTCACACTGTAATTTTCTCTGTGCTTATTTTAAAAACACCAGAGGTGTCAGCAGGTAGATACCTCCTGGTGTTTCCATTTGCGTTTCTGATTAGCCTGAATTGAGTGGTGCAAAATGGTTTTCTAACAAGTTCTTTTGATTCCAGGAAATGTGGGCTGTGTCTACACACTAAGACTGGTCCAGCAGCTTTAACTGAACTCATCAGCTTAAACAACCGTTTAGTGGTCCTATTATTGACCATCCAATTTAATCAAAACACAGAACTTATTTGTGGATCATCTTATTTATATCATTTCCACGATTAATGATTTCCTGCTTATGATGTTTTCCTTTCAGCTAAAATAACAATGTAATGGCATTTGGAAAATGTTTGCCCACAGCGTTGTTTAATATCTCTTGCTGGAAATAATAAAGAAAAAAAAATCCCTGCTGGCATGACCAGGGGAGGCCATTCTAAACCTCTAAATACTGAAGACCTCAAAACAATTGAGTAGCAGCTAAACTCGGTCGTGTGCGTGTGTATGTGTGTGTGTGCGTGTCTGTGTGTGAGTGTGTGTGTGTGAAACTCCAACTCCCTATGTCTCCAAGGACAAGTCTATCTCTAATAAAATATGGCACATTTGTGTCATTTTGCTTCTAGTGACCAGCTCCATTATTGAAAATACCCAAGGACATTCCTACTCCTTTACATGTCCTGCCTCACTCCCAGATCCTTAATAGGTCTTGGTTCTCATTCTGTAAATGAAATAAACCAACAGGGAATCTGTCAAGTGTGAAATGAAAACTTCCAGAGGCTTGAGTCAACTACAAAGAGCTCCTGCTTCTTATCCTATGAACCCAAGACTTTCAATGTATAGTTTCTAGAAACTGATCTCCCTGCTGGACCCTTTCTTTGTGAAAGCATTAACATCAACAAACATTAGGTAATCACCTTGTGTGTGCAAAGCACTGTAATGGGCACTGGGAGGGTGGGAGGGTGGAGGGAAATGCAAAATGGAACAGTCCTTGCTCAGGAAGAATTTACATGCTACTGCAGGAAGTAGCATGAACCAAATAAACAAGTACAACTATGCAAAGAGCAACATAAAGTCATTTCAAGAGGGAAAGAGGTCACTTTAAAATAAGATATTTTGCTGGTAACATAGGCCTCACAAATTGGTTACAAAAAATTATGAGATTGGGCATAATACAGATATTGTAGATAGCCAAGTTCTATGACAACTGATTTGTTTGCTGGTTTTAATTGACTTTAAGTGGCCACACATTTATGTACACTCCAACTCCAAGTGTTATCTTTGGTAAATTCACCTTTCTGAAGAGCAAATATAGTCTATATCATAATCATCCAAGAGGGCCCATGTTCTTTTTCTGGTGTAACATGTAGGAAATGATGTCATTTTTGATAATTGTTTATCTTTGTTGTTAGTGATTTAAGATCAGGTAACTCTAATCACTTTATCTCAGCAACTAAGGTGATTATTAAGAGCAACATAGGTCCATATATATATGTGTATATGTATGTGCATGCCCAAATATGAAGGACTGAGTGGCATAATGGATAGGGAGTTTCCTTGGAGTATAAAAAATCTGAATTCAAGTGCTGGCCAACACATACTGACTCTGTGACAGGAAAGCTGTGTAACCTCTCAGTGGACCTGGTCAATTCTCTAAACATCCAAACTGAAGGGGAGATGTTGTTCTGTGTTGGTCCTACATCAGTGACTCAGTCTCTCCCTCTCTCTCTCTCTCTCTGTCACCCCAGAAATACATATCTCACACATACACACACATACACACACACAAAGAGTACTCATTTCTGTGTGCATATGTGTACATACATATAAAGCACACATATGCACATGTATGTATAATGTACATGGTGTTATACATAATTTTTATAGTGCATATATATTATGTTATTACATAGTATGTGCAATATAATCTATATTAATGGGGAAGTTAGGAAGTAGCGGATAGAGTGATGGACCTGAAGTCAGGAAGATTCATCTTCTGACTTCAAATCTAGACTCAAATACTAGCTATGTGACCCTGGGCAAGTCACTTAACCCTATTTGCCTCAGTTTCCTCATCTGTAGAATGAACTAAAGGAGGAAATGACCCACCACTCCAGTGTCTTTGCCAAGAAAATCCAAAATGGGATCATGAAGAGTTGGACAGAACTGAAACAACTGAATAACAATATATATCATGTATATAATATATTGCATTATGTGTGGGCATGTATGTATGTGTATGTGTTTGTGTGTGTGTGTGTGTAGACACACGCATATGTGTATATAACTTCCAGCTAATGAATTTTGATCTTGGAGTGCTTTGTAAAGAATAGAGCCTAAAATATTAGCTCTAAAGGGAGTAGAGATCTTCCAGCAACCCCAGCATTTTACAGATGAGGAATAATTGACTGTGTGTGGAAGCTGTTATCTTTGTTGTTACACAGTAATCTCAGGATTCCAAATAAAACTTGCTGGCTGAACACTGTTCTCAACCATATATGTCTGCTCTGAAGTTAGCCAAGCAAAAAATGAGAAGCAGGCTTAGGAGAGTCAGGACTTTCTGGAATTCATTATCATTTGGCCATCTCAGCCATTCAGATTGCTAGTACAACCCTCCACTGGAAACTGACCAATCTTCTGAACAAACTGTGGACAGGAAACACATATTACAGGAAGGCTCCAGAAGTATGGCAATAATTAAACTAAATGGTTTCTGAGACAAATAGGCCAGTTAATGGAGGTTGAGTGTACTTAAATTAGACACAATTTTTAAAAGATGAAAAGTTTATTTTTTAAATTTGTTTAGGTAGAATTTTTCCCCTTTTTTCTCCCAAAACTGCGTATCTCTCTTATCAAACATGGCAAAAGAAATTGGGAATGCAAATTAATAAAATGCTCTTAATACTTACAATAGAGAGCTGGCCTTGGAATCAGGGGGACTGGAGTCCAAGTTTGGAATCTCACATGACCAATTTCATCATGAGACCATGGATAATTTACTTATTTTTCCCGGTGTTCTAGGTAGTTCTCTGAGATTAAAAACTACAGTTGAGTTGCTAATCTGCATAGATAGATGGAGCCTCAATGAAGACAAACATACATATATGTATGTATATATATACATACATCTGTCTGTCTATCTATCTATCTATCAAACTATCTATATCCAGATCTGTGTATTGTGTATATAAATATATCCAACACATATTAATCCTTTTTATTCATCTAAATCTAACATTATGCTAAATAAAGTTTAATATTGATTTAATAACATGGAACTCAGGCAGACAGTATCCTAAACAGAGATGGGGGTTAGGGCACCTAGAGTTGAATCCCACCTCAGTCAGTTATTTACTGTGGGATCATCCTCTCTCTAAGCTTACTAAAACTCTAACCACTAAATACACTGTCCTTTTTTCAGATCTCTTTCTACTTTATCTCATTGCAGCTTTTCACAGCTCCCTCTCTTCCCGAATACATTCTCCATCTCTGGCTTCTGTGATTCTGCTATTTTCTCTTCTTACCTATTGGAATGTCTTTTTTCAGCTACCTCTGTTAGATCATCATCAGCATTTGGTACACTAAACAAGAGGCTCTGTGCTGGTCTCTCTTCTCTTCTCTCTTGGACACACAATTAGCACTTAATAAATATTTTTAAACATTCATTAATTTATTTTTTTGGTAATTTTATCAATTCACATGGATTCAATTCTCATCTCTTCTTGGATAGATCTTCCATTAGCCTATCAAAATCAACAGAACTAAAACAGAACTCTTCTTCCCACCAAAAAAAAAACCAAAACATTTTCCCCCCAAACTTCACAAATTCTAAAGAACTTGAAACTGAAGAGGTGCCCATCAATTGAACAACAGCTGAAAAACTATGGCATGTGAATGTAACAAAAAATTGTTTTGCCACAAGAAAGGATGAAAGGAACAGTACTAGAGAAACCTTGGAAGACTTATATGAATTGATGTGGAGCGAAGAAAACAGAACCAGGAAGATAATTTTTATGAAAACAACATCATGGTGAATACAAGAAACTTTGAAAGATTTAAGAATTCTGATCAATGCAGTGACATCAGTGCCTGACCCCCTGATTCCAGGGCATCAATAAATATGCATGCTACTTACCCACTAATAAAGCAGTGGTAGATTTAAAATGCATAAGGAGACATGCATTCTTTGGACATGGTCCTTAAGATGTCCTTAGACTCTACTTCCTGGAGCCAAGATGGCAGTGTAAACAGGAAATCACTGCAATTTTCCCATATCCACCTTCAAACAACCATAAAATAGAACCCCAAAACAAATCCTGGAAGAGTAAAATGAGAAAAAAGATTGGGTGAAACAATCTTCAAGCCCAAGAAACTTAGAAGATTGGCAGGAAAGTCTGTCTCACATGGGTAAAAGGGGAATGCAGTCCACAGCAAGAAGTGTCCCAGCAAGTCAGCAGCAATACCTACCTCAATAAATCATCAGGAGACCCTAAGCCCCAGTATGATGGAGCAGACAAAAACCAACAGCAGGACCCCCTCCATGCCTCAGCAGAGTCAGAAGAAAGGGCAGACTCCAGCTCTGAGAACCTCCATGTGATTTGATACAACCCTGGGTTAACAGGGAGCCATCAGTAGCTAGATCACCATGATGTGATTTGGTGTATCCCCAGGGAAATGCAGAAACACCCCGCTGGTCTTAGTACACACCAGACATTGCTACTAGCCACTAGAATCTCAACTCACGAGCACCTTAAGGTCTCCAGCAGCACCAGTCACTCTCCTCTTCCCCTCAGCACAGCACCAGACATGAGGGCCACCCATAGGTCTCAAGGAAACATCAGTGTAGCCTGTAGCCCCTGGCACAAGGAGCTTGAGACAGTGCCCCTTCTACCCCAGGAGCAGAGCTCAAATTTGAAAAAAGAAAAAAAAGATGAACAAACAACAACAACAACAAAGGAATCTGAGCAGAAAAAGTTATTATGGAAAAACTGAGCATAAATACATTGAGGGAAAAATGATCATGCAATGAAAAAGAGCATTTCAAGCTCATAAGGAGTCTTCTCCTTAATTTTATATATATATATATGTATATATATATGTATATATATATACATATATATATATGTATATATATTTATTATATATAATTAAACCAAAAATTTGATCTCCAACAACAAAACCTAAGAGAAGGATAAACAGGTATATATGTTGACAGTTAAATATGATGACCATAGACATATGCTGTTTATGGTGACAGATCAAATTCAAACTCAAAAGAGAACAACAGTGTCAAAATACTTATGGACAAAATCCAAACAAAAATGGAAAGTAGTCTCAAGCCAGAAAAACTAATGGAAGAGCTCAAAAAAGAGCTTAAAAATTATATGAGGTAGAAGAAAAGTTGGAAAAAGAAATGACAGTGATGCAAGAGAATTATGAAAAAAAGAACCAACATCTTGGAAAAAAGAAAACAATTGCTTTTGTAGTAGAATTGGTTAAATGGAAAAGGAGATACAAAAATCCATTGAAGAAAACAACTCCTTAAAAAGTACAATTTGCCAAGCAGAAAAGAAAGTACAAAAGCTAACTGAGGAAAACAATTCTTTAAAAGTTAACATTGGGCAAGTGGAAACCAATGACTCTATAAGACATCAAGAATCAATCAAATAAATTCAAAAGAATTTTGAGACAACATAAGAAAATGTAAAATATTTCATGGGAAAAACAACTGACTGAGAGAATAGATCTAGGAGAGTCCATTCCAGAATCATTGGACTACATGAAAGCCACAATCATAAGAAGCACTCAGGTAGCATCTTTCATAAGGAGAAGACCAGAACGAAACCAAAATTTTGATCTCCAATATCAAGAACCAAGAGAAGCATAAACAGGTAAAAAGGAAAAAGAAAACATAAGGGATTCAATAGAGCTAAACTGTCTAAATCCTTACATGCAAAAATGATACTTATAATTCTTAAAAATTGCACCACTAATAATATAAGGTAGAAGGAATATTCATAGACAGAGGGTATGGGTAAAAGGTAAATTTGAGGAAAAGACAAAAAAGAATAAGTAAGGAATGAGAAAGGAGTACAGTGCGTGCAGAAGAAAGGGGGAGGCAGAATGGGACAAACTATTTCACATGAAGAGGCACAAAAGACCTATTACAATGGAGGGGAAGGTGCGAGGGTGGAAAATGGGCAACTCTAGAACTTTATCCTAATCAGAATTGACTCAAAGAGGGAACAATATACACAATTAGAATTGACAGAAGAGAGGGCAGATCAAAGGAGGTGGTAAATAGAAATACTGGTGAGGAGGGAAGAAGTCAATGGAGAAAGAGTATAAACAGGAGGAAAAAAAAGGATAGAGGGAAATACAAAGTTAGTAATCATAAATGTGAATATGAATGAGATGAACTCTCCCCTAAAACAGAAATGGATAACACAGTGCGTCAAAAACCAGAATCCTACAATATGTTCTTTTCAAGAAACATACTTGAAGGAGAGAGACACACACAGAGTAAAGGTAAGGTACTGGAGAAGAAACTATTATGCTTCAGCTGAAAGTTTTAAAAAAAGCCAGCATCAGTAATCCTCATACCAAAATAAAAGCAAAAATAGATCTAAATGAAGAGAAAAGGAAGGAAACTACATCTTGCTCAAAGGTAACATAGACAATGAAGCAGTATCAATACTAAACATGTATGCACAAAGTGGTAGAGCATCCATTCTTAAATGAGAAGTTAAGTGAGTTACAGGAAGAAATAGGCAGCAAAACTATACTAATGAGGGACCTCAACTGTGCCCTCTCAGAAATCAACAAATCAACCACAAAATCAACAAGAAAGAAACTAAGGAGGTAAATAGAATAGTAGAAAACTTAGATATGACAGACAGTATCTTTTTCTCAGCAACACATGGCACCTACACAAAAATTGACCATGTATTAGGGCATAAAACCTCAAAATCAAATGTAGAAAGGCAGAAATATTAAATGTATTCTTCTTGGATCCTAATACAATAAAAATTACATTCAACAAAAGGCAGGGGAAAAACAGATTTAAAATTAATTGGAAACTAAATAATTTAATTCTAAAGAATAAGTGCACCAAAGAACAAATCATAGAAACAATTAAAAATTTCATTAAAGAGCATGACAACAATGAGACAACACATCAAAATTTATGGGATGTGACCAAAGCAGTAAATAGGGGACAATTTATTTTTCTAAATTCTTACATCAACAAAATGGAAAAAAGAACAGATTAATGAATTGGACATGCAACTAAAAAACTATAAAAAGAAAAAATTAAAAATCCTCAAGCACCAAATTGGGAATCCTGAAAAATCAAAGGTGAGATTCATAAGACTGGAAGCAAAACAAACAAAACAAAAAACACATTTAGGAGCTAGTTTATTGGCAAAAAAAAATATTTAGATAAGCCATTGGTTCTTTTAATTTAAGAAAAAAAGGAAGAAAACCAAATATCCAGTATCAAAAATGAAAAAGATGAAATCATCACTTTATTTTTTATGTATTTTTTTCCCTTTTGATCTGTTTCTTTTTTCATAACTGCGGCTAACATGGAAATATGTTTTACATGATAGCATATGTATAAGCTATATCAAATTGTCTACCATTTTTCAGGAGAGGGGAGGGGAGGGAGGAAGGAAGAAAGAAAAATTCACAACTCAAAATCGTAAAAATGAATGCTAAAAATTATCTTGATATAGAATTGGGGGGGGTAAATAAAATACTATTAATTTTTAAAAATGGTATCATCCTTTATGTCTAAATCATTCATCGATTTTGACCTTACCTTGGTATTCTGTGTGATGTGTTGGTCTATATTTAGTTTCTGCCAAACTATTTTCCAGTTTTCCCAGAAGTTTTGTTAAATGGTAAGTTCTTGTTCCAAAAGCTTAGATCTTAGGGTTTATCAAATCCAAATTACTATGGTCATTTACTACTGTGATTTCTGTACTTAATCTATTCCACTGATTCACCACTCTATTTCTTAACTAACACCAGATTGTTTTGGTGACTGCCACTTTGTCATATTGACTTGAAATCTAGAACTTCCAGACTACCTTTCTTCACATTTTTTCCATTTATTCCCTTGAATAAGGGAATTCCTTTTGTTTGTCCAGATGTATTTTGTTTTGATTTTTTTCTGCCTCTATAAAATAATTCTCTGGTAGTTTGATTGGTATGACATTGAATAAGTATACTAACTTGGAAGAATTGTTGTTTTTATTATACTGACATTCTCCACACACAAGCAATGATTATGTCTCCAATTGTTTATATCTGTCTTCATTTGTGTGAAAAGTGTTTTTAAGTGTCTTCATATAGTTCCTGGGTTTGGTTTGCAAATTGACTCCCAAATACCATATATCGTCTGCAGGTGTTTTAAATGGAAGTTATCTTTCTGTCTCTTGGTGGTGGATTTTGTTGGTAGTATGTTAAAATGTTGATGATTTATATGGGTTTATTTTATATCCTGCAACTTTGCTGAAGTTGTTAATTGCTTCAATTAGTTTTTTAGTTGATTCCCTAGGGTTCTCTATGTGTAAGGATGCTTATATTAAATATTATCTGCAAAGAGTGATACTTTTCTTTCCTTATTGCCTATTTTTATTCTTTCAATTTCTTTTTCTTGTATCATTGCTCTAGATAGCATTTCTAGTATAATATTGAATAGCAGTGGTGATAATAGACATCTTTGCTTCATTCTGATCTTACTGGAAAGATGTCAAGTTTATCTCTGTTACAGATAATGTTTGCTCTTGGTTTTATACAGATACTACTTATCACTTTAAGAAAGGCTCCTTTCCTATAATTCTAGGGTTATTGTGAAGATAAAGAAAATATCTCTAAAGTGCTTTTCAAACCTCAAAGCACTAGATAAATGGTACCTATTAATATTATTATTGGAGTCATCCTTTTCATCCTTCTCAGGTCCTTTGCTGGTTCATTATTCATATTATACCCTCTAGTTTCTCCAAACCCCTACTCTCTCGCTCTCTCTCTCTCTCTCTCTCTCTCTCTCTCTTGCTCTTTCTCCTTCTTTCACTCACCCCTGTCCCTCCTCCTTCTCTCTCTTTCTCTTTTTCCTTTCCTCCCTCCCCTTTCCCTCTCTCCACTCTTCAATTTGCCTAGGCTTATCAGATCATATTTATGCAAATGACTTCCAGTCTCTTCCCTGAGATTGTCTCACATCACAAATTGCCTAGCTGACATTTCAAACGGGATTCCCAGAGTTTTCGAAAACTCAACATGCTCAAAGCATAATTTTGGAGCATTTCTCTAACCCCACCACTCTCCCAAATGTTTCCCTTTCTGGCCAAGACACAAGGATTTTCCCACTCTCAGGTTCATAACTTTGGTATTGTCATCAGCTCTTCTCTCTCCCTCACCTTACATATTCAATTTTTGGCCAAATCTTGCCATTTCTACTTTCACAACTTCTCCCCCATCTGATTTCCTCTCCCTCCTCACACAGCAGCCACCTTAGTTCAGGTCCTCATTTTCTGTCACCTGGATTATTGAATTGTTCTCCTCCTTCCGTCTCTCCCCACTCCAGCCCATCTTCTTCACTATTACCAAAACGATTTTAAGTATAGGTCTGACTATGCAGCTCCTTCTTGACAATTCGAGCTGCTTCTCATTCTCTATAGCATGAAATGTAAATTCTTCTGTTTAGCTTTTAAAGTCCTTCACAAGCTTGCTCAAAGCTAGCATCATTCCTTCTCTCACATGAAGCCAAACTGTTACTCACATGTAATGCTTCATCTCCAATTTCTGTGCCTTTGCCCTGGACATCCTACATCGCGAGAATGCACTCATTTCTCACTTCTGCCTCACAGTCTCTGCCTTCAATATGCAGCTCAAGCATCACTTTCTATATAATGGGTTCATAACATTTTCTGTTTCATGGACCCTGTAGTCAACCTCTCCTCAGAATCATGTCTTTAAATTCACAAAATAAAATGTGTTATTTTACTACAAAGCAGACCAATTATACTGGAGATACAAAAAGAAGAATTACAAAGGAGACCAATTATATCGAAAAACAGTTATCAAAATATTTAAAAAAAACAAGTTTATGAACCCCAGATTAATAATCCTTGCTTTATATGAAGGCTTTCTGGATTTCCCCAATTGTTAACACCTGTTTTCCCAGATGACTTTGATTTTGGCAACTTTGTTTTATTTTCATTAATTCTTTTTATATTTATTTTGTGTGTACACATATATTTGTAAAAGTACATATGTGTGTGTGTATACACATAGTCATGTATACAGACAGTTCTCACTTTGCATAAGTGGACCATTCCAGAGACTTTTATATAAAGGGATTTTTTACTAAATAAGAATTCACCTGGATGTGGGGAAGGGATTGAAGTAGAAAAGGGAAGGAAGCAGGAAGGGGGCAGCATACCTGTGGAAGAAGGGGGCCAGTGGATGGTTCAAGAACATATGGGGGTCATGGGAAAAGAAACAAAAATAAAAGAAAGAACGCACAAGGCTGGGGCCAGCTGCTTGAAGGACTGACCAGAACAGAAAGGAATAACATAGGGGCCAAGAGGGCAGACACACAAACAGCTGAAGAGAAGAAGGCAAAGTTTCCCCTCTCAGAGTTGAGGGTCTGGCGCTAAGCTCCCAAACTGGCTGTGGTAGCACTCTCATAATTCTGCTTTTACTTAGCAGGTTGTTTTTGAATGGATTTCTTGTTTTGTGTTTGTTTGTTTGTTTGTTTTTGGTGGGGGGAAGAGGCTGTGGAGAGCTGAGTGGAGAGGCAGGAGAGGAGAGAACACAGGACAGTAAAGTTAACATAGATATTTTATAAAATGCAGATTTTTCAGAATTCTTTATATAAAGTTGAAATGTGCAATGTGAATCTACATAAAGCAAGAACTTTCTGTACACATATATATACATACATACAAATATGGATATATATGCATACATAAACACACAAATGCACACACACATGCACAGCAACAACTCTGTACTCCCTATGTGAATGTTATCTCCTTCTGAATGAGGATTGTTTCATTCTTTGTACTTGCATCCCCTGGGTCTAGTATGGTGTCAGTGCTCAGTACATAATAGCTACTGAATAACTACTTCTGCAGTCATTCATTTGTATACTCTATGTGAAATAAAACTTGCCTAATATCTGTTCCCTAAACTCCACAGACCATCTTCTATCTCTCTGCCTTTCAGCAGGCTGCTCTCCATGTGTGATGCACTCCCTCCTTTCTGCTATCTCTTAGAATTCTTAGCTTCATTCATGGTCTGCTTCAAATGTCACCTCCTATAAGAAGGCTGCTCTACAAACCAAATGGAGATGCCAGTGATTCCCCTAGGCCTAAATTTATTAGAAGAAATGGAAATGGTTGACATAGTAGCTAAAAATACTGAGTCTAACTGAGATTTGAGTTAAAATCCTGCCTCAGACACTAGCTGTGTGATCCTGGATTTCTACCTGCCTCAAGTATCCTCAACTATAAAACAGAGGCAATAAAAGTCCCTGTCTTACAAGGTTTTTATGGAACTCAAATGAGGTAGTATTTATAAGAAGCACTTAATGTAGTGCCTGGTAGATGCTATAGAAATATTTCTTCTGTTCCAAATGTTTCCTCTCTTTCTAAAATCTTCCTTGCATCCGTATAAGCAGTTATTTAATCTCATCTTTGCCTTGGGAGAACTCAAAATTAGGTCAAGGGAATTATGCCCAGGTATGATTTGGCCAGGATGGCCTCCTAGGGCCTCCCACTTCTGAATTTCTGTTTCTCTTTGGAAATGGAAGGGTACTTGTATGGTTTCTATATCACTCCCTTTGCAACCTCTTATCACCTGTTTCTAAAAAGAGCAAAGTAGGGCAGGCTCAAAACTTTCTGGAGTAAATATTGGCAAACACTAACCCTTTCAGAGGCTTTGCATACAAATCTTTTGTGTAAATATAGTTCACATTGTCAATACAAAGCTTGGGGAAATGAGTTTATGGGAAGAAAACAGAACTGTTTGATTGTTCTGAGAGATCCGGGAATTCTGTGTCCTCCAACTTCTTAGACAGTCACAACTGCTTCCAGAACTGTCCCCCAACCTATCCCCTGTCTTGCCTTCTGCAGAGCAGACTCTCTGTTGCTCTTTTCTCTGGCATTAATGGAAGCCAAGTTCATGTAGGACTACTTCCAAGGAGAGACTCAAGGGCCCTCACCGGGACTCTGACAAAGTTAGCTTTGCCAAAGGGAATGGAGGGATCAGGGACAAATCTTGACTTATCCAGTCATTTAAACCTACAAGCTCTCCCCGACCTGTGCAAACGCTCTTCATTAAACACACACACTTGCCATCCAGAAGTTTTTAACAAAACAATCTGAAAACAAGGTACACTTCTACCATTTCCCTCAGGATAAACTTCCTGTGAGTACTCTCAAGTTTCTTGATAGCAGAAGGAGGTTAAGTAAACGCTGAAAGCAGACCATTAGCCCTGCAAGGCTGGAGTTTTGAATGGCCTCCAAATTCCAAGGCTGCCACTTCATTCTGATATTCGCTTTCTAATCCAAGTAGATTAAGGCTATTTGTAAACATTAACTCACAGATTTTTTAAAAACACTTCTTCCCAGCATGGTAGATGACTGGAAGTGAAGAACATGCTTTCAAGTTCTTTCATCTAGAGATCAGAAATAGGGAGCTTTAAAATGTCAATTTGGGGAATTTTCCAATACTATCTGATTTTGTCACAGACCACGTCAACTCATAAGCAACTAGGTGCGGCAGTAGATAGAGTGCCAGGCCTGGAGTCAGGAAGATTCCTCTTTCTGAGTTCAAATTTGGCTGCGGGCACTTACTAGCTATGTGACCCTGGGCAAATTACTTAACCCTGCTTGCCTCAGTTTCCTCATTTGTAAAATGAGCTGGAAAAGGAAATGGCAAACCACTCCAGTGTCTCTGCCAAGACCCAAATGGTATCACAAAGAGGCACAACTCAACCACAATCCACAACTCATGTTTCTATTCTGCATTAAGTTTCACAAAACATCTTTAGCCAGCCCCTTAACTGAATCCTGACACTGGGGGCCTTCTTTGAACTAAGCTGCCAAGCACTCAAACTCTACCACAGAGAAGACAACTCCTATGGGCTGGCCACGTTGTTTAAATGTCAAATGTATGCTTGCCAAAGAGAATATTTTATGGACAACTCACACAGAGCAGGCACTCGCATGGTGGTAAGAAGAAGTGATACAAGCACACTCTCAAGGTCTCTATTAAGAACTTTGGAATTGATTGTGTGACATGGGAGATACAGGCACAGGATTGCTCAGCATGGAGTGCCCTGATCAGAGAAGGAACAGTGCTCTGTGACCAAATCAGAATTGAAGTAGCTCAAAAGAAATTTAGGATTCTCAAATTTAGAGAATTCAACCCAAATGTTCACATGGACTATTTGTATACAACAGGTGGTAGAACATTCCCAGCTTGTATTGGTCTGATCAGTCACAGTTGGATGCATTGTAACTGGACCCTAAGATGGTGATATCATTTGGTCCTCTTGGAGAATGAAGGACAATAACCAACTCAACCCCTCAATTAAATAGTTAAGATGAGGAAATGGAGACATCTAAAAATCAACTGACTTACTGATGTTCACCCCAACAGGCAGCCTTTGAATTCAAGTTGCCTTACTGTAAGTATAGTTCTTAGCCTGAGGTCATGATCTTATACTTTTGGGGTTTGTTTTGGTTTTTTATTCCTTTGCTCTTGGTTTGGGGGACACATCTAAAATATTTTGGTAACTATATTTTAATATAGTTAACATTTAAAAACATTCTTCTAAGGAGGGGTTCATAGGCTTCACAGGACTATCAAAAAGAGCCATAAAGTGGTATGCAGGCAAGTGTTTAACAACCATCTCTGGGTGGGGAAAAATGACAGCAGAGGTTAACCTGCATTTTTAACACTTTCTCCATCACTTTCTTTCCTCAAGGCAAACAACAAAACAAGGAATGAAGACTTGATTTCTAACCTTTGCCAGTTTCCAAAGTGCAAATGCTCCCACTGAAAATTTAACAAGATTTGTCTTATCCTGCAGCCATGACACCAAAAATGTAAAAGAATCTCTGCTCTGAGTCCTCTGCCTCTGCTGTGGTCACGAAGACTCTGCTTTCAAGTCTCTGAACAAACTCCAACCAAAGGAAGCCTGGCATTATGTCCATAGGATTGACCTAACAGTCAGTCCAAAAGCCCTGCATTCTAATTTTGTCTGGCACCCTGAACTTGTCAGCACCCTCACACAATTCTCTAAGAACATAAATTATAAGTGTAATGGGAGCCCTCATCCCCCAATAAACCTGATAAGATTACAGGGCTATAAATTTATTGAAAGGAAACCTCCCACGGAGGTGGACATGTACTAGCCCCTTGCTGAGAGGACACAGAGTACTCCTAGGATTGCACAAGTCCTACCTTAGGAATGAGTCCTTTCCCCAATCCTCTGGCTGTAAATTTTCCCTCTCACATTACCTGCCATCTACTCTGTATTTATCTTGTATTTGCAGAGTTATTTGCATGTTATCTCCCCACACTGGAAAATAAGCTCCGCTTGAATAATAACAAAAAAAAAAATTTCTATGGCATTTCCCATCTGTGGCTTCACCTGATCCTCACAACAATCTTGTGAACCAGATTATCCTCATTTTACAGTTTAGGAAATTGAGACAGAGAGGTTAAATGAGAGGTCACATGACTAGTAAGTGGTAGATGTCATCTGGGGATCTGACTCTAAGGGAGCTCTATCGACTGGGTCACCTAGCATGTGGAAATACTTCTTTCTAAAATAATGGGTTCCCCTTCACCAGAGTTCTTCAAGCAGAGTCTGGGTGACCACTTGTCCACCCAAGGGAAACTGTAGAGAACATTCCTGTATAGATGACCTCAGAATGTCCTTGAAACCCTAACATTCAAGAATTATGATTTCATATGCTTTCACTTTTATAATAGTATGAAGTCTTAAAAAATATTTAAATATAGTTATCTTTAAAAAAAAGGAGAGGGAGAAACCTAAATATCACAAGTAGTTCCCACTGGGGTAACAGGTCATAGTGGAAAGAAGAGAATTGGGCAGCAGGGACCATAAAGAGTTGTAAAATAAAGATTGGATTTGGAAGGGGAAAGTCTAGATCCCAACTCTGGAAGTCAATAGCTTTGTGGCCTTGATTAATTCACTGACACTCCCTAGAGTTACCTTATTTATAAAATGTGTTGATGTATGTATGTATGTATGTGTACATATACATATATACACATGTATACATGCATGTATAATTATAACATTCGTGTAATTATATGATCTATAATTATGTATAAATATATTATATAGATGTTTATGTACAAAAAATCTATATATAATGTATTATATATGTTACTTGCCTCATTAGGTTGTTGTGAAGATCCTATGAGCTATTGTGTTTAAAATGCTTTAGACCAGCACATAGTAGGTATTTAATAAATACTTTTTGAATTGAATCTCTCCCCTCATTTTACAGATTATGGAATAATAGGCTATAGGGATGGCAGGGACCCTAGATATCATCTAGTTTCATCTCCTCATTTCAGAAATAAAATAAAAAGAATGAATCCAGAAAAGTTGAGTCACTTTTATATGGGATCACTCATCTCTTTAGCAGTAGAGATTGGACTGCTGATAGTAGCCATGTCTCATTTGTGCAGTAAGTTGAATAATTTCTCCTAGCTCATTTTTTGACTTTCCCTTTGTACCAGAGAAGAAGTCTGAATCTTTTTTTCCCTTATGGGGTGTGTATACCCCAAAAGATAACATAGGTTGATATTACACAAAACTATACGTATATTTTATATATTTCTGAATTTTTAAATTTTTCTGTGTCATCCACTGACTTTCATGTATCATCTGCAGATTCTCCCTAAATATTCCCATTTAATTTCTTACACTGACCTGCCATATATCAAAACCAGGATGAAGAAAGTCTCAATGTGGAAGGGATAACTGCACTTTCTGGTGTGACCTTAGGCATTATCTCTAAACTCTCTGTGACCTGGTTTCCTCATCTGTAAAATGAGAGTATTGAACTTGGTAACCTCTAATATGGTTTGCAGCTCTAAACACACATTTGTATAAACTGAATTTGGGAATCTGGAGTAGTGAAATGCATCACAAGAACAGCATAAAAGAAAAAAAATGATATGATAAAGATAACTTGCTTCCAAAGACAAAAGATCAAGGGAAATGCATATTAGCGATGAGGTTTGAATTTCACCTTGATCCTTAGTAGCCGTGTGTCCTTGGGCAAGTCATACAAAGAAACTGAAGAGCAATTACTCTAGGGCTTGGCTTCCTTCACTCTGAAATGGTGATAGTAAGACCTATATTCCTACCTCTCAGAGATGTTGTGAAGATTGGTTAAGACTCTGTGGAACTCTAAAAAAATCATTTCATCTTTCAATCAATCACTCAATCAATGCATTTTTATTAAGCGTCTATGTTCCAGGTATTATGCTTAATTCCAGGAACAAAAAAAAAAAGGGCAAAATACAGTCCCAGGCTTCAAGGAGCTCACACTCTAAAGGGACAATATGCCAGCAAATACATACAGAGCAATCTATTTGCAGGACTTGCTGTTCAGACATTTCCGTTGAGTCGTCTCTTTGTGACCCCTGGGGGTTTTCTTGGTAAAGATACTGCAGTGATTTGCCATTTCCTTCTCCAGTTCATTTTACAGATGAAGAAACTGAGGTAAACAGGGTTAACTGATTTTCCCAGGGTCTCACAGCTAGGGTCTGAGGCCAGATTTGAACTCCAGGTCTGCTGCTCTATCCAGTGTGGTCCCTAACTGCCCTTATATAGAAGACACATAGGAAATAATTAACAGAGGGAAGTCACTGGAATTAAGAGGAGTTAAGAAAGGCTTTCCGCAGAAGCTGAGGTTTTACTGAGGACTTAAAGGAAGGCAAGCTAAGCTTCCTCATATTAAAACGGGGATTATAATAGCTCTTGCTTTACAGGGTTGCTGTGAAGATCAAATGAACATATGTGTATATATACACACATATACATATACACACATCCATAAACACACACATACAGACACATATACATATATATACATAAATGCATGTATCTTCACAAACCTTAGAGTTCTACGTAAATGCAATGATGGCTACGACTATTACTAAACTTGCTATTACTCTGACTACAAGGGTTACTATTACTAAATATTATTAGGACTGTGCTGGTCCTTTGTTCTCCAAGAGGACGGATGGCAGCATGAGGACGGGCGTGTGAGCTGGATTTGAGTGAGGCAGAGCTAGGTGCCTTATGTAAACCTGAAGGTAATTTACAAACATCAATCCAACATTTAGCATGTTAGTTGCTATTCTTAGGCTATGAGTAACAACCAAAAGTCGAAATACGACCACATGATGCGACGCTTTGGATCTTAGAAAAACTGAGGTTAGAAATTTCTAAGAGCAGAGAATATTTGAGATGTGGCTCTGGTGATGCAATGTTTTTTGGTGGGGTGCTATCTCTCAGATCCATAAGTGACCCCCTTGTTTTGCTTGTGAGACAGGAACTTGGGCAAGTTATAAGTGGTAAGGATGTAGAAACAAATCTTTCAGTGTAGCAACCTTAGGATTATAGCTTTAGACATGGAAGAAATCTCTAGTAGGAGGTGTCCCCAGTATAATGCTGGAAATGCATCCGCCCTAAGCTTCCTTTCTCCCCATGCTTATGGTCCATTTCAAGAGACTGAGTTAAAATAGTATCATTAGGTGAATGTTTTCTTCATTGGTCCTTAAACTTTTGCCTTAGTTAAAGGTTTTGATACAGTTCTACACTTGAAAATCTCTAAAGTGGTTTTGAGATTTGTTTTCTGTTGATGTCAACATTAATGACACACCTGTTCCATGTGACTTCCCTGAAGAGGTATAATAATGTGCTCCAGGACACAGCCTTGAAATGCACAATGCCTAAATGATCTAATTGTGTGAGTGGATATAAAGAGGTCAGCCCCTTTCCCCTATTCTCTTACAACATGAGAATCCTTCTTTTAAAATCATAGGGCTCATGTTGTCCATGGAAGGGTGCATGTTCCTGGGCCTGGAAGCAAGAAGAATAAGTAATATTTGGGGAAAGTACTTTCAGAAGGAACTGTGTTGGAAATTTAGATGGGATAAAATACACTGGAAACTGGGAAATGAAATAGTTACCAAGTAGATGGTTCAAAGTTCCACTTCAATTCACTCTTCAGAAAGTCAAGTGAGAATCTATAATCAAGTGTTTATAGAGGACAGTAAAAGTTATAATAAGTCTGAAACAAGAATGTATTGGGATTTTGATTGCTGAAGTCACTCCCAATGTGATCTGAACATGTGTCGCCTAAACGTTTCATTTACCATTGGAACTAGTTCATACTCTGAAGGGATTTGTTCTGATATCCTGCTGAAGAATTCATTCAATGCTTTGCATGTTTATATTTATTTCTTATAATGAGGGGAGAGCTATACTATAGGCAAACTAGAGGATGCCATAATGTAGACCTGAGCTGAGTTGAATAAGACCAAAAGAATATTTTCATAATGGACGACCTTAAACTTTTGAGCCGCTGCCTAGTGAACATTGTCATAAATGGCAGATTCCAGAAATGGCTTACCAGACTCTCCTACTATTCACCAGTTGGGTGACATTTTTTTTTTCACTTCCTTTGAGTTCCCAAGTAAGCAAATATCCCCAAGGAGAGTATTTTTAAGCCATTTTTGGAATCTGATATCTCTGTGGTAATGTTCATCAGATAGCAGCTGAGAAGCTGAAGGGTTATATAATCTTTTGAGAAGATAAACATCAAACTAGGATGATACAAAATTGGGAGATTAATAAAATTTATAACAGTGTATGTTAGTGAAGCTGAGCTGCCAACCGTAGAATTTTTTTAATGACATGAAAAAGTTAGGTACAGTAGAAATGGATAGTTAGTTACAGCCAATTAAGCTAACATTCCCATTGTTCCAAACAAAGTAGGAAAATTTCCCATGGGAAAGTATTGTCTGATAGTGCTTCATGATAGCAATATCTATTCAACACTGGCCTTTGACAGAAATGTCAAGCCTTCTGGAAGCAAAACAAAATAGAAAGGCCTAGGATCCTGATACCACATTATATTAATGACATGAGGAAAGTGGAAGAAAAGAACTTCTTTCTGCAAATCCACATGAGAGGATTCATCGAGAAGTAAGGATTACCAATGTAAGAGCAGTTCAATAATTTTAAATGAATTTCTCTTAATTTTTTCTTGTTTCCTAGTCCCATGAAAAGTTCCTCAAATCCTGTTTTCCTTAATTTTAACATTGAATGAAATTGTGATCTCTCCACTGTCATCCATTGGACGACTCCAATGAGTCATTCCTCCAAATGACTCATATTGCAATACATCAATATTCGCACATTCAAAATGGCTTTTGTTCATGCTTATGTATAAATCTTGTACCCAGTCTCCCAGTGGAAATGGAGAAGGACTTCTTCTAATTCTCTAGACTCTCACCTGAAAGTAGCCACGGGGTCCATACCTGCATACTACCCCATAGCGAGTCTTTGAAATGGCTCTCTACTTTTAATAGAAGAAGTCAGTCATTCTTAGAGGAGGGAGTTATCATATAGGAAAGAACAGAATATTCACTCTGTGTATGTATGAGTATCATTTTTTTCTTCCTATTCTAACATAATCCTATGGACAATAGGTGGTTAATTGTATAGGAAAGTATAAAAAGCTTTGTGCTAGATCTGCATAGTGTGTGTTTGTGTGTGTGTTGTGTGTATTTCAAGACATTTCATGGTTCAATATGATTCATATGTGATCAAGAATATGAACATATAAACTGCAACCCTTCTACTCTGCAGATTTGAGGGACTTGGTTGGAGGAAGATAAGGGTATTTTTCCAGTGAGGGATAGAAGAGACTTTGGAAAGTAATTTTAGTAAGACTTTGAGACCTACGTTCAAACCATTGGCCAAGATTATTGGTGTTGATTTTCAGTTGTTTTAGTTGCATCTGACTCTGTGACTCCCTTCGGGGTTTTCTTGTCAAAGATACTGGAATGGCTTGCCATTTTCTTCTCCAGCTCATTTTACAGATGAGGAAACTGAGACAAACAAGGTTAATTGACTTTCCTGGGGTCACACAGCTAGTAAGTGTTTGAAGCCAGATTTGAACTCAGTCTTCCTGACTTCAGGCCTTGCATTCTATCAACTATGCCACCTAGCTTCCCCTTGACCAAGATTAACCATCCTATAAACAAGAAGCCAGATGCCCTACATCCAAAATAATCTTGAATCAGCACAGGAAAGGAGATTCAATAAATGTCAAGAACATATCATGTTTTAGATCATACTACCCCTCACTACAAGCATTTTCTTAATGATAACCTTTTCCAAAAGGTAATTTTTCCTAACATTTGCATATAGAATTATATTTCACTCTCCTTTTAAGTACATTCTATTTTTTTTACTTTTTGAAGCTTTTAAAAAGCTGTTTATTCTTACCCTTCCACCTCCCTGCTGCCTGCAAAGGGCTTCATCAGGCAGTTCTGGAGAATGACAGACTTACTCATCAGTAAACATCTAAATGTGGCAAGTACTGTGAAGGAAAGGGCAAAGAGATACCTATGATGCTTCAGTAACAATAAATGGCCTCTGAGATGGCACCATAAAGGTATGTACTACAGGTATTGTCATGAAGCATTAGTATCCAAATTTACTCAACAAAGATCTGTCTCAAAGTTTCAAAGCTAGGTGGCTGCAGCTTGAGATCTGATGTTGGTTTGGTCAGTTTTGTCTAGTTTGTAGTCGCAGATGTTCAGTGGAATCTGAGAAATGAAAGTTCAAATCCCAGGATAAAGATCTCCCCCTCTTTGTAATACTAACATTTAAATTGCTATTGAGGAGAATCTTTTTCTGTCTTTATTTTTTTTGAGGAAAAAAATTTCCAAGTCATTTCAAGCACCAATGTGTGTGTGTGCGCGCGCGTGCGTGTGTGTCTGTGTGTTTATCTGCAAGGAATGCCTATTTTAAAAGTGCCTTTAGTATTTATAGCACAGATGCATGTTGTTTAACATTTCAACAAATACTCCACTAAAAAGAGAGAGCTTCTATAAGGCCTAAATGCTATGTTCCTTGGTGAATTCTAGGGGGTGGAAGTTGTTTAGACAGAACTATTCAGGATCTGAGACAGTAGCCTGATGCAGATCTTTTTTTTTCTAATCATTCCAAAGATAATGAGCCAGCCTGGAGCCCAACAATTATAAATACGAGAACATAAAATATATTGGGCATTCTTAGTACCCATGGTAGCTTGGAGGAAAAGTGAGTGCTGAGAAGAGTTGTTAGTAGGAATTTCAATGTCCTGTGCAGGAACTACAAAGTGGATCTAGGGCATGAGGCAAAAAGTATTCCACCCACTCACCAGAAGACAGAGACTGAAAGACAATACAAGCTACTGGGGAGGCAGACTGGCATGGTGAACCACTAGGCATCATGGAATGAGAAAGAGAGTGAGCAGTCCAAGAGGACTCCAAGGTTACAGACCTGAGTATCTGGAAGATTGGAGATGTCCACCACAGAAATAGAAAAGTTAGAGGAAAGGGTAAGCATAAGAGATAAGATAATATCTCTGTTTTGGTCACCCCAAATTTGAGATGTCTATGGAATGTCCTGCTTGGAATGCCCATTAGGCAGTTGGTGATGTGAGAATGGAACTCTGAGGGATTTGATAGATAGATAGATAGACAGAGACAGACAGACAGGCAGGCAGATAGATAGATAGATAGATAGATAGGTAGGTAGGTAGATCTGGTAATCTTTTGTGTAGAGGTTAGAACAATACCAACTAGAACTTATGAGATCACCAGTGAGAGAGTATATATAGAGAAGAGACCATAGAACAGAACCTTCAGAGCCACCCACAGTTAGATGATAGAATATAGATCCAGCAAGCAGACAGAGGAAGGCAAGATAGGTAGAAAGAGAACTAAGAAAGAAAAGTGTCAAGGAGGAAAGAACAATCCACATGTTTACAATCAAGCAATTCACTCTCTTCCTCTCTTGCCTTCCCTTCACATCCTCCGCTATCCCCCACTACCATGCCCCATAGAGTACCCAGAGAGGAAGAACAAGACTTCATATATGACTTAGGTGAGTTTGGAGACACCGTGAGATGGAGGACCACCAATCCTTACTATTTCCCCTTGCTCTGCATTCTAAAATCATCTGGGCCATACTATTTGCCCTGCTTCTATATCCTTCAGACCCCTGGGCATAGTCATCTGACTTGCTGATGTACCCAAATGACCTTGGTAAGGACTGAATTGAATTACGTTCAAAATGGCATCATTAATAACTTGAGAATGAGTAGAACTGAATAGTCTGATTTGATTGGAAGAGTGCAGGAAACATCAAATTAGCTTCACTAATATAAGATGAGAAGCCTAGCTTCATGGACAGAACAGAATAAAACAAAGAAACAAACAAAAACCAACTGTGGGTGTCATAGTGGACCACACACTGAAGATGAGCCATTTATATACTGCCATGACTGGAGAGTGACTACAGGTACACTGAGGAAACAGCTGGTGTGTGGTATGCATTCCAAGAAGTATGAGGTCATTCTTACACCATACTCAAGACTTTAATAGAGTACTGTGCTCAACCACAGGTCTCAGACAATTGAGCAATGGGGTACTAGAAGAAGGCACAAGAGAAAGCACATTGATGGGACAGCAATGGCTTTTGTGGCTGGCATGGCCCTTACTGCTCGCTATCAGCTGGTGATCACTTCTTGTTCATATTGGAGGTAACCATGGAAACTAGATCCTTTTCACTAGTAGAACTTCTTACATTCAGTAGGGGCCACATTAAATGTAGGCCTCAAAGTAAAGGTGACAACCTGTTCCCAGCCTCTGTAGACAAAACCCAGACATGAGAGAGTGGGTTGAAATTTCCTCTCTTAAAGAGTGAACTTGGAAGCATCCACTAAGGCCAAGGTCACTTGCACAATTACAGAACCCCCACTTTGCAATGATTAATGTAGATATCACTGAAATAGGGAAGACTGAATCAAACCTCAGATATATTTTCTGTCCCTAGATATTCAGATCAGTGAAGTAGAACTAATATTAAATTTTGGAACAGCTTCCATCACTCAAATTTGTCTCCAGGTCCTAATATATCTTCCCCCAAGCTCTAAAGTCCCATTTCCAAATATTTTCTTTCCCTTAAATGTCCCAAGTGCACCTCAAACTCACCATGCCTGAAACAGAATTCAATTATCTTTCCCATAAAATCTACTTCTCCTTTTAGTTTTCTTCATTTTCATCAGTGGCACCACACAGTCATACTGGACCACAGGATTAAGAGTTAAAATGTTTTTTAGAGATCATCTATGAGAAAATTAAGGACAGAAAGGACCTCTAGTCACATAGAAAAGTAGCAGCAGGGCTAGGATCCAAACCTAGGCTATCAATTTCAAGTCCAAAGTGCTTTCCATTCTACCATACTCTTTCATTCACATTTAATTTACTCATAAAATCTTTGAGTTTTCTTTCTCCCTTACCTCTCTAATCTAGTCAGTCAATAAATCTGGTTGGATCTACCTGGATCATAGATCTAGAATTAGAAAGGACCTCATATCACCATCATCATCATCACCATCATCATATCACCATCACCATCATCTTCATTATCAGCATTATTGTATCTGATCTAATCTCTTCATCTTACAGATAAGGAAACTGAGACCCAGTCACACAGGTAGTAATTTCCTGAATCAAAATTTGAACCTAGGGCTCCTGACTCTGATCAGTGCTCCTTCCACCATACCACTCCATGTTTCACCCATATTCAATGCATTTGTATGACCTTTGACTCCTTCACCTCCCTTTTCCAATCATTCAACAATCCTTGATGATTCTCCTCCTGCAGCATCTCTTCCATACATCATCTGCTTTTAATTTTCATGACCACTACTCTACCTACCAGCAGCAGGCATCACCATCTTCCTAGATCAGTATAGTGGCCTCCTAACTCATCCCCTTGCTTCTAGGCTTTCCCTCCTCCAGTAGATCCTTCTATCACACTGCTACCACATTAACCTTTCCAGTGTAGTTTACTACTCAGAATCATGTCAATGCTCCCCATTTCTCCCCAAATTAAATTTACACTCTTTATCTCAACACTGGAAGCTCTCCATAGTCTGATATTCTTTCCTTTTAGTCTTATCTCATAATATTTCTCAGCACAGAACCCACTCTAACTATAATACACTACTCGTCATCCTTTGCATGGATCCAATACTTTTCTACCTCCTTGACTTTTTTCATGAAATTCCTGACATCTAAAATCTCTTCCACTCATTTCTACCTTTTGAAATGAGCCGCTGGATGGTGTGGTGAAAAGAGCACTAAGTCTGTAATCAGGAAGATCAGAGTTCAAATCTAACCTCAAACATTTATAGCTACATGAGCTTGAGCAAGTCACTTAACCACTGTTCACCTCATTTTCCCCATCTGTTTAGTGGCCATGAAAACAGCACCTACCTCTCAGAGTTGTTGTGAGTGTGACCTTGGGCAAGTCACTTAATCTCTGCTTGCTTCTGTTTCCTCAACTGGTAAATAGGGACAATAACAGCGTTTACCTCCCAGGGTTGCTTTGAGTGTCAAATGAGATAACCAGTATAAAATGCTTAACATAGTATCTAACATATATAAGGTACCTTATAAATGTTAACTGTTATCATTATTTGGCCTTGTTCTCCATTACCCAGTCAATTCTACATCATCTCTGTCTAATCAGATTTTTCTTTGTGAGGGAGCTTTTGTAACACTGTATGCCTCCTTTATGTATTTATCATATTCAGTTCAATAATAAATACTCTGTTATTGTTTAGGAATAGAACATCTATGCATGTTTTACATTCCTCATACAAGACTCTAGGTTCCCTGAAGACAAGGACTGTATCACTGCTATGCTTCCAGACTTAAAGGTTTAAAAAAATTCCATTTTTAATTCTCTTCTTCTTAATTTAATTTAACCCATATTTAATAAATTTATATTTTGCTCTTTACATCTAATTGCTGAGGTATTGCAGAAAGTACATTGGTCTGGAGTTTAAGAGGGTTAGCTTTTGATCCTGGATCTGCCTTGAGATATTGAACAAATACTTTACTTTTTGTGGACTCTCAGTTTCCTCATTTGCAAATAAGAGGAATGGTCCTTTCCATTTGTGAAATTTTATGTTTGATTACTATTACTCATTCTACCAACAAATATCACAATGCTCTGTATTTACAAGATTCTTAACCCTTCACTGAGCCTCAGTTTCTCTGTCTGAAAAATGAAAATATCAATCTGCATACAAACTTTCTTCACTAGGTTATTGTGGGAAAGGCACTTTGTCAATCTTAAAAACACTCTCATTATGTTTTTTTGTTGTTGTTGCTATAATCATTAATATTATTTTATCTATACCTTTGATTTCATTAGTGTGGAAATTCCTTCCCTCAATATTAGATTAACAGTTCTTCTACCACTTGTAGCATTAGAGAAATGCTTTGGTAAACAAAAGGTTAAGTGGCTTTTCCATGGTTACATAGTTACAATATGTCAGATGCAGGACTTGAACCCAAGTCTTCTTGACTCAAAGTTGGCCCTCTATGTACTAAACCAAGTTATACGGCTTCTCCATACCAATATTAATAATACTCCTTTTTCAGTTATTTGGAGTTAAGTGGTTTGCCCAGGGTCACACAATGAGTAAGTATCTGAGACCGGATTTGAAGTCAGATCCTTTTAACTCCAGAGCAGGTGCTCTATCTATTGTGCCACCTAATTGCCTTTAACAGCAATAATCTTAATGGCAATCGGCAGATATGACTGTGAATTAAAACTGAAAGGATGCCAAATATCTTTCTCCCTATTAAACTCTTTTATCAATATTTGAAAGGACACTACTATTTTCTGACATTTTCTTGTCATAGTTCATCCATTTCTTAAACCCCAAAAACATTCATCCAACGTATATTATTCTGGATATTTTCTCTCTCCTGGTTGTCTTAAGTAGCAGATTTTGAGTTTTCATCTTCATTCTTCCCTTTTATAACTTTCAACTATAACAATATTCCTCAAGTCCTTCTAGGATCCTAATAATAATTTGTTTTAAAGTTGAAGACTACTTCCCTTGCTTGTGTCCCCATTGGATAGTCCAGCCCCTTTGTTCTTATCGGATTGGGAAATGAACCACACATGCTATCTGATTATCCTGTCCCTGGGGCATCTCTTTGCCATATCCTAAACCTGTGGCATCTGCGTCTTAATTTTAGTCTGCTTCATTCAGAAGACTCCAGAAATCCCCTCCTTTTCCCTGAGTCTTTCCCAACTAAGGACAAGTAAAATGATGATTTCCTCCAAGCCCCACCCTTCTCTGAAAAGGCAAGATCCATGTTCTACTACAAAAATAGCATGGGGAGATCATAAGGTGAATTTTCCCAGGTATTATTTACGTTGAACATACTTATTACTAGACATTCTCATGACCATATGGGAGAGGGCCATAATCCTATTTCTTTAACTTTTTGCAACATTTTTAACTTCAGGGACTTGAAATAAATTAAGATTGACTAGAATTTACATAGTCACTTGAAGTTTTGCAAAGCACTTAACAGTTGTTGTCCAATGTAATCTTCACAACAGCTCCATGAATTAGGTACTACTAGTATCCCCATTTTATAGATGAGGAAACTGAGATTGAGCGAAGTTAAATAACTTGCTTCATCGTAGCACAGCAAATAAGGGTCTGAACTGGGATCCAAACTCATGCTTTCCGGATTTCAAATCCAAAGTTCTCTCCTGTTGTCTTTTTATGGTATATAACACAAGATTGTACAAGACTGCAACCTCTGACAGGCCTGAATGGTCTAATAAAAATTCACTAAAATGTTGAATATTTTTGTCCTTGATATATAAAATCAATGATAGTAGGCTTATAAAATATGTAGGTGACACAAAGATGTCAGGACTAGGTGAAACATTGGCAAATGAAAATAGGATCCAAAAATATCTTTCAGCCTAGCATATTGGCCCAACTTGAATGAGATCCAACCTCATAAGTGTTAAAGTCTTATATCTTCATTCAATAAAATTGACTACAGGAGGACAAGATAGGGGAGGCGTTAAGATGATAGTTTGTCTGAACAAAATCTAGAAATGATAGTATGCTGCAAGCTCAAAGGGTAACATTTGTTGAGTATGTTGTAAAGGGCATTATTTTTCAGATATGGGTGGGACTATATGGTCTCCCTTCTAACTGATTCTCTGATATTTGAACAATATTCTTGGGGACCAAGGGAGAAGAGTTCAAATAAATAGTGCTTTAAAGATGGAATGTCTTGTTCTAGTTGATTTTTTTTATAGACATTGCTACTTACCTCTAAGTTTTCTTAATGTTTCTGAATTTATTTTATGCTTTTTCCATTTTGTGAATGAGCATTACTGCGTGTGGCAGGGAGAATAAAAAAAAAGGAGTGGGTGCTGCCCTGGTATCCAAGACACCTGGACAGAATGGCAACAGGAAGGTGAAAGGAGGCCCAGGAGATTAGAAATCCAGGTGCAGGCAACAGCTTGAGCTTGATACGGCACAGGGATTAATTAGGACTGATGAGCTCAACATCCTAAAGTGGGGAATCATTTATTTGATTTTATTTTATACAAGGTAAACCAGGGTATTTGCCAAGAGGCTTTCTAAGCTCCAGATTCCATTTTAATCTCACCACTAAGAAGTCAATGGGGCCCCCAAATTCCTTACCACCCTTTTCTTTTGCAGCTACTTTCCTGTCTACTGACCATGGGGAGCCCCTGCCATTTCTCCTTCTCAATGATACTAGCTGCTTTCCTAGCAATCTCCTTTTCAAAAACCACAGTTTGAGGTTGGAAGGGACTCAAGAAATCATCTAGTCCTACCTATATCAGAATTCCCTCTACAGAATCCTTGAAAAGTCATCATACAATGGAAGGGAAAAGAGGGCTTACTACCTCCCAATGAGGCCTTGCAGTGGCAGCTTTAATTTTTAACATGTTTTCCTTCCTTTGGTCCAAAACCTACCCTACTGGCATCTTCTGCCCCACTGTTCCTGTGTTAGGCCTGTGGGGCTGAGGAGAACAGCTGTCATTCCTTCTCCCCCTGGCAGATCTTCAAACATTTGAAGTCAATTGTTCTACTGCTTCATCAAACATAGCCAATTCCTTCAACTGATCCTTGTAGCACATCAACTATTGCCCCCGCCCCCCATCACTTTGATCCTCCTCTACTGGGCATGCTTCAGCTTTTTCAATACCCCTGCTATGGATCTCTATATTTTGTTGGATGATTCTTTTCATGGAAACTTTCCAATAATCCAGACTAAGTGTCCACACAGACAGCTTCTGACCTCTGAATGTCCTTTTTCTTCTCAGGCTACCCTCTGATTATTGCATTCATTTTTTGTTTTAGCTCTGGTACAATCATTTCATGTCATTCTTTATTAAGCTGCTCACTCACCTTGCTAAGGCACCTCATGCAGACTTAAAGATCCTAGTTTCTCAAGGAGCCTATGGTACAAAAATACATTGGGTCCTGGGAGAAAGTGAATCACTGGGGGTCATGTTATCTGACCAGCTAATGTGTTATGTAATGTATGGGAATGATCTTCTGTAACTCACGAGGACATTACTGTTCTGGCACACACAAATATCTGTTCCCATTGCACTAGAGCAAAGGGGGAGGCCGGTGTGTCTGGTGGTGGACTGATTGATCTGAATGAGGTGGACTGAAAATGAGGTGGACTTCTTGTTTTTATTGTTTAACTGTGTCTGACTCTGTAACTCCATCAGGGTTTTCTTGGCAAAGATACTGAAGTGGTTTGCCATTTTCTTCTTCAGCTCATTTTACAGATAAGAAAACTGAGGCAAGCAGGGTGAAGTGACTTGCCCAGCTAGTGTCTGGGGCTGGATTTTAACTTGGGTCTTCCTGACTCTGGTACTACTACCTGCCACGGGGTAGGCTAGGCATGCCATATTTATGAAAAGGAAGTTTTTGAGGAAAAAGTAATCTCCATAGTTATTTTGCCAATACTTTTTATAAAATTGATTTTATTTTCAATTCATGGAATAAAATAAGTATTTCCATAACATATTATCATAAATAAAGATGATTGCACATGAAATTGCACATCTATCACGTAAAACTTGCTATTCCCTCCAAATATACAACAAAGTTATGTAATTTTTTTCCATTTTTTTTCCCTTTCCCTCCTCCTCATCCCACCCCCAGCCCTAAAGATGACTATCATTGAACACAAATTGATATTAATGGTCTTCTGTACTTTGATTTCCATACAGACTTCCTGGCTTGAGACCTTCATTCTGGCCCTACCTCACACTTTTGTCTTCCTATCTGCTTTCCTGGTAATCTCAGGAAACAATGATTCTTGATCATCTGGTTTCTGAGTTTAATTCTCATTTGGAATACAGTTCAATCCCTGACCCTCTTCCCCCTGAAGGGATATTGCCTCAAGCTGGGTAATTTCTGATAATTTTGTACTTGTCTATTCTTTCTTCTATTCCATCATTCAACATATAATAAGGCAATAACTTGGTACCTCAAGAATGACAGGTTAATAAAGAATTATCCCAGAAAACTTCAAAGAAGTTATTAGGAAGTTAATTTTTAAATATGATGATGATGATAGCTAACATTTATATATTATTTTAAGACTTATAAAACCATTTACATATATAGTAGTCTCATCTGATCCTAGCAACAACTCTGTGAAGTAGGAGTAATCATTGTCCCCATTTTACAAATGAAGAAACTGAGGCAAACAGAGGTTAAGTGACTTGCCCACTAAATCCTCACACCCTAAGGAAGTATCAGAATTAGGATGTTCCTGACTCCCAAGTCTAGTCTGCTCATCACTAAAGCATAAATAAGTGGTTTTCTTATTTTTTAGCCTTAGAGCTGAGCATGGATGCTTACAAAGGTGTGCAGAGGAGCACATGGTCTGGAAGAGCCTACCTAACTGAAAATACCAGTCTGACGAAGGACTGCATCTGTAATTCTCAGATCTGCCTAGCTACATTGAGAAAGGTTCATCACCAGAAGGCTGACCAGCAAATGGTGCGTGCGTGCGTGTGTGTGTGAGTGTGTGTGTGTGTGTGTGTGTGTGTGTGTGTGTGTGTGTGTGTATAGGTAACTCCTAAGCATTGTCTCCTTAGGTATCTGAGGGCTAGAGTACATCAATCTATTTTGGAAGAAGGACTGTATCTTTGGATGAAACTGATTGGATGTGTTCTTTGCATTTTCTGTTGGTTGCTTTAGAATAGAGTTTCTTAACCTGATGTGTGTGAACATGTTTTTTTTTTTTCACATTTCAATAACTGTATTTCACTATAATTTGTTTTCTTTGTAATCCTATATATTTTTTTTCATTCTGAAAAGTTGCCTACAGGCTTCCCAGACAGCCAAGAGCTTTTGGTCCATGGTCCCAAAAGGGTTTCAGATCTCCTCCTTTAGGGTAAGAAATCTCCTCAGCTGAGTAGCAAGAGGAAATAGGCCTCCACACCGCACTTAGGTGTAATGAGATTTCCCTTCTCTCACACAGCTTTCCGTTCAGTGCTATCTATAAAACTCAGGTCATTTTTTTACCTTCAATTCCAGCCACAGCCTGTATTTCTCCCAGTGCCTCCCTGCTCCTTTAGCATGCTGCTGAATTCCCTTCAGTTGCATTATTTGGAGGCATTGGCTTCTTTTGCACATTCATGCTTCTGACTACAGCTCTGAATCCAAAGCATCTCCTCTCCTCCTCTCCTTACAGAAAGATGTCCAGCCCAGACAGCTGCTGTTTTCTCTTCACTACATACACTGCTTTGCAAAACAAACAAGTCCAATTCTAAATGATCCTGGGAACACCGATGAGAAATGGTGCAAAGGTGAAATAATACAGGTATCAGGGTGATAAGGGGATAGTTCATCTCATACAGACTATTGGCCCCAGCTGCTTAATCTTTGCCCAGGAAACTTAATCTTTCTGTCTACCTATTATATTGGGTGTCAGGAGGAATCATGGATTCAGGGGGATAACAGTACTGTATTTATGCATCTCCAACAGTTTTTTTTTCTCTGATGCTCAGTGCATTTACAATTTGATTGTAGAACTAAAGAATTTTAGAATTGCCAGGGATCTTGAGAGATCAGCTGACTTCTTTCCCTGCGTTTGCAGAACCATGGACTTAGAAGGGAAAATCTCACCATCTTCCTTAGTCACTTGGTTCAGGATTTAACCACAAGGCTCACAGTCATTTTTTATTAAAGACTATAAATAACACCATATTTTATTTTGTTTTTTTCTTAGAACATTCAAAGTGTGTGTATCCCTGAGTGACTGTCTCTTGGTTAGTGAAAGTGAACCATGGAGAGTACACGATAATTGTTTCTAAGCAGGGTTTTTCTGTGATAACTAGAGGGCCCATATAATTTTAATGGAAATATGAGAAAACGATAGAAGGAGGAGAAACATTTATTTACTTATTTATTAAAATTATTAATTGAATCTAGATCTAGAAGGAAACTTATTGATTATTTATAATTTACTTATTTTTAAATTTTATTATTTTTATTTATTAAATTATACTCATATTATATTTGTATTTATACTGGTTATTTTATATTGATATTGTATTTATGTTGATATTTATTAAACAATTATATTGATATTTATTGATTATAGATCTAAACTTGGAAAGAAACTTAGAGTCCATCAAGTCCAACCTCTCATTTCAGATACATTTAGTGTCTTGTACATATACACATACCTAGAAACTGAGGTAGGATTTGAACTGAAGTCTTACTCCAAGGCTAGAGTTCTAGCCAACTACACCAACAAGCTTAACTAAAAAATTTCTCCTATTCATTTTCTTTTAAAAGATAATTGCTATTGAGGGGCAGCTAGGTGGAGCACTGGCCCTGGATTCAGGAGGACAAATTCAAATCCAGCCTCAAACATTTAAGCAGCTGTGTTACCCTAGGTTAGTCACTTAACCCTGATTGCCCCTCCCACCCCCCCAAGGGGGAAAAAAGTAATGTTATTGGCTTCTTTGGCCTTGATGAAGACTAAATTTCTCCTGCATCTCTCCCTCTTCCAGAGAAAGAACATCCCTATAAGTTTCACTCAGCCCCTCTTCCACCCTCCAGAGCAAAGAGTAATGTCTAACCCAGGGGTGGGGAACATAGCCTCAAGACGGAAGGTTCACCACCCCTGGAATCCCTCTTCTATACATCAGTTCTTCAAATATTTGAAGACAGTGTTCCTCTGAAGTTCTCTTCAGCAGGTTAAATAGATCTGGTTCCTTTAACAATCTGCTCCTAGCAGATTTATTAAAGAAGTTTGGGTTGACCCTACCTGTTGTCTCTGTCCTCGCTGGAAACCATTACAGGTAGGTGGCGCTGTTCCTTTGAAAGTCATAGGCATCACCAAGAGATTGTGGAAGATCCACCTTTACCTTTACTCCCATAGGAAGGAAGAACATTTTACTGGCTTAGGGGTTTGTCGGAAGTATAGCACCCAGCTTCAGACAAAGGAGGGAGTACTGCACTGCAGGTTGTGCTTTGTAGTGGAATCCTTTAAAGCTAATCTTCCTTAGCTGCAAAGAGATATGCTCCAGCATCTCTACACTCTCTTTTATGTTTGAGCCTTTTAGGCTATAAAACAAGAGCTGGGCTAGAGCAATAAATTCGATATGCAGTTGTTTATGGCACGGTGGATAAAGTGCCTGGTCTGAAGTCAGGCGTTCCAATTCAGCCTCACACACTTACCAGCTATTTGATTTTGGGCAAGTCACTTCACTCTGTTTTCTTCAGTTTCCCCATATGTAAAATGAGCTGGAGAAGGAAACAGCAAACCACTCCAGTATCTTTATCAACAAAACAAAAAATCAAATGGAGTCACAAGAAGTGGGAAATGACTTAACCTATTCAGCAACACTAACGACAATGTGGAATGAAGTCAGGGATTCACACTTTGACAAAGTATGAAGTAGACACATGGATGCTTCCAGTCTGTCTCCAGCGAAGTCAATTGTTTTAGAAAGTAGATTTTCCAAAAATTTAAAGAACAATTAATTCCAATGCTGTATAAACTATTTGGCCATATAGAGAAAGGAGTCCTTACAAATTCCTTTTATGACACAAATATGGTGCTGATACATGAACCAGGAGGAGCAAACACAGAGAAAGAAAATGATACATCAATTTCTATAATGACTATTGATGTAAAAATCAAGTAAAATATTACTAAAGAGATTACAACAATTCATCATGACGACCATACCCTATGACCAGGTGGGATTGACATGAAATAAAGAGTGGCTTCACTATTAGGAAAGTAATCAACATAATTGACCATATCAAAACCAAAACCAACAAAAAACATATGATTATCTCAATAGAAGCTGAAAAAGCTTTTGATAAAATACGATATGCAATCCTAGTAAAAACATTGGAATAAATGCATTTGGAAGCATTGAAATAGAAAGCATTGGAATAAATGGAGTTTTCCTTGAAATAATAAGTAGTATTTATCTAAAACCATCAGCAAGCATCATCTGTAATGGAGATAAGCAAGAAGTCTTTCCAGTAAGATTAAGGGTGGAGCCAGGAAGCCCAATATCACCACCATTGCTCACTAGAAATATTAGCTATAGCAATAATACAAGAAAAAGAAATTGGAGAATTAGAATAGGCCATGAGGAAATAAAATTCTCACTCTTTGCAGATGATATGATGATATACTTAGAAAAGTCTAGAGAATCAAGTAAAAAGCCACTTGAAATCATAAACAACTTTAGCAAAGTTGCAGGATATAAAATAAATCCATGTAAATCATCTGCATTTTTATGTATTAGCAACAAAAGTCAACAGCAAGAGATAGAAAGAAATTCCATTTAAAATTACTGTAGACATTATAAAATATTTGGGAGTCTATCTGCCAAACAAACCTAGGAACTCTATATACACAATTACAAAACACTTTTCACACAAAGTCAGATCTAAAAAGACAGGAAAAAAATACCAATTGCTCTTTAGTAGGCCAAGCCAATATAGTGAAAATGACAGTTTAAATTAATTTACTTATTCAGTGTCATCCTACAAACTATAAAAAACTTATGTTATATAGTTAGGAAAAATCATAACAAAATTTATCTAGAGGAACAAAAAGTCAAGAATGTAAAGGTAATTAATTGAAAAAAATGTAAAGGAAGAAAGCTACACCAGATCTCAAACTATATTATAAAGCGGTAATCATCCAAATAATCTGGTATCGGTTAAGAAATAGAGTGGTGAATCAGCAGAACAGATTAGGTAAACAATACACAGGAGTAAATATCCATAGTAATCTGGTGTTTGATAAATGAAAAGGTCCCAGATTCTGGGACAAGAATTCACTATTTGACAAAAATCTCCTGGGGAAACTGGAAAGCAGTTTGCAGAAACTAAGCAAAGATCAACATCTAACACCATATACCAAGACAAGGTCAAAATAGATACGGGATTCAGACACAAACGGTGATACTATAAACAAATCAGGGGAGCATGAAATAGTTCACCTGTCAAATTTATGGATGAAAGGAGAATATATGAGAGATAGAGATCATTAGAGGATGTAACATGGACAATTTTGATTACACTAAATTAAAAAAGGCTGCACACACACATACACACACGCACAGAAGCAAACAACAATGCAGGCAAGATTAGAAGGAAAGCAGAAAAATGGAGGAAAAGTTTTTTGCAGCGTTTGTCTGATAAAGACCCCATTCCTCAAATACATGGAGAACTGAGTCAAATTTATAAGAATATAAGCCATTCCTCAATTGATAAATGGTCAAAGGATATGAACAGACCTTTTTCAGAAGAAGAAATCAAAGTTATCTATAGTTACATGAAAAGATATGCTCCAAATCACTACTAATTGGAGAAATGCAAATTAAAACAACTCTGAGGTACCACCTCACACCTATCAGATTGGCTAATGAGAAAGAAAAAGAAAATTACAAGTGCTGAAGAGAATGTGGGAAAATTGGATCTGTTGGTGAAGTTGGGAACTAATCAAAACCATTCTGGAGAAAAATTTGGAACTTTACCCAAAGGTAAAACAGTGTAATATTCTTTGAGCCAGCAATATCGCTACTAGGTCTATATCTCAAAAGGATCTGAATATTTATAGCTGCTCTTTTTGTGGTGGCAAAGAATTGGAAAACAGGGGGCTGCCCATCAATTAGGGAATGGTTGAATAAATTGTACTATATAAGTATGGTGGAATATCATTTTACTTTAAGAAGTGACAAGCAGGATGTTTTCAGAAAAACCTGGGAAGACTTACATGAATTGATGTAAAGTGAACAGAATCAGGAGAGCATTGTACATAGTAACAACAATATTATAAAATGATCAACTGTGAATGAATTGACTATACTCAGCAAAACAATAATCTAAGACAATTCTGAAGGACTCATGATGAAAAATGCTATCCACTTCCAGAGAAAACTGATGGAGTTTGAATGCAGATCAAAGCAAACCTTCTTTTAAATTTTATTTTTCTTGGTGTTTTTATTGAAAAAGTGCCTGGATTTTCTTTCACAACATGAATAATATGAAAATATGTTTTGCATGACTTCATACGTACAACCTATCGAAAACTGCTTGCCTTGATGAGGTGAACAAAGGAAGATGAGTGAGAGAATTTGGAACTTAAAATTTTTAAAAAAAACAAATGTTAAAAACTGTTTTTGCACATACTTGGAAAAAAATTAAAAGACTTAAAAAAATAAAATGGATTTGGTGTAAAATGACAGCGAAAGTGTATTTACTTTTCTATTTCTGCTATGAAACTTTTTTATTTTTAAAAATTATTATAGGAAAAGCCAGCATAAAGTTCTTTAATTAAAAGCTACTATTAAGAGCAAAGCGTAAATGACTAATAAAAATAGAAACAAAACTAAGAAGAAAATGAAATAAATATGCATTTATTATCTATGGATTCCATGGGAGCATGGAAAGAAAATTTCTAATATTTATAGGAGAAAATTAAAAATATCTTAACCATGATTTTTCCAAATGCTTAAACCATTCCCTAGTGTTGTTACATGGATTAACTCAATGAGAATATGTTTTTTTTTTTTAATTTCCCCTAGCTCTTAGCATAACCTCTGTACATAATAAGTACTTAATAAATATGTATGGAATGAATGAATGAATGGTTTCACTCCATCATACGTTTAAAATGGAACCTCAAAGCTCAGATACAGAAGAAGAAAATAAAAGGAATCCTCTACTATTTTTAAAGGATTCAAATATTGTTTCATAAAAAAAATAAATTTTAAGTGAAAATGGAATTTTAAAGTTTCCCTAGTACTTTTTTTTGTTTGTTTGCTTTCTGTTGTTGCTTTGATTGGATTTTGTATGTTCTCTCCACTCTTTCAGCCTAGCACACTAAGGCAAGCCTCTACACAGCCACCATATTCCTGTTGACAAGGAAACAAACAGGATATTTGGAAACCTCAGAACTAAGTTTGCAGTGAAAGAATAAGATGCCTGTGGCTATAGCTGGATGGAATTCTAAGGAGTTTTCACCTCCAAGCCAGTCAGTGGGGACCATTGAATTCAGTTCAATTAAACAAGTATTTTTAAGTACCTACTAGATTACAGGCAGTGTGACTTCAAGAAATTGAAATTCTACTGTAAGAAGAATGGATTGCCATCCTTCCTATACATGGTCCTTTTCCTTTTCCTTTTCTTTGATCTCTTGGAGGTATGGAACTAGCAGCAGTATTGCTGGATCAAAGAGTATGTACAGTTTTATAAGCCACCAAAGTGCGTCAATGTACCTACCGTTCCACATTCCCTCCGAAATTTGTCATTTTCCTTTTCTTCCATGTTAGTCAATCTGATGGGTGTGAGGTGGTATCTTAGACTTGTCCTAATTTGCATTTTCTTAATTATTAGTGATTTAGAGCTTTATTTTCATGTTTTGCAAGAC
>CM053769.1:648136250-648171250 GCA_028658325.1 Potorous gilbertii | reverse complement strand
ACATAACCAGTTCACTTCTTCATTTATTAAGTTTTTAATCTCACTATTGGTATGATTTAGTTCTTCTAGGAGTATGTCACCTCACTAGTTATTGAATGAGAATTTTTACACTGCTACTATATAGCAACAGTTAAATTACTATTCGTTGACACAAAAATTATACAGTTCTCACTGTCCTTTGACTCCTTTTCTGCAGGGTAGCAGAGGGGCACAGGGCAGGAGAAGATGATATATCTTATTTTGTCTTGTGGATTGCCATAGTCAAGGATTTTCCCATTGTTTCTCTTGCTTCTATGACTTTGTTTATGTTATTTCCCATGAATGAAAGGAATTACTCCCAACACATCTGCCTATTGATAACCTGTTCAAGATTCAACTCAGGAGCTACTTTCTTCCTTGATGACCTCAGCTGGAAATAATCTCCTTTCCTCCACCACCACCCCCAAACTGAAAATCTCTCCAATTAATTTCAACTCAATTCAGTAGATACCTATAAAAGCACCTGAAATAAGGTATTATGCTAGGCCTACTAGGTGGAGGGGTTCAGTCATTTTTCAGTTATGTCTGAGTCTTTATGACACCATTTTTTGGGGGAATTTTCTTGGCAAGGATGCTGGAGTGATTTGCCATTTCCTTATCTAGCTTATTTAACAAATGAGGAAACTGAGGCAAACATGGTTAAGGGATTTGCCCAGGATTACACAGCTAGTAAATGTCTGAGGTTGGATTTAGACTCATGAAGATGAGTCTTCCTGACTCCAGGCCCAGTAAAATAATGCAGTAAGCCCTAAAGAGCTTAGTGGACTGGGTCTGATATAGCATATATGTAGAGAATTATAATCTAATCACTCTATAAGCATTTACTAGTGCATCCATGTGCTAGGCACTGTGGTGGGCACTGGAAACACAAAAAAATGAAACAACTGCCCTCATGGGACTTATGGTCTATTGGGGAACACTATATGTACTGTATAAGGATATACAAAGTAATTTAAGTGGAAGTACTAGTAGCTGTAGGGAATCAGGAATGGACTCAAGTGGGAAGTTTTGGACAGAATTTTAAAGAAAGCTAGGGATTCCAATAGGCAGAAGTGTGGAAGGAGTATGTTCCAAGCCTAGGGGACAGCCTGGTGAAAAAGCACAGAGATGAGAGATGGAGCATGGTGTGACTGGATCTGCCAAAGATCAGTTTGATGGGATCATAGAACATAACAAGGGAAGTAATGCATACTATGTCTGGAAAAGTAAGTAGCTGAAGTCAAATTGTGAAGACTGAAATTCTAAACAGAGGAGGAAAGGCTATAAAATAATGGAGACAAAGAAGAGATTCAGAGAAAATGCTTTGGGAATATTTGGAGAGGGAGAGAACATTTTTATCTGGAGGAATCATAGAAAGCTACTTGAGTCATATAGCACCTAAGTAGGACCTTGAAGGAAGATTTTAAAAAAAAAACAGATGAAAAGGTGAGGAATTCTAGATGTTGGTGGTAGGGTGATGGTCTGTGCAAATGCACAGAGGTGGGAGACAATGTAGGATTCAAGGAATAGCTTTCCTTTGGTTGTTTAGCAGGAATAAACACTGTGTGATATAAGGAAGAAGACTCTAAAGGAGACTGAAAAGGACTGTAAAGACATTGTCTATAGAGCATGTATTTAATCTTAGAAGCAGGGAGCCACTGGTTGTTTTTGAGCACAGAAGTCATCTGGCCATCTCTTTGCCATAGATTATTTTGCCAGCTATATACTGGTTGATTTGAAGAATCGAGGTGTTAGAGATGGGAAAATCATTTAGGAGACAAATCTAGAAGTCCTGGTGAAAGGAATAGAGGGCTTGAGCTTATTACATATGAAAGGTGCACTCGAGGAAAGAGTCAAAGATGACGGTGTTGAGGTTAAGTGAAGCTACCTAAGTGACCACAAGGATAACTGTGCCCTCCTCAGAAACAGGGACATTTGACAGAGGGCAAGATTTAGAGGGCAAGAAGATAGATGATGAGTTCAGTTCAAGATATTCCATTCAATTAAATCCAATACTTTTATAAGACATTAAAAGTGTGGGAGATAAACAAGTTTAGATAATAAAGCCATAGAGTTTTGCCCTCATGGAGCTTAACATCTAATAGAGCTATCTGATTAATATCTATAATCTCCCCCCCAAAAAATGCCTAAGAGCATGAAAGATGTGCAAATTATATGGTATGTGATAATGAAGAAGGGGATAAGAGAAAGATTTACAGAGAAGATTGCCTTTGAATTGGACTCTGCTGTTGTTCAGTCATTTTAATCCTGGCTCACTCTGCATGACTCCTAGAGTTAGGCAGTAGAAGATGGTTATGAACGCAATATTTAGAACTTTTATATATGTATATATATATATATATATATACTTGTTATTTTTCCATTTGAGAAGGCAGCAGTCACAAAAGTCTAAATTCAAAATTCACCCTTAACACTCACTACGTGTCACCATAGATTGAGTCATTGTACTCTGAACCTCAGTTTCCACAGCTGAAAAACAGATATCTGCATTGTCCCACATTTCCTCATTGGTGTCAGACTGGAATAAGATAACGAATGTAAAGGACTTTGCAAACTTTAAAGTGCTTCTAAAATATCAGTTCACATCATCCTAAATATTACCATAATCTCTTGGAGGGAAGGTACTGTGTTTTATCTTTTAGGTTCCCAGAATTTAGCAGCCATAAATCCTTGCACATAATGGAAGCTCAATAAATGTTCTTGAGTGGAACAAGTACTTGGTCTTGTATTGAAAGACCTAGTCTAGGCTCGAATTCTAACTTTTCATGTCCTTGGGAAATTCACTTCATGGCTCTGTGCCTCAGTTTCCACACCTGTAACAACAGAAGATTGGAGTAAAAGATCCTCAAATCTCTTGCCAACACTAAATCTCTAATCTTATGCACTTCATCTCAGGTAGGTGCCTCCTCCCTGGGAGCATAGACATATTTGCGTCATGAGCAACCTCTCCAGGCCTGCAAGGCAGTATTTGTCTATGTATAGCTTGCACAGCCTCCTCTTCTCAGAGTTGAATTGACTCAGCAGATCTAAGAACAGAAAGCAGCTTGATTGACAGCCAGCTAAAGGCTCTAGAAGTGAAAGGATTTGGATGCAGGGGGAGAAGTGCAGGACAGCTCAGACTCTGGAGGAAAATCTCTCCTCAAGTAATAAACATAACTTCCCATGATAAAAGGAGGCAAATGGAAGTAAAGCCCCAGACAGTGGTTTGGGGTGGGAAGGAGAGAAGGGGTAGGTGCTTCAGATGAGGGAGAAAAGGTGCCTCTGCAGGTTTTTCTTTTGATGGAAAGATTACAAATAAATTGCTTCCCTGAGAAAGGATATTTAAGAAGTCAATTTGCAAGGGGTAGAGCTAGGAAAGAAGAGGAACTCCCAGCATGCAAACCATGACCATTTGTTTACAAGTGATTGGCACTCAGGCAAATTGGACAGAGGGCTCCTAGCTAATGGCTTTAATTAGGAACATGAGCCTCATCATTTCCCCCTGCTCTCTTTCTCAGCCTATCTGAGGGAAGGAGGAAAAGGAAGATGATGAAGGTCTCTAGTTAGTGCAGCCCCAGCTGCCTCAGTCCACATAATGACCCTGTGGGAAAAAACCAGCTCTGAATCTCCTGAAGGATGAAACTAACCCAAGTGGTTTTTCCAGAAAGAGATAACCTCATGGCGGTTTATTAATAGGACAATGGATTCACCAGATAGAAATGTTTGGTGGTGTCTGTGTAATTGTTCTCAGGCAGCTATTAGTGCAATTAGTAACCTGTAAACTTGCAAAACCTCGTCTAGACTGGCATTAAAACCTGTTTGTTATTGTTTTTCATTTCAGAGGACAGATAAATAATTCAGCAAAGAGCCAAACGTGTGTTTATATGGAATCTTCCTCTGTCCCAGTCAGAGCTCTGTTTCTCTGTCCTTCATTCTGTCTATCTCTCTCCCTCTTTCTCCTCCTACTTCTAGCACTCTCTGGGTGACTAACGTTCATGCAAAAAGAAACTTAGAGGGTGAAAGAGACGCATCATGTAAGCAGGTTCCATGCCTGGTTTCCCACACAACCATCATGCTTACCTCCAGCCTGCAGCGTTTGTGTAAGAACGGGAAGCTTGAGTCTCCTATGATCAGAGTTGACTAGATTGTAGGTTTGCTATTTTTTGTTGTTTTTAATTGTTATTTTAATCATAGTGAACCCTTTTCATATTGAGCAAACTGCAAGAGGAGGACTCAGGCTGATCAGCAAGTGATCTCAAGTACATTAGTGAGGTCTCCCTATCTGTCTCCAGCAGCTTCCCAACTGGAAAGTCCATAACTAGAAACAAAGGACACTTTCAGCCAAGACAGGGATTCTTTACCTAGTGTTTGGGAATAACTTTCAAGGAGCTCATGAATTTTTAAAAATCATTTCAATAACTGTATTTCAACATAAGGGGTTTCCTTTGATATCTTATGTTCTTTATTTTATGCCCTTCAGAACATTATTATGGGGCAACTAGGTGGAGCAATAGAGAAAACACCAGCACTGGAGTCAGGAGGACCTGAGTTCAAATCCAACCTCAGACCCTTACTAGCTGTGACCCTGGGTAAATCACTTAACCTCGACTGTCTCAAGAAGAAAACAACAGATTATTATGAAGAGTCCATAAGTTTCATCACACTACCAGATCCCTATGCTGGTAGGGAGTAGGAAAGGATACAATAATGGAAGTTACCCCAAGCCTTGCCTTTAAGGAAGGCTCTGAAGAGATATGAAATGGAGAGATAAAAGGATATATTTCAGGTGTGGGGAATGGCCTTTATGAGGACATGAAATCAGAAGGTTATATGTAAATTCTAGGGATTAGCTCACCTTCCAGCTAGGCTGGAATATAGAGAATACATGAAGAGGTAATGAATAAATCTGGAAAGGCAAACTAGAGCCAGGTTCAGAAGAGTCTATGGACTCTTCAGAATAAGGACTTTCTATATATCACCCAAGAAGAAACAGGGAGCCAGTGAAGGTTTTTAAAGAGGAAAATGGCATGGCTTACCTGTGCTTCAAGAAGATTATGAATGGAATGGAAAGAATGAGAACAAAGTCATCAGTTACTTCCATTACAATAAATAGGGGAAGATGATGAGGTACTTTAGAGCGGCAGGCATATGAATGGAGGGACGAGGATATATATATATATACATATATATATATATATATATATATATATATATATATATATATACATTTATGTATATATACACACAGAGAGACATACACACACATATGACATCCTGTGTAGGTATAGATGATAGGACTTGTTCAATTTGATGTGGTTGGATATGGGAGACAGAATACCAAATATGACTCTAGGATTTAGCACAACATAGGTATTCGGGAAACATGGATGAATTTGTCAGTTGATGTAAATGAGTTTCAAATCCTTTTCTGAGAGTAGGTTTCAATAAGGAGAGAATAGAAAGAACTCTGTTTATGGGGGACAGTTTTACCTGATTCATTCCCTGAAATAGGATTAAACTCATTTTCTTCTTAAAGTTTGTAGACAGACATCACCAATGACATGCTTTTCCCTATGCCCCTTGAGGTTGTTACAAACTTAGAGAGGAGAAAGGTAAAATAAATTATGGTACATTGTTGTAATAATACTGTGTTATGAAAATCAATAAATATAAAGCATTCAGAGAAAACATGGGAAGACTTTTATGAACACATGCAGAATGAAATAAGCAGAACCTGGAAATGATATATACAATGACTGTAAGGATGTAAATGGAAAGAAAAAAAAAGAAATGTAATACCATCTTGTATTCTTATATTGCAATAACAAACTTTAACCCTGGAGAAGAGATGAAAAAATACACTGCTCTCCCTTTGTTGCAGAGATGGCAAATTAGATGTGTGGAATGTATATCCTGGGAGATTTGGTTGATGTATTGATTAATTGTGTTGAAATGCTTTTTTTCTCTTTCTTTTTTATACTTTGTTTCAAGAGATGACTCACTGGGAAGAGAAAGACAGTGGATAGGCAAGGAGGTATATGAAAATAAAGTAAAAGCCAAAAATACATAAATCTGAAAATTTAAATATACTTTTTCTATTTATTTTTAATTTATGGAATGATACAAGCGTTTTCGTAACATAATATAATAAAGATAATTGCACATGAAACTGCAAATGTATTATGTACAACCTGCTATTCCTTTTTAAGCTATGTGAATTTCTTTTTTTTCCTTTTTTTCCTTCCCTCTCCTCCATTACTAGCCTAGAGATGGCTTAAACTGAGCGTAATTTGGATAATTGGAGCATAATTGGAAAAGCTGACAGTTTCAGTATCTTTAGTGAACAATGACTGTCTAAGCCCTAATCTAGAAGGGCCAGGGAACAAGTAATAGAATTCCAATTTCTCTCCTTTTATGGGCCTCAAACTTCCCCAAATGGGATTTTCCATTATAAATGATTTCCATCAATCCCTATCCACCATCAAATGGATATTAGCTCATAGTGTATTGATGAGATTAAAGGTCATGGCATTTTTTGAACCATCCCTCTTGGGCATCTCTCTCACTGGCAAGTCTCACTACCCTCAGAACCTTTGACCTGTAAAACATGGCCAACAACACTTTGCAGACAAGAGTTAATTAACTGCAGTCTTTATGAAAGGTAAAAAACAAAACAAAACAAAAACCTAACATCAATCACTCTGAAGACACGAGAAAGGTTTAGTGCAAAGACAAAGAGGGAGAATAGTTCAACTTAATTTACAAAAAGAGGAGAAGGAGAAGATGAGATCCTGAAAGATGGGATTGGAAATTCACACTTTATCTTGCATGTAATAGGGAGCCACTGAGGCTTTAAGTGTAGGAGAAACATCATTAGAGCAATATATTAGGAGGCTTACATTCAAATCTTTTATATTCATTGCCTTTATAACCTTGGACAAGTCATTCTACCATTTCATAAATCAGTTTACTCATTTGTAAAATGATTGAACTGGACTATATGACTTATGAAGTTATAGGCTGTGTAAATTAATTCTATGTAGATGAATGTATAGGGTTATGGATTTGTAGTCAGAAGATCTGGGTTCAAATTATGTCTGACATTTACAGCCTATGTAATCTTGGGCCAGTCACCTCACCTCTTTACACCTCAGTTCCCTCATCTGTAAAAGTCGAGGATTGGTTGGACAAGATGGCCAATGAAATGCCTTCCACCTCTTGTCCTATGAACCTATAAAGTCATTTAACTGCCCTAGGCTTCAGTTTCCTCATCTGAAAAAATGAGAGGTCAGATAGAATCTTTGTCTATAAGGTCCCTTCTATCTCTAAGTCTATGATCTGTGATACTAAGACTACTCAGGAGAAAGCATAAGGAGGGCATTATAGAAGGCACAGACCAGAGTCAAGAAGACAAACTAGAGACTACTGCAACAGTCAAGGTGAGAGAAGAGAAAGACCTGAACTCAGGTGATTGCAGTGCAAGCAGAAAGAAGGGGCTGGATATGGTTCTTCTTTTAATTGTTTTAAATGGTTCTTGCCTGTAGCCTGGCTTCTTTTAGTCACAGCATAATTCTCTTATATCTTATTGTCTTATAACCTGCTAGTTTTTACACCTTGTTTTCATGAACAGTTAAAGCACAGTTTTAACATGCTCAAGACTTCAGTCTCAGTAGCCTGGCTTTCAGACTTCCAATTTATCTCTAAATGGATGCTACATTTTGGTGAGTGGGAAGATGTAAGAATAACTGTTTTATGTTTCTGGGTGGGTCTTTATTGGAGGGCAGGAAGAAAAAGGAGAAGCAATAAAAGCTGCTAGATCTGGGTTTGAGATAGGATATGGGGTACTGAAGACATAAAAGGTTAGAATCCGTGTCCTCTGTGCTCTTCAGTGATAATAGTGACTGACATAGTGCTTTCCAAAATGCTTTCATCCTAATAATGCTGTAAGATACATGGGATCCTTCTTCTTCTCCTCCTTCTGCTTCTTCATCTGTTTCTTCTTCTTCCTCCTCCTCTTCTTCTTCTGCTCCATCATCTTCTCTTTGCTCCTCCTTTCTCCTCCTTTTCCCCTCTTCTTCTTCCTTCTCCTTGTTCTTCTTTATTTTCTCCTTGTTCTTCATCCTTCCTTCTATTCTTCTTCCTCCTCCTCCTCCATCATCATCAATGACTTTTGGATAAACAGACAAATCAAAGAAATTAAGTAATTTGTCCATAGCCAAAAATATAAATGTCAGTACTAAGTACTGGTAAATGTCAGAACTAAGACTTAATTCAATATCTTCTTATAATATCAAGTTTATTCTTTTTCCATACTATCACTCTGTCCTTTGGTATGACAGAATCATGGCTATCAGGGGTTCAGGGGATCTTATTATATTTCTATGACCCAAATGTCTCATTGACATCAAACCCAGTGCTAGGATTCACTGAGAGTCCGTAAGTTAAAGGACCCTCCTCATCTCCAAACCATAGAAACCCTAGTTTCCTTCAAAATAGCACAGACATGCTAACTCCTCTACAAGGAAACTACCAGTTAATAACCATTTTCTCCCTCATGAAATTTGTTTGGATTGTTTAGCTTATACTTTGTATTTATTTGTGTATGTGGTATTTCCCCTTTTAGAATTCAAGATCTTTGAAGGCAAAATCTTTTATTGTGTGTGTGTGTTTGTATTCCCACCTAACATTTAGCAGATTTTTAGTTAATTTTTGAACTGAATTAAGTGAATCACTTCCTGCTCATTTCTGGAAGTGATTTTACTGGAAGGTAAAATATTGAATGAAGAGAACTGTGTGGAATTAGATAATTCATATACTGACGTATAAGTGAACCAACAGAAACCGTATTCAACCAAGTTTCTTTGGGTAAACAGAGGATTTGTTTCGCCGCAGGAGATTTTCTGAGGAGCTGAGTCAAGGTGGAAAAACCGGAACTATATTGTCATTTTCTTTCCCAAGTAAAGGTCACCATTGACAATGGGCCCTAATTGTGATGATGAGAGTTTTAAAAAAGTGAGTTCATCTAAAAAAAGATACGCCTTTGTGCTTGTTAAATGAAACAGAACTGTGTAGTCATAGAGTTACATATGCTTTTCCTATACTGGAAAAAATATACCACAAACTCCATGAGGGTTGTTATTAACTTCTAATTTTTACTTATAAATAGTATAGCAAGTCACATCCCAATTCTGGGTCTTGGCTTCCTCTTCGGTAAAATGAGGTAGTTGAAGGAGATGACCTCAAAAGTCCTCTCCAGCTCTAACTCTCTTTGAGCCTATGTTGGACATTGAATAAGGTTTAAAGACAAAAACTAGGGCAAAAATTGTGTGCTAAACTTCAGTTGTCAACTTAGATTATCCATTCTAAGTAATAGTAGCTTACATTTACATATATTTCTCCTTTGATTCTCATAACAACTCATATAAAGCAGACTTATTATTTTTAAATTATCAGATATTTTTCATTTAAAATTATTAACTAAAATTAAGTTACTTAAATTATTTTTAAAATGAGGAAACAGAAGCAGACAGAGGTCAAGTGACTCACCCAGGGTCACACAGCTAGTAAGTGTCTGAAGCAAGATGTGAACTCAGGTTTCTCCTTACACCAGGTCTTACTTTGACCACTGCACAAACTGCCTCTAGTAGAAAAACAACCTTTACAACAGTTGAGTCAAAAAAGATTATGAAGGTGATTCAGTTTTAACCCTTAACTAGTTTCCAGCTTATCAGAGAACAGGCATTAATTAACTCCTAGTGTTCTAATTTCTATCTTTGTTAGCCAAGGTAGATGGAGTGGAGAAAAGTAAGGAAAGAAGAAGAGAGAAAGCATGCCACCTTGCTGTAATACGACTCCCCACAACCATTGACATTGTATAGTTGCTTTCAGCTGAATTGCATTCTTTGTGACCCCATTTTGAGGTTTTCTTGGCAAAGATATTGAAACAGTTTGTCATTTCCATCTCCAGCTCATTTTATGCATGAGGAAACTGAGGCAAACGACTAGGTGACTTTCCCAGGGTCACACAGCTGGAAAGTTCTGAAGCCAGATTTGAACTCAGGAAGATGAGTCTTCCTGACTTCATGCACATTGCTCTACCCACTGGGCCACCTATCTGCCTTTCCCTTCTTATTACAAGATTATCTATATAGAGATGGAAGGGCCCTAATGATCCCATTCCAGTCAGAAAGCATTTACTGTGTTAATCATGCTTCTCTAACTACCTTCTAGCTAAGTCACCTCCCAGTTGGCACTCCACCTTGACCAAAGCTTGATTACTCCTAGTGCAAGCTATTTTCACTGAATCAGGAGTCACGGAAGTTGCTCTCAAACTGACTTTTTGACAGAGGTTTTTAAGGGGTCAAACTATTACTTTCTGAATATTATATTTTAATGAGAAGTCTCAAGGCATTTAAATTCAGTTCATAATCTTAAAGGACCAGAGATTTAGAGCTAGGACTTTAGAGATCATCATGTCCAACTCCCTTATTTTACAGATGAGGAAAATGAGGAACAAAAATCAATGCTTACCTAGGAGAACACAAGCATCAGGGGATGACTGGAATTTAGGTCTTCTTGACTTCACATGTAGCAGTATGCCACCCTGCTTGCTACCTCTTGGCTTACCGATCAGAGACATGGATCTCAATCTCACTTCTAACCCAAACCTGAACTTTTGGAAGGTGGCAAAGTATACTAGAAAGAGTATTCTGAACTGCAAATCATGAAAGCGGGGCTCTGGCTTAAGTTCTGCCATTTTGTTACCTTATGTCAATAAGTGAGCTTCTGTGGGAATCAGTTTCTTCCTCTGTTAAGTACTATAGTTGGACTAATAGCAAGGGATTTTAAGCTGGGTTTCCACACAAAATAATTTTTAAATTATTAAAATAAATTTATAATAAATTTTATAAAGTATTCCAATATAAATGGTTCCCTTTCTAATATATCTTATGCATCTAAAAACATGATTCTGAGGAGTCCACAGACTTCACCAGACTTCCAAAGAAATCCACAAAAAAAAAAAGATTAAGAATGCTTGGTCGAGAGGCTGCCTAAGGTACCTTGCACTTCTAGTGAAATCTGATAATGAAACAGAACAGCTTAAAAAACAAATCAAAACTATGCAGTCAAATGTCCCCATTATTAACCTAAATAATTTCGAATCAAGAGAAAACTTAACTATAAATCTGATTATCAGTTATTAAGTTCCCACTGGGTGAGACACAGACTACGACACTACTCCCTTGTTGAGCTTACACAATAGTGGGGATCGTGATACCTAAACCTAATAAATAATAAGTGATATTTACAGAACACTGTATATTTATTTTTTCATTTGAGCTGCCCAGTAACCCCAGGAGATCAGTACTAGGGTCTTAGCATCTTCATTTTAAACTGATAAACTCAGAGAGTTGGTTTGCCTGTGATTGCACAGCTAGTAAGACTCAGAGGCATCATTTGAACCCAGATCTTGACTTGAGGTCCGAAGGTCTCTCTTCTGTGCTGTGGCTCCTTTTGAGATGGTTGAACAAGGTGCTATGTGAGGACTATGAGAGGAAAAGTAATTAACCAGCCACAAAGACCAAGGCAGACTTTCTAAAAGACTTGGCATTTCAGTTAAGCTGTAAAGGATGAGCAAGTATTCAGCAAGAATTAAATGTGGGCACACCCACTAAAGAGTGACAACTTCTGAGGAAAAGATACTTATTCTCCCTTTATGTATATCAATATGCCCTCTTCCACCCACTGCTTTTTTCTTCTACCTTGGGGAATAACTGCTTCCCAGTTTGTGTAAGGAGGGGAAGTTAAGTAGCACAGTGAATAAAGCACCGAACCTGGAGTGGAGGACCCGACTTCATATCTGAATTCAAATACTAGCTGGTCTTGGTTACAGACGTTGGTAAGTCCCCATTGCCTCCAAAAAACCAAAACAAACTAACCAACTTTGGCAAAGAAGCATCACAATACGCCATGGAAAACATACCCCCTTGTTCTGATTCTTCTACTAACTAGCTGTGTGGCCTTGGACAAGGTACTCCACCTCCTTGGGCCCCAATTTTCTCATCTCTCAGATGATGGGACAGGGGTGTGTGTGTTCATCCTTCGTTGCTGAAGAAGACCATGCCATCGGGGAAATAATGCCATGACTTGCACTTGACTTTGTTTTGAGTGAGGGAGGGCTGTGCAAGGTCACCAGCCTCACTTCTCTCCTAGAGGCATCTGAATCCAGTGACCAGATTCATTCATCAGGATGACTGGAGATGACCCAGAATGAGGCAATTGGGGTTAAGTGACTTGCCCAAGGTCACACAGCTGAGGTGAGATTTGAACTCAGGTCTTCCTGACTCCTGCACTGGTGCTCTATCCACTGCACCACCTAGCTGCCCCAAAGGGAGAGAGCTAAACAATCTATCTCTTCCAACTCCAAAATTTTATGATCCTATGGTTTTTTTTAACCAGCAGATCAATTTCAAAGAAAATAATTGCAGCCTGTACATGATTTCAGCCCCACCCCACCCCTTCCATTCACCTCCCTTTGGGGCTAAGCAGTCAGAATTCTCAGACCAAAAATCTTGAGTTACATTCATAACTTCATAACAACATACTTTTGAATAGCAACAGAGAGTTGCTTAGGAGCCCTGGAGTCTTTTGGAGATTACATTGGCTCTCCTGCCCCTAGAAGTGGAAAGAACGGTTTAGGTATTGATCTACATCAACTAGCATTGCCCTCAAACAAGTCTTTATTACAGAAAACAAACATTCTAAGGGTTTCTCTGCCTACCCAGGCAAGATGAACCTTCTATTTTTGTCTTTACATGTCTAGGCCCTGATACATACACCCTGCCCTGTGTATTTCAGTAACCCCGCGTTACTGAAAAGTTAATCTGCTTCTTCATAGGAGGAAAGATTGTCTCAGACTTCTTTTTCCTCTACTGAAACAATGCCTGCTTAGGTCTGCTTATACCTAGGTTTTCATTACCTCAAATCTGCCATAGTGGTCTTGCCATGAGCAGCAAGTTCAGAACTTATGGTAAAAGATAAACAAATAAGACTTAAAGTAAAGAGGAACCTGGCTTAGGATGGGATGGAAGCCATGAAATAATGTACCCTTTGTTTTGAACAGGCTACATTAAGGGTGGAATTTTGGAAGTTGGTGGGGTGAGCAGGAGTTCCCCTTTAATCCCCACTGGGAAATTGCCTAAACTTCTCCTAGACTATTATCTTATCTGAAAGATAAAGAGGATGTTGGAATTCAGCCGCAGGGTGATCTCACAGCTCTTAGTGGGATAGTATCTCTAAGATGTACTTTGTACTCTGCCGAAGAAATAAAGAGGTTGTCTCTAAAGTCAGGTGTAGAAATGCACCCCCTCCTTTCCCTACCCGGGAATTCTCAGAATACCAAATACAAAGTAGAAAATAAGCAAGCTCCTTAAGGGTGATGAATCTTCTATTTTTGCCTTTGCATGTCTAGGCCCTAATACATACACCCTGCCCTGTGTATTAATTAATAAACACTTTTTATGGATTGGCAGAGAAGCTATAGATGCTTAATAAATGCTTGGTGATAGTTTCATTTCTCGACACTAGTAGACGATGCAATTTTAAAAATGTAAACCAGTTTCTAGAACTTTTACATACAGAGTTCAACTTCCCCTGGTCTGTGAAGAAGGATATTATTTGTCTCCTCTGGCTCTACTTGGCCCATAGTAAGCATTTAATAAATGCTTATTGACTGACTAAATGACAAGGCTCCTTCAATATCCTATCAAGGGGTGGGGAACCTGCAGCCTCAAGGCGACATGTGGCCTGTTAGGTCCTTGGATATAACCGTTTGAGTCCAAGTTTTACAGAACACATCTTTTTATTAAGGGGATTTGGAAGTTTGGATTCAGTCAAAGGCTGTCCTTGAGGACTTAGAGGGCCACTTGTGGCCTCAAGGTTGCAGGCTCCTGTACCTATATGTTTTGCTGATTTCCTCTCTTAATACTTCTCTGCTGGGAAAACAAAAACTCTTCTTCTTCTGCCAATTCTTCTTCTGCATTCTCAGATCTGTGTGTGGAGTTGCGATGATAGTTACTAGGTCTGTACCCATCAGACTTGGAGAGGGAAAGTGACCCATCCTTTCCTGCTTCATTTACCTAGAGAAGGTTTCAGATGACCTGATCTACTTTAATTCACATAGTGCAGATTTAACAGTTAACACTGACTTGTAGAAATATCAGTAAAGAGCCATGCAGTTATAGAGCCTCTACTGCTGTTTGCTTTCCAGTTTCTAGGCCATTCCTAGAAGCAAATAAACAAAAACATTCCCTTTTGCCCTGAAGAATCAAGCTCAATCACCTGGTCGGACTTTATTAAGGAGGTCCATCTCTACATTTTAATTTTTCTTCCTGTATTCATCAGAGGTGCCCTGGATTGGCTCACCAGAGATCACCCAAGGGATATGATACATAGAACTCAGGAACTTTTATTTTCAGCTTTCACTTCTGCTTCCCATCATAAACCTTAAGACAATCTCTTTTTATCTAATACTGTGACTGGGGAGATAATGTCTATTGAGAAAGCAAGCCTGTGGGTGAGAAGCATCTGGGATGAAGTCATGCTCTTCAAAATGTCTTTTTGTAAAAAAACAAAAACAAAAACAAAAACCCAACCAAAAACAAAAAACGTTTTTTGCAACAATGAGGCAATGACTGAGGGTGACAGTTTCTGGGAGGGAAGTGTCTGTTTTCTTGGGAATCAAAGGAGGTTCAAAGAAACAAAGAACAAAAGTTGGTTATTGATGCTACCAAATAGATAACTATCCCTTGCCCTTCCTTTGTGACAGAATACACATACATACACACATGCACAAATATACACATAGGGACAGGTATGTCTACACATATACACATACTGACTTCTACTGCCTCTGATTGTGAAGCCTTATTATCCTAGGAAGAAAGCAAGTACCCTCCCTCTATTAGCTCCTATTAGTACAGGTTTTGTTATAATTAATTATCTTTATTATAACAAAAGACTACTCTTATTTGAAAAAAGGCAAAATTTTAAAAATATAAGAAAAATATGCTCATTCTATAGAATGTTATTAGCTTTCCCACTTCCATAATTTTTTAAAGAACTCTTTGAAAAGGTCTCTCCGAATCGAGATGGCAAAATGGGCACCTACAGTATCATCACGCCAGTGACGCCAGTCTTTGAAAGTGCTTGTTGGTGTTTTGTCCTTAGTTGTCAAAGAAGACCATGCCATCAGAGAAATGATGACATGACTTGCACTTGACTTTGCTTTGCGTGAGGGAGGGCTGTGCAGGTCAACAGCCTCACTTCTCCTCCAGAGCCATCTGAATCTAGAGACCTGATATTCCTCAGGATAACTGGAGATGACCCAGGTTGCACTGGGAGACCTTAGGCCCCTTTAGGCCAAGGTCTTTGTAGGCACTCACTTAGGGTGAGGCAAGGCCCATTCATTGAATAGGCCTGTTTAAGAAGTAGCCAGGACATGGTCCCTTTAATTTGCAATGCTGAAGGATTCAACAAACTTGGCTTAACACATGAGGCACACTGTACGAAGAGGACACTATTAAAGAGGCCATACAGAGGCTTCCAGAGAATCTATATAATAACCTAGTTCTTTGAATCAAGACAGCTCTGTACCTGATCATGAGGCAGCAGATCTTGCCTAAAAACTAATGGACAGAACAGGAAGAGGACAAATTATACCTTTAATCCTATCTGAAGGAGGTTGTACATGAAAGAAAAGAGAAAGGAATGAGATAAGAAGTCATCATGTCAAAAGGATGTCAATATATTTTTAAAGAGTATGGTGCAAAATATGAGATTAGCTAACCATTTGTACTGTGTGCTGCAATTTAATTTAATTTGAATAAATGACTCTCATAGGAAAAATATTTTTTGGAAAAAAAAAGAAAATAAATTAATATATTTTATAGCTTACCAGGAGAGGCATCACAGCAATATGGATGTAGACCAGGCTTTGGAATCAGGAAAACCTGCTTCTGACACTTACTAGGTATGTGATCTTGAGTAAGTCAATTAACCTCCTATGTCTTTATTTCTACATCTGCAAATGAGAATGTTGAAGGTGATGGTCTTTGTGGTCCTTTCCAGTTATAAAATCTTGATCCTATGACCCACTTCCACAGAAACAGAGAGGTATATGGGAAAGAATTACATTATTAAGACTTGTTGCTTGTCTGGAGAGGTAAGGTGACTTAGTGGCTAGAGAGCTGGTTTCAGATCCTGGAAGACCAATGGCAGTCTTGCTTCTGACACATATTAGGTTTATGACATTGGGTCTTAACCTCTCAGTATTTTAGACAACTCTCTAAGAGTGTTGTCCTGTATCAGTGAAATCTCAAGTCTAGTCCTTTTCTCCATGGTTGGCTGCAAGTTGCCATTCACTCATTGTATGGGATCAAGTGACTATTTTCAAGATAGTTCCTTTAGAATCCTGAAGGGAGCTCTAGATTTTGTTTCTACACCTTCCTCATACGTCATTTGATATTTTATTGATGAAGGCCTTCCCATATCCCTTCATAATTGGATGAATTGAATAAAGAATAATATATTATATATATATATATATATATATATATATATATATATATGTATATATATATATACATATATATGTATATATATATACATTAGAGAGGCATGGAATAGTTTTTTAAATTTTTTAGGGTCAAGTAGGGAGTTACCTTAACGTTTTCTGGTTCAGCTGTTTCAGTCATGTCCCTACTCCTTGTGATCCCCATTTGGGTTTTCTTGGAAGAGATATTGGAGTGGTTTACTATCCTTCTTCAGCTCATTTTATAGATGAGAAAACAGGCAAACACCATTACGTGACTTTGCCTGGGGTCACACAGCTGGTAAGTGTCTCAGGCCAGATTTGAACTCAGGAAGATGAATCTTCCTGACTTCAGACCAGGTACTCTACCCAACTAGTTTCCCTAGTTATCTTAATAGGATGGTTTGAATATAATCCTGTCTGGGAGTAGGAGTGATCAATTGGCTCCAACTCATCTTTCCTGTGTTTTTCCATGTTTCTCCCTTCCATGTCTTCTAGAGTTCCAGTGAACTTTGCCTCTATGTTCTTCTCTGTATGGGATATTCCTTTTCCATTGTGTGCCTCCATGCTTTGTCACAAATTGATTCCCATATCTGGGAGTCTTGCTCTCCTCTCTTCTCCTCTACCTTTCTAATTCATGGTTTCTTTCAGTGCATAAAACTCGGACATCACCTTCAAAACAAGACATTTCCTGATGCTTCCTCCTGCCAATTTCATTCCCCTTCACCCCCATGCTTTTTATTTACTTTTTATATACTTGAAATTATTTGTAGGACTAAGGTGTGGCAGAAAAGGAAGATATTAAGGAGGGCCATCAGCTCTGTAGGCATCTTGGAGCATGAGACCCAGCTGATGCCAACAGTATATGTACTCATTCAATGAAGGATTGAAGAAAGTTTCCCAACCTCCCTCCTTCCCAAAGGGAACGCACTAGCCTGTCTATTCACAGACACTAAAATATGTTTTGTTGTTGTACAAATGTTTCAAGTAACCTGAATTTTGCTTCAACCATGAGGAGGAGATAGCTATAAGAGTAAATTTAGGCAAGAAGTCCAATCTCTGTCTAATGTTAGAAATTTTAGTATTGTCTTGATAGTGATTGAGCTTATAAATTTTGTCTAAAATAAAGGCCCTAAAGTCACAAAGGAGACAACTAAGTGGACCCTAGGGGCTATTTATATGGTCCTTAGGCTTAAAATGACATAACTATTGCAACAGGATATTATTCTGGTCTTCTCTAAATGTGGAAAAACAGAACAAAATGAAGCAAAACCTGTAGTATAACAGAAAGGTAAGGAAAATGGCTTAAACTGGTTTAAAATGGCTTAAATACTCCCTGATAGGATCATAAGCACCTTTGAGCTGACAGGCAGGGTCTTTGATATTGCCATAGTGAATAATTTATCAATTTATAATTTATCAATCCTTCATTCTTTTTTTTTCTTTTGATTCATGCGTAAATTGGATTTAAGTGAGGCACAAAGTCGTCAACCTCACTCTCTCCTCCAGAGTCACCGTAGTCCAGGGGCAGGACAGAGTCAAGATGGCTGGCAATGGCTCAAGACACAGTGGATGAACTTGATGTCTTCAGAGTCTTACAACCAAGCTCTAAGCGCCCCACATCGCCTGCTTCATCTGCCTTCATGGCCATTGGAACAAATTGTTCTCATCAGCCCATTCCACCAGAGGAAGTCTTCACAAGATTGGGGTAGACACCCCCATAACTCACCAGTGAGTCTGAGAACCATTGGTCACCCTCAAACTGGTTTGTCCCATCTGCTGAAAAGATTTACCGGGGTGTGGCCACTACACATGCTGCAGCTTCTTGGAGACACAAGTGAGAGTTAGGCAAAAGAGGTGGACACCAAAGGTGGAAAGAGCCCCAAAAAGGGCTGGGCAGCCCTCATGCCAAAGGTACTGGCCCTCCCTGAACACACCCAACACCCCGTATCCTTCATTCAACACCATTCACCATTCAACATTCACTATTCAACATTCACACACACCACCCTTCATTCAATCCACCTTCCTAAGTACTCTGTGTTGAGGGTGTGAAAGATAGAGTAAGATGAATTCATCAGTTAATTAGACAGTGTCTTATGGAACTAGTGTTCATCATAAACTTCATTTTATTTTCCTTATTAGTAAAGGTCTTCTTTTCCTCACAAGAGACTATAGGCTCAAGCAAGAACTATATAGATTTTTGCGTGCCCCTTAAGGCCTAACATAGTTGAATTTTATATGGACCTTTCAAGTTTGCAAAGCACTTTGCCTTATCCCATTTCAACCTCATAGTCACCCTGTTTGCTAGGCTTTATGAGGATTGTGATTCCCCATTTTACAAATAAAGACTCTAAAATTCAAAAAGTGGTGATTGGCCCAAGCACCCACAGGAATCAGCAGTGTTAGAGGTAAGATAGAAATTCGTCTGCCTGTACCATATCCATACTCCCTTATGTGCAGCCCAGTACCTCAGTAATAATAGAAAGTCAATAAATATTGTTACTTGGTGATAGTTCTGATACTAATTTTATAACCTTGGGGAAGTCACTTGTTTTCTATGGGCCTCAATTTCCCCACCTACAAAATGAGACTGTCGAAACAGGTGACCTTAAGGGTCTCTTCCACGTGAATTATCTTGAACAAGGTCTCCCTCACCTCTATCAGCCTTGTTTTTTTAATCTGTATAAGGAAGAGGTCATATTAGTTGCCCTCTCAGATCCCTTTCAACATTGAGTATAAGAACTTCTGGCTCTTCTAGCTGGAAACTGTGTGATTTTATGAGGCTATAAATAAAAGTTTAAATTGGCGTTGGAAGCAAGCAAAAAGAAAGCCTTTCTATTAGCTCCTAATGGAACATCTTGCAATAATCTCCATTTACGTTACTCAGTTCTTAAGAGTTACTATTGCAGCCATTACCTTCACCATGCAATTTAGCACTTAACTATAAACTGCCTCATTCTTTAATAGTCTAGTGAGTTAAGCATTTGTTCTCAAAATAGATAGAAATTCTTGAAGAACAGCAGCAGCTTCCTTTATTTCCTTTGTGTTCCACACATGGGAGTTCAGGGTCCAAAACTGGTGGTCCTAAAATATACCTTGTTTGATTGATTGGCTAATGATGTAGGGACAGTATTGCTATTCTCAATAACAACCAGAAATGAAAGGGAAAGTAGGAATACTGAGTGAGTAAAGGAGGTATAGAGAATTTTCCAAAAAGTTTCTGGTAGAATGAGAAATACAAACTCAAATCTTCCTGCATCCTGGTTACTACAGATTTTTATTCCTACATTTAGGAATGCTACATTTTAACCCCAGAAATTAACCAATCAAGAGATTGGAGATTTCCTGCTAGAATTTGTTTTAAATATATAAAGCAATTAGGATAACATTTAACCCCTGACTTCCAGGTCATTTGCTTTATCCTTGAACTGAACTGTAAGAATAAGCCCTCTAAGTGAAAGACTGAGGAATGTTTTAAAATGGAGGCCATTCTCAAATGCCATCATTCCCCAAGACCAAAGCTACACAATATAGAATAAAATGAATGAACTGAAATTGGGTGGCAGTATGGAAAAGGGACTACTTTTGGAACCAGAAGAAATGGTTCAAATTTTGACTCCTACTTACTCTCTGGGCCCCCATTCTTCATCTATAAAATAAAGGCATTAAACTAAGTGATTCCTAAATTCCCTTCTAGTATTAAGACTATGAACCCATGATTTTTAACAAGTTACTGTCATATGATAAATAATCCTCTGGTAAGGGAATTCCCCTAGTGAAATCTGGGATGTCTAAGTTTGTAGGTTTATATATACGTATTACATGTGTGGATATAGATATAGATATATATGTGTGTGTGTGTATATATTAAATATGAGTGTATATATAGACATACCTATATATACATATATAGCAAGTGTATATTAGATAAAACTAAAGAAAAAACAGCAAAGCAGAATTTTGTAACTTTATAGGAAGATAATAGATAGTGAGATTTGTTGAAAGGAGCCTTGAATATAATGTTGGAAGATGGGACTTTAAACCACCTCTGCTACTAGCTATCTAGGTGAACTTAACAAGAGACAATTTCACAGCAGCCTCAGTTTGTTTATCTGGAAAATGAGGGCATCGCATTAGCTGCAACTAGAAGGTCTCCTCTTACCCCAGGACTCTATGATTCTAGTTCCACCTGCATTAACTATGTAATTCTTCTTGTTCAACCATGTCTCTGTGGACCAAATTGTCCATGGCAAAGATATAGCAGTGGTTTGCCATGTTCTTCTCCAGTGGATTAAGGCAAACAAAGGCTAAGTGGCTTGGCCAGAGTCATATAGCTAGTAAATGTTTGAGGCCAGATATGAACTCAGGTTTTCTTGACTCCAGGCCCAGCTCTCTAGGCACTGAGACCCCTAGCTGCCTCCACATTAACTATAGTTAACTGTAAAAGAACTAATTGCCCATGTCTTATAAGAAGCACCTCTTCAGCTCCTCCAGGAAAGACAAAGAACCACCATTAAAAGAGAAACCCCAGCATTAAGATGGGAGGAAGAAGACTCATGTGTTTAAACAATGAATCCCAATGAGAAAAGTCACAGCCAGAATTACCTCCAACCATTACATGCAATTGCTGACCTGCACGACCATGGAAACACAGTCCCACCATTCAGTTCTCTCAAGAGAATACTCAGTCTTTCAAGAATTCTCTTGAGAAAAAGAATAAAAGAGGATCATTGAAGTACCTTTTAAAAAATGTACCGAGGAGAGTAGAAGGAAGGCTGGAAAGAATCGGAGAAATGAGACAGCTTTGAAAGTGACATGAGAAATTTACATATTTTAAAAGAAAAGCAATCTGTGCATAATAGAATTCTATAGCTTCATGTGCAATTCTCTTTTTCTCTGTATGTAGATATGTAACACATCTGTGCATACACATACATGTACACACATGCGTACGTGTGTATATATACATATGTGTCAACATCCATTTTATTTGGCTTTTGTTAATTTCAGAATTAAAAAACAGAATTTTCAAAATACTTTCTGTAAATTGGGCTTAACTAAGTTCTCTCAATGTCTTTTCACTCTCAAAGATAAATTATCTCCCTTAGTGTCTCAAGAAGCATGTTCTCTTTGGTTTTTGCTCTGTATATCACATAATCTTTTCAGTCATGACAGCTAATTGGATGATCACTAATAAAGCAACTGCTATGAAATGAAAATGTGAAACATGACCCTTGTTCTCAAGGAGTTTAGAGTCTAATGAGAGAACAAGATTCCAACACAAATGCCTACCTCACAAGGCAGGGCACTTTATAAATATTTCAGTACATGATTGTATATTATTAATAAATAAGCATTATTTCAGATAGATTATAATATAGGGAAAGTAGGTCTACTCAAGACCTCGAAAGAATTTTGATAAAGGAGAGATTGTTTTCCAGTGAAAAATCAGAGAAGTCTTCATGGAAGTGGTGGCATCTCAGCTGGCCTTCAAAGGAAGAGAGGGCTTTTAATAGGTATTATTCCACGTATGGGTGAGAATTTATAGAAATGGACAGAAACAGAAGAGAATGAGACTAGACTGGAGAATATGTCAATTGTCACTTAGAATTTATTAAGCTAAGAGATTTGATTCTTATTGTATAGAAAACAGGCAACCCCTGGAGGTTTTTGAGTCAGGTTCTAGGTCAGACCTTCATTCCTCCTCCCTTAGACTCTCACAATGGCCTTCTAATTGTGACCCTTCTTCAAATCTCTCTCCACTCCAATTCATTCTCTGGATAGGACCTGGTTTGCTAAACAAATTGATTGTGAAAAGAGATTTCCAGATTCATCTTTAATCAGCTTAAAAAACACAGTTGAGATGGCATGGCATAGTGAAAAATGTACTTTATTAAGAATACAGAAATACAGATTCTATTTTTGATTCTGATAGTAATAGTCTATATTATTTTGGGTACATTTTTCTAAGTTTCATTGTAAAACTAAGGATTGTTTTGGTTTAGCTCAAAAGTTCTTGACCTATGGCCCAAAACACCAAAGAGTAAGTAGACAGATCTCAGAGTATTTGTGAACTTATATGGGAGCAGAAACACATACACACACACATGCACATGCACACACATCCCTTTTCTTTTCACTAAACTCCAAATGAAATTTAGTATTTCCTTCCATTATGAATTTTAAAAACCATAATTCTGAGAAGGGGTGAATAGGTTTACTAGACTACCAAATAGGTCCATGAAACAAAAAGAGATTATTTAAATATATTTCAATATATTATATATGTACACATGTATGTGCATGCATATATGTGCACATGTATGTGTGTACATATGTGTATATGTACACATTATATATGTGTATACATATGTGTGTATGTGTGTGTATTTACATCATCTGATCTACACAGTAACCCAAAGATTAATAACTGCTTACAAATGAAGAAACTTGTTGTTGTGTTCACCTTTCATTGCCGAAGAAGACCTTGCCATCAGAGAAATGATGACGTGACTTGCGCTTGACTTTGTTTTGAGTGAGGGAGGGCTGTGCAGGTCACCAGCCTCACTTCTCCTCCAGAGCCATCTGCATCCAGTGACTAGATATTCATCAGGATGACTGGAGATGACCCAGGATGCACTGGGAGACTTTGGCCCCTTTAGGCCAAAGTCTATTCCAGAACTCACTTAAGGTGAGGTAACGCCCATTTACGGAATAGGTCTGTTTAAGAAGTAGCCAGAGGATGTGAGACATAGAAAAAAACGACATCAGGCTGGGAGGGAAACAGCCACAGTTGCTATTGATCAGTTTTAGAAGGAGTATGAAAAAGATAGGCAAGTTAGCACATTGTTGGTGGAGCTATGAATCACTACAACCATTTTGAAAAGCAATCTGGCCTTATGTAAATAAAGTGACTACAATGTTCATAGAGTATGACCCAAAGAGGTCACTGATAAGAGAAAAGCGCCCAACTAAATCAAAATACTTTTAACAGCGCTTTTTGTAATAACAAAGAACTGGAAGCAAAGCAGATGCCCACTGACTGAGGAATGGTTAAATAAATTATAGTACATAAATAAGACTGAATATTGCTGTACTTGTAAGAAACCACAGCTACGATGAATACAGAGAAGTATGTAAAGACCAACAAGAACTGATAAAGAAAAGTAAACTGAGTCAAATGACTACAATAATGCAGATGAGAAGAACCATCACAAAACAATAAAAAGTCGATGCTATAAAATTACAAAGAATAAATATGGCCCCAAAAGAGAGATGAAAAGACACACCTCACTCCACTCCATTCCTTTGCATGGACAGCAAGGCAACAGGTGGCAAATGATGCGTATGTTTTTAGGCTATTTTTGATATATTGATCAGTTTTGTTGATTTTTCTTCCTCTTTTTCCTTTCTTTTTTTACCTGTAAAAAATATTACCTGTTGTATGGGATGGGTCTCAAGGAGAGAAGAGGAGGAGAGAGACTGGGAGAAATGCTGGTAACGTAAAAACCAGTTATCAATAAAACTTATTTTTAAAAAAGAAAATAACACCATAACGACTCCATTAGACCGAACAAGTGTTAGATTCCTATCATGTACAAGACAGAAATATAATTAGAAGGAACTCTTATTTATTGCCTGACACATAGTAAGCATTATATAAATGTTAGCTGTTAGCTATTACTATTGATCCAAAAGTTAAAAAAAAAAAGTAAACAACTCAGTGCTAAGGAATTATTAATCCATATGTGAAAGTCAGAAATGAGTTTCACATTATCTTTTCTTCTGCCTGACCCCACGATAAAGGAAAAAGCCAACACACAGGCAATCTTGGAGAGAAAAGGAGAGAGGGAAAATGGACTCAATAATGCAAATGCTCAAACCCGGCTTGGGTAACTGAACTGAGAACTGACCATACAAGGTCACTTCTCCAGTCCTGGGGAACTTGCTCTAGAGCTCTCTCGTGAAAAGACAATTCCACACACTTTTAACTGTCATGAAACTAAGAGTAGATGGTACAAGATAAGTATATTTTGCATTGGTGAGACATCTGGAACATATTTTTCAATTATAAATACTACAATTTAGGGAAAAATTGACCTACTTATGAATGTTCAGAAAAGGTGAACACGACAGTGAGATGTCTGGGGGGTTGCTCATTTGGGTGCAAGTTGGATAAGCTGCTGAGGTTTCATTCAACTTTGAGATTCTGCTTATGAACTGATCTTAGCTCTAACTGCCCAGTTTAGGCAGGAATTCATCTCATTTCATTTACACTTTTATTGATTTCAGTGGATTAGAGTGTTTTTTGAAACCTTCAGAGAAAAAAGGGAGCAGATACTATTAAAAAAAAAGCGTCTCATAACATTCTTCACTCAAAGGATGGATTTTCTTTGTAAATCTCAAAGGGCTGCAAAATTATGATGTGATGCCAAATGTGAATTGTTTCATGAAATGACTGAAAACAATTATTCGATTCAATCTAATCCAACATGCTTTTAATAAGGCACTGTTTAAGGTTCTAATAACACTATTATAATAATCAAATCAAAGGAAATAATTTATTTAAATTACTTTGTAAACTCTAGAGGACTATATAAATGCTAGCTATAACTATTAATAGGGAATTCCTAAAGCAAATCATAAGTTGTGTGACTTTAAGTGTGTCAAATAACCTCTCTGAGCCTCAGTTTCCTCATCTGTAAAATGGAGACATTAGATTACATGACCTCTAAGGTTCTTTCCAGCTCTAAATTGATAATGTGATCAGGACTCTATGATTAAACACATATAGTAGAGGTCAAAGTGACAATAGATAGTATATTAAAGGGATTACTATTTTGTTAAAGTAATGGCAACTCAAGGAACAATCAATTTTTTTCTTCAATTATTTCAATTGTGCCAGACTCTTCATGACCCCATCTGGGATTTTCTTGGCAAAGATACTGGAATGGTTTTCCATTTCCGTCTCCAACTTATTTTACATATGAGGAAACTGAGGCAAACAAAGTTAAGTGACTTATCCAGGGTCATAGAACTAGTCAAATTTGAACTCAGATCTGCCTGACTCCAGGCCCAGTACTTTATCTACTGCACTACTTAGCTTCCCTGAATAATCAATAGAATTACTTATATCGTTGGTCCAGTTTGGTTGCTAGAATGATTAATCAGACTCCAGTTCACTCAATGCATTTATTTCAGATATCTCAAGTAATAAACTAGCTTTCCCTCCTCTTGTTGAATATACTGCATTCATTGATTCATATGCATTAGAAAAATGTATTCAATTTAATTGAGTCAGTTTCTATCAAGGTAAAAGGAGAAAACATCTTAAGAGAAACGTGGAATATAGTTATTTATATATATTGAGTGATATTTCTCTCAATTTTAGAGACCTAGATTTCCCCCTGCCTCCCATCCTTAAAGGCTGAATACTCACCTGAAGAAATGCTGAATTCCTGCCCTCATACCCCTTCACATACCTTTCTTCAACTCCTTGGTAAAGGTTTTCCCTATCCTATTTCCACTGGCATTAGACTTGGTGAAGTTTAAAATTGTCCAATCCACAATAAAAGAAACTGAAGCTGAGCTCTGAGCCAATGGCACTTTGTCAAAGGATCTATGGTCCCCTCTAATGGAGTAGACCCCTGGACTTTTCTCATGGTCTGAGATGTATCTGGTCCCCAGCACCTTGTTTCTATGGAGTTTGATACCCAAATATGCAAAAGATGAATGGCTAAAATAGAGAATCTCATTGGTTTATAGACTTTGCTCTTGAAGGCTAAAAATTAAGATGGTCAAGGCAAGAGTTCTCTGCATTGACCAAGCAGTCATAAGATGGTCACCTGCTCATGTTGGGCAAGACAGGGTGGTCTTAGAGGTACAAAAATAAGTTGGGGGAATTTTCCAAAGAATCAAGGCATCCTATCCATGCTGGATTTGGACATGGAATTTTAGTAAAAACAGTGCGGTTTTGTGGTTGCACAAATGAACTTCATAACTGGTGAACAAGCAGTGAACATTGCATTGATGTTTGAAGCCTACTCTAAGAACTTATCTAATTATCCTCATAGGAGTCATGCAAAATATTAAACTGATTAATACTGATTAGAATAGAGTAAAGATCCTAGTGAATCCTTTCTCACAACTTGTACTTGGTTTAATGCCCTAGAGCATCCTTACAGGAAATATAACTGATTCATTCCTACTCAGCTTTAGCATTCAGTGAAAGGGTCCACCTGACCTCTGCTTTTCCAGGGAAGGCAAACAGTGCTGGAGAAAATTGACGCGGATGGGATCAAAGTGTTAAGGTTATCTCCCTCTTAAGCAGGACTTCTCTTTCCTGCGTGCTAAAATGAAAACCTTTCCAAAGGTATGTGACTTTTAAGGAACATGACAAAAGCCCTCTAAACCTCATTTTAAGAATGTGTAGCTGCAGGCACCCTAGAGTCTTACAACATCAAGTATTTCAGTTGTTGCTAAACATGGGAAAGATAAAGGAAAACTAATAAGCTGCCAAGGCAGAGATTTCCTTCTGTCTTTGCAATGACAGCTGTTGTTTGTGGCATTATGGTAATGAGTGGCTAGAAATCAGCTTACCTATGAAATGTCTGAAACCCAGGTAGACTTAGATTTCCAGATGAAGTGCAAACCTCCATTTCAGTATTGTAGAAATGGGACTGCTTGTCATTTTCTCTCTTTAATCTCTGTACCACCTTTCTTGAAAATTATGTGGAGTTTGAAGTTATGCCCATTTGAGATTATTTTTCCCTTTTTGTAACAGAAAAAAGATTGGAAAAATAATAAAAAACAATAGTGAGAAACAGGACCCCTTTCCCAACCACCTGCACCCAGGTACAACAGGTAACCAATTAATCATTTGATGTGTTGCTTTCTTAAGTATTCCTCTCAAGAGCTGCAGTTTCCTAAGACATTCAGACCAAACAGGAAATTGGGTTGATAGTTTCCAGGATTTCCAAGAAAATAATTAACAAAATCTCTGATGCATAGTGTGCTTTTCATAAATCTTTAAAATATACAGAAGAAAATGCAATGCAAGATTAGTTTCACTTTCTTGACATCCAAAAAGTAAGCTCTCTATAATTAACTCAGAAAGAAGGATCACATCATACACTTGCTACATCCTTCATCTGAAAAATGCCCAAAATCCTATTTAAGAAGAGATCAAACTCAATGGAGACCAAACATCTGCAGTATTTGGGGAATGGAGAATTTTTTAGCAACAACACAGTTTCATACCACATTGAGACAGACACTTTATTAGGGCCAAAAATCCATTCATTCTTAAGATGACAAATCACCTCTGACAACTCTGCCACTGACCCCAACATCTCGTGAATGCTGTCTTCTTCATGGTCTCCCATTATTCGTACTGTGCATAGCATCAAGAGTTTTTGTCCCTGTGCCCCCTTGAACTTCTATGACATAAACTGGGTATATATGCTTTGATAGTGTGCTGATTTTGGAGCTGGGCATTTTCTCCCTCTAAAATTCTCATTGACATATCCCATTTGTGTGAACTCTCTCCAATCAACTGTAGCAGGTCTACTGAGGCTTAGGGTCATAGAAATGAAAAGGGATTTCTGGTAAAGAATCAAAGGGGTAGGAGCCAAGATGGCAGCAAGAAGCCAAGAAACACCTGAACTCTCCACAGTTTTCCTTGGAAGCAACACTAAATCAAGCCTCTAAAAAAATTCTGGAACAATAGAATCCACAAAAAGATATAGTGATACAATTTTTCAGTCCAAGATAATTTAGAAGGACTTCAGCAAAGGTTTATCTCATTTGTGTAAAAGGAGAACACAGTCCAACACAGGCAATGTCCAGGAAAGGCAGTGGGAGATTCTTAGACACAGCACAGATCAGCAACCAAGGTCCAGTGGTCTGTGCTCAGCAGGTAAGCGGCACAGCAGGGCAGCTATGAGACCTCTAGCCACAGCACAGCAGGCAAACTGCCAGCCCTGGAACCTGGAGCACAACAGGTATAACTAGGCCAGGCCACCCTAGTGCAGTGGGCAAACTGCCAGTGCCAGATGACCTGGCACATAAGGCCAGTGACCAAATACCTAACCCCCAGCACAAGAAGACCACAGGAGCAGAGCTAAACTTTTAAAAAATGACAAAAAACAAAAAAGAGCCCTGACCATGGAAAGCTACTATAGAGATAGGTAAGATCAAAACACATACTCAGAAGGAAACAACGTCAACATGCCTACATCAAAGTCTCAAAGGGGAATATGAATTAATCTCAAGCCCAAAAAGTCCTCTTGGAAGATCTCAAAAGGGATTTTTTAAATCCTCCCAAAATGAGAAAAGAAATGAGATTTATGCAAGAGAAATATGAAAAAAAGGAATCAACAGTTTAGAAAAGTTATCACGAAAACTGACTGAAGAAAACAACTCCTAAAAAAGTAAAATTGACCAAATGGGGAAAAAAAGACCACTGAAGAAAACAACTCCTTTAAAAGTAGAATTGACCAAATGGAAAAGGAGGTACAAATACCAACTTAAGAAAGGGTGAAAGGAGAGACAGAGTAAGTTATAAATAGGGGGAAAATAGGATAGAGGAAATATACAGATAGTAATCATGACAGTGAATGTGAAGGGGATGAACTCTCCCATAAAACAGAAGTGAATAGAGTACGTCAAAAACTAGAATCCTACACTATTTTATTTACAAGAAACACATTTGAAGCAGAGAGACACACATAGAGTAGATATAAAAGGCTCCAGAAAAATATATTACACTTAGCTGAAGTAAAAAAAAAAAGCTTTGACTGATCTCAGACAAAGTAAAAGCAAAAATAGATCTAATTAAAAGAGACTAGGAAGGCAACTACATCTTGCTAAAAAGTACCATGTTGTACAATGACCAATTTTGATAAACTTAACTTTTCTCAGCAATACAAGGATCTAAGACAATTCCAAAAGACTCAGGATGGAAAATGCTATCAATACCCAGAGAAAGAACTATGGAGTCAGAATGCAGATTGAAACGTACTAATTTTTTGTTTGTTTCTTCTTTCTGCATCTATGCAGATGGTTTTTCCTTTGGTTCTAATTCTTCTTTATAATATGACTAATGTGGAAATATGAGAAGGGGGGAGGGAGGGAGGGAGGGAGGGGGAGAGAGAGAGAGAGAGAGAGAGAGAGAGAGAGATTCACCAAGTGGTGCAGCATCCAAATTCTTAGAGTAGAAGTTAAATTAGTTACAGGAAGAAATAGTAAAACTACCCTTTCAGAGTGAGATAAATCCAACCACAAAATAAGCAAGAAAGAAATTAATCAAGTAAATAGAATTCTAGAAAAATTTAATACAATAGACCTCTAGAGAAAATAGAATGGGAGCAGAAAGGAATATGCCTTTCACTCAGCAGTACATGGCACCTAAAAAGTGACCATGTATCAGGGCATAAAAATCTCACAATCAAACACGGAAAGACAGAAATATTAAATTTACAGATTATGAAGCAATAACAATTACATGTAATAAAGGACCATGGAAAGATAGATTGAAAATTAATTAGAAACTAAATAATCTAATCTTAAATAATGAGAGGTCAAATAGCAAATCATAGAAATAATCAATAATTTCATTAAATACAGTGACAATAATGAGACAACATATCCAAATTTATGGGGAGCAGCCAAAGCTGTACTTAGGAGATATTTTATATCTCTAAATGCTTCCATAGATAAAATAGAGAAAGGGCAGGTCAATGAATTTGGCATGCAATTTAAAAAGCTAGAAAAAAAAACACATTAAAAATCCCCAGTTAAACACCAAATTAGAAATTCTGAAACTCAAAGGAGGAATTAATAAAATTAAAAGTTAGAAAACTATTGGAATTAGAATAGGCAATGTGGAAACAAAACTATCGCTCTTTGCAGATGATATGATGCTATATTTAGAAAATCCTAGAAAATCAGCTTAAAAATTTCTTGAAATAATGAACAACTTTAGTAGTCACAGGATGTAAGATTAATCCACATAAATCATCAGCATTTATATTTTATATAATATGCATTCTTTAAAGTTGAGCAGCGATGGAAGGAGAAATTTCCTTGAATTTACTTTCCAAGACAAACCCAAGAACTATATGAACACAACTGTAAAATACTTCTCACACAAATAAAGTGAGATCTAAACAGTTGGAAAACAATGAATTGCTCATGAGTAGGCTAAGCTAATCTAAAAAATGACAATTCTAACTAAATTAATTTATTTATTCAGTGCCATTCCAATAAACTACCAAAAATCATTTGATAGAGCTAGAAAAAATAATAACAAAATTCATCTAGAAGAACAAAAGGTGAAGAGTATAAAGTCAATTAATGAAAAAAAATGCAAAGCAAGTTGGCCTAGGTCAGATCTAAAACTATATGATAAAGTAGCAATCATCAAAACTATGTGGTAGTGGCTAAGAAATAGAGTGGTGGATCAGTGTAATAGGTTAGGTACAGAAGACACAGTGGTAAATGATTATAATATTCTATTGTTTGACAAACCCAAAGACTTCAACTACTAGGATAAGAACTCACTATTTGCCAAAACTGCGGGAAAACAGGAAAACAATATAGCAGAAACTAGGTGACATCTCACACCATATACTACGATGAAGTCAAAATGAGTACATGACTTTGACGTAAAGGTTAATACCATAAGCAAGTCAGGAGAGCAAAGAATAATTTACACATCAGATCTATGGAGAATGGTGGAATTTATGACCAAATAAGAGATATAGAACATTATGAGATGCAAAATGTTGATTACATTAAATTAAAAAAGTTTTTGCACAAACAAAACCAATGCAACGAAGATTAAAAGGAAAGCACAAAGATAGGAAGCAATTTTTACAGCAAATATTTCTGATAAAGGCCTCATTTCTAAAGTATAGAAGGTACTGAGTCAAATTTATAAGAATACAAGTCATTTCCCAAATGATAAATGATTAAAGGATATGAATAGTGAGTTTTCAGATGAGGAAATTAAAGCTATCTATAGTCATATGAAAGCATTCTCTAAATCACTATTAGAGAAATGCAAATTAAAACAACTCAGAGGCACCCCCTTATGCTTATCAGATTGGCTAATACAATAGAAAAGGAAAATAATAAATGGTGGAGAAAACGTGAAACAACTGGGACACCAACGCATTGTTGGTGGAGTTGTGAACTTATCCAGCCATTATTGGGAACAATTTGGGACTGTGCCCAAAGGGCTATGAAATCATACATATCCTTTGATTCAGCAATACCATTACTAGGTCTTCATCCTAAAATAATCATATAAAAAGAGGAAAAGACTCACATATACCAAAATGTTTATAGCAGTTCTTTTTATGGTTGCAAGGAATTGAAAACTGAAGGGATGTCCATCAATTGGGGGATGGCTAAACGGATAGGAGTATAGAAATGTAATAGAATACTATTGTTCCACAAATGATGAGCAAGCCTATTTCAGAAAAAACCTGTAAAGACTTACATGAATTTATGCTGAGTGAAGTGAGCAGGACCAAGAGAACATTGTGCACAGTAATAGCACTGGGAGATGATCAACGTTGATAGACTAAGCTCCTCTCAGCAATGCAAAGATCTAAGACAACTCAGAAAGACTCATGATGGAAAATGCTATCTACATTCAGGAAAGCAAATGGAGCCTGAGTACAGATTGAAACATATTATTTTTACTTTTTTGTTGTTTTTTTCTCTCATGATTTTTCACTTTTGTTCTGTTTCTTCTTTCACAAAATGATTAATGTGGAAATGTATTTCCATGATTGCACATGTATAGTCTATATCAGATTTCTTACTGTCTTGGGAAGGAATAGGAGGGAGGGAGAAAAATTTGGAACTCAAAATCTTATGAAAATAAATGTTGAAAACTATCTTTATATGTAACTGGATAAAATAAAATACCAATTAAAAAATGAAAACAAAAGGGCAAACTATTTGTATCATTAAGTGCCTATTAGATGACAACTTCAAAGTCAGCCTGTGGACCTTTTAAATGATGACACAATTAAGTCAGCAGTTAAACCTAAAAAGCTTGGACTGAGTCACTGCAGCTAACCTCCTCATTTAAGCTGCTAGAATTTAGAGCTGGAAGAGATCTTCGAGGTCACCTCGTCCTGCCCACTTGTTTTACAGTTGAGAAAAGTAAGACCCTGAAAGGGGTAGTGACTTAGCTGTAAGCCACACAAAGAGTACATAGAGGAATGTTCATTTGAAATCTCCATTTTCTAATTGCCTGTGCAGTGCTCATCCCACTCTACCCATCTACTTCCCTGAAAGGTTGTCCTATAGGTAAAGGATCAAAAAAGAATAGAAGAAATGGGGAAGTAGATTTTGGCTCAATATAGAGAAGAATTTTGTAACAATTAGAACCGTCAAAAAAGAATAAGCAGTGAATTTCCCATCACTGAACCTATTCAAGGAGAATCTGGATGACCACTTGTCAAGAATGTCCTAAAGGGAATTCAGGCCCTGGGACTCTGCTTTACATTGCAAATGGATAACTAGAAGTCACTGAAAGCTGGCCCTTCCTCATTGCAATTACTATGACTTTTGAGGGATGGGGAGGAATGACCTTTTTTTTTAATGTACATCTAAACGTTTATGGGGCTGTTGGGTGACACCATAGCAAATAAAAGGCCAGGCCTTGAGTCCGGGAGACTCATCTTCCCTAGTTCAAATCTAACCTCAGACTCTTACAAGCTGTGGGACCCTGAGCAAGTCACTTAACCCTGTTGGCCTCAGCTCCTTATTTGTAAAATGAGCTGGAGAAGGAAATCGCAAATGACTCCAGTATCTTTGCCAAGAAAACCCCAAATGGAGTCACAGAATCAGGCAACTGAAAATGACTGACAAACAACAAAGCAGTGGATAGAGTACCACACCTGGAATCAGAAAGACTAGAGTTCAAATCTGGCCTCAAATATTTACTAGTTGTATGACTCTGGGTAAGTCACTTAACCCTGATTACCTCAGTTTCCTCATCTGAAGGAAATGAAAAACCATGCCAGTATCTTTGCCAACTCCAAATGGGGTCACGAAGAGTTAGGCACAACTAAAATGACTGAACAAGAACAAAATGTATAGGGTGAAAATGACTAATGATATGGACTATTTTTTAAACTGAATTCTCACATAGTTCAATGCATCTAAATGAAAAACTAAACTTAAAAAGTATTTTAGCATGCAAACTAATGGTCTAGAGAATGTTCTTCCCTGGGCAGCTTAAGCACAATTCTACCCTCCTAAACCTTACCATCCTCCTATCCTCAGTCAAGTCATAAAGAATAGGGCATGAGTAATAAATAGTTGGCTACTTTAGGCCTATAGAGATAAAGATTCAAGAAGGAAAGGTATTTTAAACTTTCCCAAGATATCTTTCAGATATATGGTTTGAAAACCATATGAGGGGGGAACCCAAGATGGTGGAGTTACAGCATGTACTTTCTAGAGCTCTGCCCCCAAGCCCAGTCAAATACCTGAAAAAATGTCTCTAAACAAATTATGGAGCTGCAGAACCCATAGAATGACAGAATGAAGCAAATTTCCAGTCCAAGACAGCCTGAAAGGTCACCGGGAAGTGTTCATTGAGCCACACAGGGGAGCAGGGCACAGTCCAGCGTGGGCCACACCAGAATGGACAGAACATGAGCAGGCCTTGGGGAGACTGAATCTCTCATACCTGTAGTAGAATCCAGACTTCATGACCCCAAAACACTGAGGACAAATTGGAAGATCAGAGGCAAAAACCTGTGGGACCTGTGTGGAAGAATGGAGTAGTCCGGTCCCAGCCCCAGGACAGCAGAGGGGGAAGGAGGTGGAGGAACCCACAGTAGCTGCAGCAGCAGCAGGGGCAGAGACAGTGACAGTTTCTGGAGCTCTAGGCCTACAGATAGTGGAGAAATCGAGTGGCTGACAGTATACCCCTCACCCCCACTGTAAGCAGATAACTACCTTGACAAAGAGCTCAAAAGACTCATAAATGGCTGGGGAAATGAGCAAAAACTGAAAAATGAATCAGACTACAGAACCTTACTTCGGTGACAAGGAAGACCAAAACATGCAAACAGAAAACAACAAAGTCAAATTTCCTCCATCCAAAGCCTCCAAGAAAAATATGAATTGGCCTCACACCAAAAGAGTTCAAAAAGGATTTTGAAAATCAAATAAGAGAAGTAGAGCCAAAATTGGGAAGAGAAATGAAGGTGATGCAAGACAATCATGAAAAATGAGTCAACTGCTTACTAAAGGAGATCCAAAAAAATGCTGAAGAAAATAACACTAAAAAGTAGACTAACCCAAATGACAAGAGACCCAAAAAGTCGATGAATAGAAGAATGCCCTAAAAAAGCAG
>CM053769.1:648092894-648136150 GCA_028658325.1 Potorous gilbertii | reverse complement strand
GAAAATAATTCCTTAAAGATTAGAATGGAGTAGATGGAAGCTAATGACTTTATGAAAAATCAAGAAATTATGAAACAAAACAAAGGAACGAAAAAAGTAGCAATGTGAAATATCTCGTTGGAAAAACAACTGACTTGGAAAATAGATCCAGGAGAGACAATTTAAAACTTGTGAGACTACCTGAAAGCCATAATCAAAAAAGAGCCTAGATATCATCTTTCAAGAAATTATCAAGGAAAACTGCCCTGATATTCTAGAATCAGAGGGTAAAATAAATATTGAAAGAATCCACTGTTCACTTCCTGAAAGAGATTCTAAAAGTAAAACTCCTAGGAATATTGTAGCCAAATTTCAGAGCTCCCAAGTCAGGGAGAAAATATTGCAAGCAGCCATGAAGAAACAATTTGAGTATCATGGAAATACAATCAGGATAACACAAGATCTAGCAGCTTCTACATTAAGGAACTGCAGGACTTGGAATATGATATTCTAGTGGTCAAAGGAACTAGAATTAAAACCAAGAATCACCTACCCAGCAAAACTGAGTATAATACTTCAGAGGAAAAATGCTCGTTCAATGAAATAAAATACTTTCAAGTGTTCTTGATGAAAATACCAGAGCTGAATAGAAAATCGGATTTTCAAATATAAGAATCAAGAGAAGCATGAAAAGGTAAACAGGAAAGAGAAATCATAAGGGACTTACTACAGTTGAACAATCTCTCTTCACATTTGACTTAAGGAGGGAATAACAGGCATGCTCTATTTGCTATGAAACTCTATTGTACACTACAGGAAAGTAGGGGAAAATGGGATTAGCAGGGGGTGGAGGGGATGATAGAAGGGTGGGAAAATGGGAGCAGGGTATAATTAGAAGTTAATACTTTTGAGAAGAGATAGGATCAAAAGATAGAATAAATGGGAGTCAGGATAGGATGGAGGGAAATATAGTCAGTCTTCCACAACATGACTTTTATGGAAGTCTTTTGCATAACTATACATGTATAACATATATTGAATTGCTTGCCTTCTCAAAAGGGATAAGTGGGAAGAGAGAGAAGTTGGAACTCAAAGTTTTAAAAGTGAATGTTAAAAATTATTTTTACATGCAACTGGAAATAAGATATACAGGCAATGAATTATAGAAATCAATCTTGTCCTTCAAGAAAATAGAGGGGATGGGGATAAGAGAAGGCAAGGGTGTGATAGAAGGGAGAGCAGACTGGGGCAAGGGGTAATCAGAATGTACCATTGTTTTGGGGTGTCCTGGGGAGGGGGTAATGGGGAGACCTTGTATAAATGAATGCTGAAAACTAAAAATAAACATAAATTAGAAGAAAAAAAAGAAAAAAAAATTGCAGTGGAGGCAAGGTACTTAATTCTCCCAAAAGGCACAGAATGCATCCAATGATTGCCAATAATTGGCACAGCAGGTGTGTCTATGCATATCTGATTTTCACACTTTCTGGGGACAGGTTCCCACACATGCACACATTTGAATCCAAGTATGGATAAATAGATATGCAGGGTTGGATCTCTACATGTAATTAGTACATCATACCTCTCTATGAGACTGGTTTAGTTTAAGGGGAAAAAGGTAAATAAAATCCCTTCTCTTTTCATTGGTGTGTCTATTCAGAGGAATGTTCATGGGCATGTAATCTGGGATATGCTTGATGAGTAAATTACAAATTAATGTGTATTCTCCCATTCAGAATTTCTTTTCACCATTTTTGCTCAAGACCAGTCAGTCAAATGATTAAATGTCCTAAAGACGATAGCAGCTACACACATATACCATGAATCATACTGAAGTAAGCCTGACTTGTTCACAGCTTTCAGCAATTTTAGTGTACCTCTGGACATAAATTAGGCACAGCTGAGGTAATTGGGATCATTTATTAAGTTATTCATTTTCCCATTTTGGTGAGGTCTGTATCTATATCTCTCAATCCATCTGTCTATCTTTCCTTCCATCTATCTATCTATTTATTCCCTCCAATTACATGTTAAAAACAAATTGGGAACTCATTTATTTTTTACATTTTAGAAATGTTTGGACTATCCAAAGTGAGCAGAAGCAGGATGAAGCAAGAACTGGCTAAAAATAGGCCACCTGGATTCCAAAGTCAAGTTTATCTATGCAGAAAATCAACCTAGCCTGTCACTTATAGGCGTTCTGTGCCCTAGCCAGAAACCTGGCTACAGGGGCATGCTAGTAAATTTTAACAACCATCTCTCTGAAAATACCTAACACCTGTGTAAATTAATCTGTATTGTTAGTATTTTCTCCATCATTTTCAAAAGTCTTGATAATTAACAGGAGTGTTTGATGACTTCCCACATATAAATGCTCACAATGAAAATTTAACAAGTGACTCTCCAGAGCAGGTTAGAGCTGGCTCCTGCACAGCCCTTCCCTGAAGGGCCTTAAGATCATTCAGTTTAATTCAATTTCACAAGTATGTGTTATACACCTTAACCTATTTCATGGTATATGAGCATTAGTTGAAAAAAAAATGGTAAGGTTTATCCAGAAATAGGAAAAAAAAAATTGTGGAAAGTGATAACTGTCTTCAAATATTTGCTATATGGTAGAGGAAAAAAATTTGTTCTTCTTGGACCCAGAGGGCAGAACTAGAATAATAGATGGAAGTCACGAAAAGCATATTTAGCTTCCATATAGAGGGAGGAAACTGCCTAAGAATTATAGCTTTAGAAAACAGATAACCTTGGAAGGTCATGGGGTTTTTCTCATTAAGTATGAATGTTATATAGTGGCATCTCAGCCAGATACAGGTTGAACTAGATGGACATGAACATCTCTTCCATCTATGCTTTTGAATATACACAGGTTTCAAAAGAAGATGTGTCCTATTTTAGAAAAGGCATGGGCTTTACAAACATAGACAGTGGGATTAGCTTGTGTCTCTTCTTGTTGCCTATGTATCTTTGAGCAAGTCATTCCACGTCCCCAAATTTAAGTGAGTAAGATGAAATAGTTAACTTCTATGTTCCCTTTTCATTCATCCTCTCATCTCTGAGTACCAGATTGTCTCATTTCATAAACTAGAAATGCCATATTCTTTCCATAACTCTTTAGGTATCCATGTAGTACTGTGTCATCCTAGTGATCAGAGGAATGCCATCCCAGCATTCGGATTGGGCAGGATCTCTGGTGATTTTGATAGCCACTCACAAGGAATAGCACGGATGCTAAAATAATAATATCCTTAATTATCTGGAAGCAACATATTCAGAGAGAGAAAAAGAAACTAGTTTTGAAAATTATGTTGAGCTCAGTCTTAATTCTCTAGAATATGAAAATACTCCAAGTGAACTGTGTAGATAATTCTCTTCTAAGCCCAAATCTATATAATGGAAATAAATACTTCCAGTGAGAATTTAAGTATATATTTATACGTATATTTATTTTATAAATTATTTATTTATTATTATTTTATAAGTATTATTTATATAATTTAATATATATGTTTGATATTTCTGAGTGGTACAACTAGATCTTTAAAAATCTTTCATCAAAATGTATATTCAAAATAATTCTCTAGTTAGCTTTGATTGGACAATAATAGGTCCTAACCTAAACCTTACTTGCTCATTGTTTGGGTTTTGATGGCTCATAGTGAATGCAAATACAATTGTTTCTGTTCTAGCCAGAAACTCTGAGGGTATTTCCCTCCTGGAATGATTTTTGCCTCAATTCTTACCTAACCTTTAATTATCAAATGTCTGGGACATCTAATTACTGAATGTCTGGGAAAGACCTTGGCTTAAAAATCCCACTGCATCCAGGGCCATCACCACTCATCTTGACCTATGTCTTGCTACTGGACTCTAATGACTCTGGAGGAGAGAATGAAACTGATGACTTTGCACAGTTCTGCCTCAATTAAATCCAATTCACTTGCAAGTCAAGACATCACCCTTCTGATGTCATTGGTCCTTGAGAATGAAGGAACGAAGAACCATCTAGTGAGCTTTTGACGAGGTGATAATAAGCTTCTTCTAAATTTAGAAATTATTTTGTACTGGCAGAAGTGAAGGATCAAATGTATTTATATGCTTTCTCTAGTCTTAGTAACTAAGTTCCAAGCATGGTGATCCTTGACTTTGGCATAATGGAATTAAAGAGAAATAGAAAGGCCTTTTTTCACTATCAGCTAAGAGACTGAGTTTTCAGTGTCAACTCAGAAAGCATAAAAAAGATAGACTAAATATATAACTTCTCTAGCTAACTGACTGGGTGCAGTTGCTTGAGGTCTCTATCACAAAAGCATTAGACATGGTCCTGTGCTCAAAGGCTAAATAACTGGTAGACTTTTAGCCATAAAAGAAAGAATTAACTGGAGAGCAGTATCCCAACATAGAAGAAAGATATCCAGCAAAGTATGATCACCAGAAGATTTTGGTGCCTCTACAGAGTCTGAATTATAAATTTCTTAGGTCATGCATGTTTCCTGGGTACATATATTCCCTCTGTGTTTTCCATGGCCATATATGTTTGCTATACACGTGCCCCTCTATGTATGTTTTCTGTCTACTTGTATTTTTTAATCATGTGCCCTTCCATGTATTTTTCATGGTCCAATGTATTTCTAGATGTGATTTTTTCCTCTCATTGATACTAGCATAAAGTATGGGAGAGATTGGAGCCCTGTATTATGGGAGGAATGTTTCTTAAAACTTATTTCTCCTCACTATTTTATTGTATTGGCTTTTGCCTTAAATTAATGTGTACTCAGCTTGACCCAGTAAGGTAAACACCTTGATGGGGGCTAATATACTATGGCATTTTTTAGTTTTTCTTTTTTAGTTTTTTTTTTGTTCATTTGGTTTTAGCACATATTTGCCCATAGAGTGTTTCAAACCTGGGAGAGCTTTCTGGTGGCCTATATGTGAAGGATGCACCAGGTACTACAGAAAAAGTTCTTGAAATCTGCTCTAGGTCTGCACTCAACACTTAAGGATAAGAAAAAGGATATATTTTCCTTAGTTTTTTTTTTAATTCCACTATTTCTATAATTTGATCAGTGCAGCTTGCACAGGAACTTTGTTTTGCAGGTCTCCACCCTCTCCGCAACTTAAAAGAGAATTGTGTAGGGCACTAAGAAGTTAAATGACTAATCTAGGGTCACATAGTCCACATGTGTCAGATTCTTCTTGATTCCAAGGCCAACTCTCTAGCCACCATGTCATCCATCTCATTTCCATGACAACAGCAATATAAAATATGCTGGGTGCACGAAATGTTTCATTTCAAAGTTGAAGGGACCAGATTTTGCCATACATTCTCCAAAAATAGAAAGGAAGATATAGATAAGAGTATTTCCTACTAATTTCATGGGAACAAAGAAATTAAGATGAACAAGGGGAATAGATTCAAAATGATTCATCAAATCCTTCCAAGGAAAGTATTGCATGCTGCAAGGGCATCATCTTTAAAAATGTTATGAAAACTGAGTATATTTACAAGGTAAAGGAAATTATTGTGAATACTTCAGCTCACTACAAGTGAAAAAGTATGTATTGATTCAAACTTTCCCATTCAGTTTATTTCAAAGACTGAACCATTCTAGCAATCTTGTAAAAGTCATTCTATGCTCTCAAAAGGCAATACAGTAGCATTGTGCTTTTATGTATTGTACTCTACATAAACTCTGTACTACATTGAGTATTCTTCAGTCATCAGTGAGTTTGGTACATTGATGGCTCTTTTATAGAACTTGGATCATAATTTTATTATTTCAAGCATAATAGCTTTATATGGTCTATAGTAGTTTCATATACATGTAATTTTAGATCTTTATTTTTATAACATATTCTTGCTTTTGTCCATCCTTCCTTTGATGTCAAGTCCTTTGAAGTAAGTACAATCCCCAATTTTAACAGTGTTCCTGTGGGAAAATATTATCCACTTTATTGTAATTTGCTTTATAATGCAATTTATAGAAGAATATTACTGTGAAAAATGAAGACTGCCAATGACTGGTCAATCAACAAATATTTATCAAGGCCTTATTTTGTGGGAAGTAGGTTAGTCACATGGAAATTGTACAGTCTAATTTAAAACATACATACACACACATACACACACACATACACACACACACACTGTGACTGTTTCATTTTCCATATGCTCTAACTTTGGCCTAACCCCTGTTCAGAAATGGAGATATTGACATCTCGAACTCCAGTCCTGTTTGTTTCCCCAAAGACTGATGCGATGAGCCATTACATAAATCCAAGCGACAAAACAGAGCAGTCTTCCACTGGTATTCATCATCTGGATTCATGTGTGCACATATTTATAGAAGCATTTCAATATACATTGAGAATTCATTTGTATAGCTCTGCATGTAAGCTCCTTTATGAGGAAGGAAAGAAGCAAAGTATTCAAGGGATGTTTTGGAAGGGGAATAAATGCTTTCTTTCCCCAAGAAGTATATGTATCTCTATTCGGTTTCAGAGCCTGGAATATTGCTGATACTATATCATATTAGTGGATAAGAGAAAATCTTTTACTTCAACCAAGCACTTTGGTTATATTAGGGAGGTGACCGATAACTTCAGTCAGGTAGCTGATTGGTGGTTGATAAAGCATGTTTGCCCTTTGTGGGAGAAAGTAATTTTGCCATAGAAATAAATGAATCAATGAATTATTGAAGGAAAAAGATCTTTCTGTTAACACAATTTTTAATCAGAAATTCACAACATAATTTTTCAGTTATCAAAAGTAAGTTCCTTGAAGCTTCTGATAGTGACAAGCCTCAGGGAGGAGGGGACGATTTAAAAGGTGCCTTCAAGATGCGTTAGTCTATGACTTTATGATAGAGAGAATAATTGCCACTAAACCATCTGGTTTCAAAGGTCTTAGGGCAACTTGGCAGCACAATCTGGAACAGAGACTTCTCTAGAGAAATCCAAAATGTGAAGGAATCCAAAACTTTGACTCCCACAGAAGATCTCTACATTCTCTCGCTTGGTAACCACATCAGTTCCATGAGTGTAATTACCATCTCTATGAAAACAACTCTCAAACCTCTTTATCCAGGCCTAATCTCTCTTTGAAATGCCAGTCTTGGACCCCTAGCCATGAGCGGTTTCAAATTAAGTGCCTAGTAGACATCTCAAAGTCAGCATGTCCAAAATAAAGCGTATTATCTCCTCTCCTCCACCACCACACCCAGCCTTTCCCTCTCCCAAATTCCCTCTTTCTATCAAGGACACCACCAACCCCACAGAAGTTTGCCACCTCTCTCTCATCCTAGGCACCTCCTTCTCCCTCCCTCCAAATGTCCAATCAGCTGCCAAATCTGGTGCTTTCTACTTCGCTGACATCTCTTACATCTGTCTCCTCTCTCTTCTTGTCATGGTTGCTGCGGTTTTCATTCTTCCTTTTAGAAGAGGTCCAGCTCACAAAATCACAATATCTTACTTTAAGCCCTCATTACTTCTCAGTTGGAACAATACAATAGCTTCCTAATTGTTCTCCCTACTCCAGATCTTTCCCTTCTTCCATCCTCCACATTCTGAAAGCACAATCCTAAAGCACAAATCTGACTAATTATCTCCCCTACTCAAATCCCAGTGGTTTTCTACTGCCTCTAGGATCAAATATATACTCCTCTATTTGGCATTTAAAGCTTTTCACAACCTGGCCCCAACTTACTTTCCTAGTTTTATAATATATTATTTTGTTTGTTAGCTAGTTGACTGATGATCAGTTTGATGATCTCCCCCTCCTCGTCCACCTGGGAGGGGGAGAAGTACCAGCAAAAGAAATCCCGAGTCTTTCTGCTTCTATATACTAGATACACTCAGGTCCAGTTTGGGAGAAGCACACTGAAACTGTGCAACGTTCTAACTTGTATATGATGGTGACACATGAAAACAATGAAATGTTGGAAAAATACTGTCTTTTGGAATACTTCTCCATTTTGCAGAAATGATAACAAATATTGAAATTAGAATCCTCAGCTCATATTTGAGAAGAAACCTTAGGGAACTACGATGTTTTGATTATTCATCCATCATAGGGTAATATTTATGTAAAAGCTATTGTTTTCTGAAGTCTAAGGCCCACATAGCGTCAGAGTAGGAAGCAACTTCTATTGACTAATAATGCTACAACCCCCTTTTTAAAAATTTACTATTTGTCATTTGTGGGCAGAAGCACACATGTGTCATCATTAGATGAGCCGGTTGGTTACTTTAAGCATAATCTATGACTCATCATCTCTTTCCTAGGAGTATGTCTTGGTTATTGTTTTACCCCTTACCCTTTTGGTTTTTAATTAAGTCTTCTATTAGCACAAATCTGAATATCTCAAAAACACAAGGAAAGAACTCAAGTTTAATTAACTGATTTCATTCTTATTTAACTGGGGGAGGGGAGGAGGAAATTATTACTTGTAATTTTTGCTACATAAATGTGACAGTTTAGTATATTAACATTCTCAAGTAGATATAACAAAGCAGTTGTTTAGAACTAATTGAATTTTGACTAATCATTAAAGTCATTGTAGTGATATTTAACAGTGAGTCATTGTAAGGTATACTATGGGTAGAGCTGTGTATTGCTCCAGCTACTCTAGAAAGCAATTTGAAACTACTCTAAAAAAAAAAATCTCCATACCATTTGATTCCTTTGCTAGGCATATACCCTAAGGAGAGGGGAGCTAGGTGGTGCAGTGGATAGAGCACCAGTGCAGGAGTCAGAAGGACCTGAGTTCAAATCTCACCTCAGACGCTTAACCCTCACTAGCTGTGTGACCTTGTACAAGTCACTTAACCCCAATTGCCTCATCCTGGGTCATCTCCAGTCATCCTGGTGAATATCTGGTCACTGGATTCAGATGGCTCTGGAGGAGAAGTAAGGCTGGTGACCTGCACAGCCCTCCCTCACTCAAAACAAAGTCAAGTGCAAGTCATGTCATCATTTCTCAGATGGCATGGTCTTCTTTAGCAATGAAGGACCAACACACACACGCACACTAAGGAGATTAGAGAGTGACAACAGAATATTCATAACATTTTTGTAGTCACAGAGAAAATAAAGTAGGTGCCCACTGATTAGGGAATGGCTAAGAAATTGTAGTACAGGAATATAATGAGATATTACTGCCCCTAAGGTAGTGATAAATGAATATAAATAATAAATAAATAAATGTAAATAAGCATGTGAAGACATTTAACTAGATGCAGGGTGAAGGAAGCAGAACCAGAAACAACAACAACAAAAGTTGTGTGCAATGATCAGAGAGCATTAATTAATTAATTAATTAAGGCAGATGGAATGTTTGTGCAATCACAATGACCAAGGTTGGATCTGGAAAAGAACTGAAAAAATGTACCAACCTCCCTTCACCGAAGAAACGAAAGACGATGTGTCAAATAATGCATATATTGAGAAATACATCAGAGGCTTTGGTTGGCCTTTGCCGACTTTGATTCCTTCTCCCTCTTGTTTTCTAAATCTCTGTCAAAAGAAACAGTCTGCGTTGGGAGTGTCAGGGCGGGAGGGGAGGAGAGATGGGTAGCATTCAGAAATTAATGGGATATAAAACCAAAAGGTATTGGTTAATTTGTTTGAACCGAGCTACTGTTAATAAGGCCAATGATTAGGATGACAGACTTGGAGTCAGAAAGATCTGAGTTCAAAACATGCTTTAGACATTTGCTGGCTTCGTGAGACTGGATCAGTCACTTAATCTTTCTCAAGCTTCATTCCCCTTATCTATAACAAATAGGAGGCAATAACCGCACTTATCTCACGGTGTTGTTGTGAAACTCAGCGGAGACAGTATACAAAAACCTTTGCAAATTTCATGTTGTCCTGTTTTGTTTTTTCAATCTTGTCCAACTCTCCATGACCCTTGACAAAGATACTAGAGTGGTTTGCCCTTTCCTTCTCCAGCTCATATTTTTTTAACAGATGAAAAACTGAAGCAAACAAGGTTAAGTCATTGTCAGTCCAGAGTTACACAGCTAGTAAATGTCTGCGGTCACATTTGAACTCAGGTCCTCCTAGCACTAGGCCTAGTGCTCTATCCACTACAACACCTCGCTGCTTTTCAAACCTTAAAGTCCGTCTTAAATACCAGTTACTATCATTATTGTTAATAATATGCAAAAAACAAACATAAAAGCTCAAGTAAAAGGCAAACCTTTTGAATGAGCTGTGGTTTATTTCATTTTTTATAGGCCTATACTTTATAGCTAAATCATTTTCCACTGATTTCTTGGAAACTAAACATATGAAACATTATCTGAACTGTGGTCAAGTATTTCATTTTCCTTTTATAAAAAAATTTTTGTTTATTTTTAACATTCATTTTGTAAAAATTGAATTCCAAATTCTCTCCTCCTTCCAGTATTTCCCCCACCCATTGAAAAGGCAAGCAATGTGATAGCCATTATACATGTGAAGTCATGCAAATCATATTTCTATATTAGCCATGTTGGCAAAAAAAAGCAAGAAAAATAAAATGAAAACATACTCAAGTTCTCTTCATTTGATCATCCCACTCTCAACCCCAAATCTTTTCCCAAACGGCATCTTTAGCCTGCCTCCAAGGTCAGAACTTCTGGGTAAGTACAAGACATTCTTTGTATGATAATGATGGAACAGCATGAGTATAGCAAGAATGTTGGATCCAGATCTGAGGATCAGAGGTCAAGGTATGGAAGAGAAGATCCAAGGCTATCTGGCACACCCTTCATGTTGGTTGAGAAACTGGATGAGAAAAATAACACCTAAGAATGCGGAGTATCTGGCCAATGCCATTGGTGTGTCAGAATCAGGATTAAACCAAGGAACTCTTACTCCAGAGTCCATTATAACACATTGACTCTCCACTTTTCTTTTCCCCATATGATCTTGCGTTTGTCCATTCTCGAAGAGGAACATGACATCAAGATGATGACATGGCAACTCATTCAACCTCTTGGGCCTCCATTTCCTCCTCTCTAAAATGAAGACTAGTGAACTAAATGACTTCTGAGATTTCTCTAACTTGAACTCTATTAATTTATCATATGGTAGGTAAATCATTCCTATCTACGTACCGATCAAATTAAGTAAGATTTGTAAAAGTGTTTTGCGGAGTGCCTAGCACATAGTAGGTACTGTATAAATGCTAATTCCCATCCCTTTCCCTCCCCAGTGCCTATCAAACAGTAAACAAATTAATAAAGAGTGCCTGGATAAACTTGACTTGTCAACCTAATGGCTTGCATATTTAGTTGTTGGCTTCTTTCCACAGTGGGTGTTAGTATATCAAAGTGATGTTTGTTGCCTAGTACAGTGATGAGTTATGGTTTTATTTACAGTTTTGTCTTCACAGCTAATTACTGAGTTAAAGAAGGGGGGAGTAGTTTTTTAAAAGCACTTTCATTGTTTTAAGAACTCCTACTCAGCATAAGAAGTAAAGTACTATGGATAGCTCATAGTAAGGATTAGGCAAATCAGTACATTTAGAATTCATTTGTTCAAACCACTGATGGACGTTGCATCTCAACTTATTATTTTACGAGGCCATTTTTTCCTTTCATGTATTTTGTGAGGTAAAATTTATATTTCTTATATATTTTATGACACTCCACTGTGCCCTTGCAATTGCTTTATATTCAACTGTTCAATATATGCTGTTGAGTCCTTGACTTGTACAGGTAAGATCCCATTGCAGTACATATCTTTACAAAAAAAGTTGTGTCTAAACAAGCTATTCCCTTGTCAAATAGTAATAGTGTTTCACCTATCTGTCTATTGACTACAAATTCTTTCTACTGACAAATCCAGTAAGATGAATTATCTTTTCTGTTCTTATCAAAGCAAAAGTCACTGCCTATTAAGATATACCTGTCTGTGTGATATTTTTTATTGTCTGCAGGGAAAGGAGAAAGAAGAGACCTGAGTCAAGCTACGACAGAGCTATTCATGCATCTATTGCTTGGCCATCAAGGCACAATCACCTTATAAGGATATACTCTGTACCTCAAACACCAGAAAATAAAAACTTTCCCAAATTCTCCAACTATATAATCAATAAAACAGAGACCTGATCTAGCTTGCCAAGTTGCACAAAGCCTCAAATCAGGTTTGGTGCATTCTGATGAAAATGAGGTCTTATTCTCACCTGGGACAATGGAAAGGCTGGGTATTCTGGCATAGTTCATGATGCTCTCTCAAGATACTTTGCTGCATTTTTAGTTCATGCCATCCTGGTAGTGACACTATTTTGTACTTTGCCAGTCAGACTCCCTAGTCCAAAGGTGGGGATCTTGCAGCCTTAAGGCCACATGTGGCCATCTATCTCCTCAAGTGTAGCCTTTTTTACTGAATCCTTGGACTGAATTCTTTCATTCAGTCAAAGGCCACACTTGAGGACCTAGAGGGTCACATGTGGCATTGAGGTCACAGGTTTCCCACCGATGCCCTAATCCTACCCTGAAGTTATGTTGTCCCTGTTGGTGAGAATTCCCACTCTAGTTAACTCTAGCCACCAGATACTTTCCCACCACCCTTCTGCCATGTTGATGCATAGTTACCTTCTCCAACCAAATTTCTGCTTGTTATTCTGAACAGTAATTAAGTCAGTAGAGCCATAGCTTTTGGCAATGAAATCTCAATAGATCACCCTATGACTTTATTCACCATCTCTGTACCTTTCCAGACCAAAATGTCCTTCCTTTGCTGCCTTCTTTGCTGTGTTCTCTCTCCTCATGAGAATATAAGTTCCTTGTGTGCATAGATTCTCTCACTCTTTCTAAATCTATTCATATTCCCAGAACTTAGCACAGCACCCGGTATATAGTAATAACTTAACACATGTGTCATTCATTCATTCCCTTGACTGTGGCCTAAAGAAGCACATGGGCCTGCTGTGTTTTGTTCAGATTCTCTTTTGAAAATTCTTCTAGGAGACTTTTCTTAACCTTTCCATTCCACCCAGTTTTTAGTCCCATCCCAATAAAAGTATCTTGAATTTCTTTGAATACATATTGTGTGTATTTTTCTAGATGCATGATACCTCTCTAGAAAGGATAAAGATGGACAACCACTGCCACTAGGATTCTTCATGAGGTCTCTATACCAAGAGATGGACTTCCTGGACAGGTGATGTGAGAATGGCCGATAAATTGTCCCAGTCCAAGCCTTAGTGGCTCAACTGTTTAGGTTTTGATGGTTTAGAATGTGTGTAAAAAGCTATTATTTTCTGTTCTAGTCAGAAACTTGAGATTTTCCCCTCCCAGATTAATATCTTTATGACAGTAGTTTATCACTTTCAAGGCAAAGCCTTAGACAAACTGAGCCCTAGGAAAGAAGCCACGGTCACCCCCTGACTCCTGGCCATGATCTGACCATTGGACTTTGTTATCTGGAGAAGAGAGTAAGGCTGATGACTTTGTACCACTCTGTCTCATTTAAATCCCAACCAACAACAACAGCCGCCCCCAAATACAAACTCCTTGAAGGTAGGTATTAATTTTTTGTTGTCTGTATCCCTCATACCTTTCACAGTGAGTGGAACATTATAGACACTTAATAAATGCTTATTGAATGAATGAATGAAAGACAGAAGTTTCAGGAAGTTCCATGCCTTCAGTTGTGATTTTAAAATGCAGTAAAAGATGAAGGCTTCGGTATACTGTTCTCCTTTGTTAGACACAGAGGTGGTACCTTGGGCTCAAGTAGGCTAGGATTCAGGATAAATTAAAGCATACTCAGTTAATGCCCCCAAGGAAGGTTGTGGTCAAGAAATTCCTACAAAGCATCAGGTAATAATCTAGGAATAAATTGTTATTTGGATCAGAAGCAAAGTTCAGTCCTAGGATAAGAGATGAGTGAAGAGCTTTTATCTGGCGTGAAGCTGCAGGGATTTGGTATCCAGGTAAATAACTAATACATGAGTTTGACAACAGAGTTTTCTCAGTGTGTGGCATTCGTATTTCTTCAGATACCTCAATGCTTTTACATCTAGCCATGTGAGACTGGGACTACTATCCTGCTCCATGGTGTATATTGCAATGGCCATCTCTAAGCTAATACATATACCTGGGGCTGAACAGCATCTTAGAATACAGACTGGGGCCAAAGCTCAGGGTTATATCCTTCCAAAACCTGCTTCTTAAACTCTTCAAACATCTCTGAAGAAAGATGCTTAGAACACTTCAATGCCTCATCTTATAGGACTTCCTGAAAACTCCAGGTCAGGGCAAGAAGTCAAAGAGAGAAAATAATCAGTGTGAGTGCAGAGATCTTGTGAAGGCCCTAGGATAGAGGTAGTACTATCTTATTATATATTACTCATGCATTCTGCATTCCAGTCACACTGGTCTGTTTGCTGATCCCCCATCTCCTCTCTCTGAGCCTTTGCACAACTTGTCCTACATGCTTGGAATACACTTCCTCCACCTCTGCCTCCTACCTATCTGTTCCCTTTAAAGCACAATCTAAGTACCACTTTAGGAAGGTTTTACTGTCCCCCTCAGCCACTACTGATTCTCAAAAATACTTTGTATTTACTTATAATTTTGCTATTGTTCAGTCGTTTCAGTCATATCTGACTCTTTACGACCCCATTTGGAGTTTTCTTGGCAAAGATACTGGAATGGTTTACCATTTCCTTCTATAGCTCATTTTATAGATGGGAAAACTGAGGCAAAAAAGCTAATAAATGTCTGAGGCCAGATTTGAATTTGTGAAGATGAGTGTTCCTGACTCTAGAGCCAGCACTATCCACTTCATCCCATCCCCTGGTGGCCCATAAGTGGGCATTATTTCTCCCACTACAGAATGTAACTTCCCAGAAGGCACCAGCCATTTTTACTTTTGTGTTTATACTCCCAGAACATAGGATAGTGCATATTACAGAAGTTAATAAATGCTTGTTGATTGTTTGATGGAATACTAAAGATGATGAAATTGGGTGGAACTATGTCAAATGATATCTTTTAGCACATTAACTCAGTTGTTACTAATCTAAAAGAGTATCCAAATTGAGCCCTTCCTCCAGCTCAATCCAACAAATATTTATTGCAAGCCTACCATGGGGAAAACAAACAGCATAAAAACAGAACAACACTTTCTACAGAGTAGCTTCAAGACTTTCATTTTTTGGAAAACATCCCTTGCAAAAATTCCTTTCTTTGATAGACAAAGGTTCAACTAAAAAGGAAAGAAATTGAAGCCTAAGTCATTTTCTGGTTCTTTGATCTCTACAAAGAAAAGTGGAATTTCCTTTTAGTGGATATGTAAGATGTGAATGGACACTCAGGGGAATCTTCTTCCCTATGAAACAATGACATTCTTGGAGGTCACGCTGACCCAGGTTACTTTGTGTTTTAAAATTTCTCTAGGGTAAATGCAAGACATGTTTGTTGTCCCTCAGGCAAAGCATGAACTTCTTAGTTTGTAAATTATATACTGGGTTAGCTTGAGGTTTTCTGTGGAATAGGGAGGATGAAAAAAATAAGGTACTCAGATCATCTTCTCTCCTGGATTTAGCAAATATAGCTTAAGGAGAGGACCAGTGAAGAGTCTGTTGATTTCCATGTGGATTTTCTAGGACTTGGTTTCCTTTTCTGTAAAAAGAAGAGATTGGCCTACATGGTCTCTAAATCCATTCCCAAACATAGGATGCTATTACCTAAAATAAAAAAATAAGCACTAATATAATAGTTAACTTTAAACAGAATAAGTATTATGAATATGTTACTCATGTAATTTGTATGTGTAAGGAGTACTACAGAAAGGGACAATTTTCCAAACGTCAAGATGTCATGTGACCATGTGACCTATGCAAGCTTCTTCCTCTCTTTATTCTTAATAACACAGATTCAGGAAGGATGTAAAGATGCTTCTGTTCTAACCTTCTGGATATCGGGACACCATAACTATCCAAAATAATGCACATGGAAGGGTGGATAACAAAGGACATCGAGAGGATGGACCTCAGTCAACGGGGGGCACCAAAACAGAAAAAGGACTGAAAAATACATCATATGGGAATGGGGTGAGGGAATCACAGTTGTTCAGCCTGCAATAGAAATGTTTTATGAGGGCATATGAGAGCTGCCTTTAAGTATCTAAAGGGCTGTCAGATAGAGGAGAGATCAGATTTGTTCTACTTGACTCCAAAAAAACCCCAAAAAACAAAAAAACTAAGAATGTTAGTTGAAAAGTGAAAAGAACATTTAGGCTTGATTAAGGAAAAGCTACAAAAGTATTACAGTTGTCCAGTCGTCATACAACCTACACCATAAGGTAGCAATTTCACTACACTGGAAGTCTGTCTTCAAGCAGGGTCTGGATGCCCAGTTGGGGAGAGGGAGGGATACTGTAGAGGAAATCCTAACTCAGGTATGAGTTGGATCAGATAGCCTCTGGGGTCCCTCCCATAGCTGACATCGGTGATTCCATTATATCACATGGTAGAAAAATGAATTCTGTAATAGTTATGTTTCATATCTATTTTATGACCAAATACAGTTTTTGTATCTCTCATTTAAATGTGTTCAGGGCAAAGGCCTTGATAGAGCCCTATAGCTGTGAAAGTCTGAAATTCAAAGTCAGCCTAGTTTGCAAAAGAAATGCACAAAACAACAACAATAAAAAACCTGACTCGGCTGCTTTGGACCTTTGGATTTCGTCCACCCAGTGGTATTTTAAGATTAACAGGAAGGAGGTTCTTGCCAGATGCATATAATGATATTCAGACTTCCTAACTTGGCAAAAGATTTGCCATAGTCTTTGAAGTACTGGCATAGCCTTTAAGAACTCAAGGCCACTTCTAGGCTATAAGCAGGAGTAGAACTTTGGGGAAGAAATTAATCATTCAAAATTTGTATCTGTTTCTTTAAAGTTGTATGTTACTATGGGGTGTGTGGGGTGTTTGGGGAGGATTAATACCTCTGGTATGGAAACTTGTTGAGCCCTTATCGGGGGTGCTTACCCACCTTTGCTATCCATGTGGCACTCAATTCCCACCTGTGGCTCCAGAGAGATGCCATGCACAATGGCCACACCTGGTGACAAGATTAACTAAACCAGGTTGAGAGGGACCAATAGACTTCCAACTTATTGACAAGTTGGGGGATGTTTACTCCGAGCATGTGAAGACTTCTCCCAGTGGAATGGGTTGATGAGAACAAGTTGTTCCAATGGCCATGAAGGCAGCTGAAGCAGGCACTATGAATTGCTTAGAGCTTTATCAGACATCAAAGATGCCAAGGTCACCAGTCATCTTGACTTTTCTCCTGTCACTGAATTTCAATGACTCTGGAAGAGAGAGTGAAGTTAATAACTTTGTAATACTCTGCCTCAATTAAATCTAATTCATGATCAAGTCAAGATATCATCCATGATGTCATTGGTCTTCTTTGAAAAATGAAGGACAAACATGAAGTATATTATTATATTTCAAATTCTAAGGCTCCTTGACTTCATCCTTTTCTCTAATAACTTTTCTGGTCAACAATTCAATTTTCTAGCTCAACTACTTGCCAATTAGTAATTGTCCAATGACTATCCATTGTTCATTGATGTATGTGTGTGACTGTGTGTGTGTGTGTGTGTGTGTGTGTGTGAGGGGGGCAGGGAGAGAGAACAAGTACCATTCAGTAGTCTGGTGAAGCCTCTGGATCCCCTCTCAGAATCATGTTTTTAAATAATTGAAGGAAATGTTAAATTAATTTGAGATGAAAAATAAAGATGTATTTTTTCCTATCCAAGGTGATATTCAAGGTGCTGAAATCTATCCATAGACCCCTCTGGGGCCCATAGAACTCAGATTATTAATACCTACCCTAGACACAGAATATATAACAGCTGTAGGCCCTATTTCAATACACTTAGAGCAGCACCTAAAGAACCATTAAAGCAACCTGAAACATAAATATGCCAGAAGAATGAAGTTAAGTAGTCTGAGACCTTCAAGTACTATAGCACACAATATAAATTTATCAAATTGCTATGAATTTTGAATGATTAATGGAGCAATGCCTCCACCAAAGTCCTACTCTGATGCATAATCATGACTTAGAAAGGGTGCTTGGTTGCTAAAGGCTATGCCAGCAGAATGTCAGTTATGATAATATCTAATATTTATATAATACTTTAAGACTTACAAAAAACTTTTAAAATATGATTTCATTCAGTCTTCCCAACAATCCAGTGAGGGAGGTGCTACTATTATCCACATTTTACAGATGAGGAAGCTTAGGCAGTCAGAAGTTAAGTCATGTAGGTAGTATGTTATCCAAAGCCAAATCAGAACCTAAGGTTTCCTGACCCCAGGTCTACCACTTTAACTACAGTGCTACCAGGCTGCCTTGAAACTGAACTTATAGAAGGTCCAGGTCAATGTGGAATGTCAAATTATATCAGCAGAATGACCTATGACTTTTACCTATGTATCAGCCATGCTGAGTTTGGAGATCCACACCTTCAGAAAACTTGGTGTTTTTTTATCTGTATCAACTAATGTGGGGAATCTATTAAGTCAAGGGTGGCTTGTAATGCATCAACAGGAGGGCTAGCACTGAGAAAAGATCATCTCAAAGGAGGAAAGAAAGGAGACTGGCATCAAAGTATTCCCTATTTTGACTCCCATTTATTTTTCTAGACTTTTTTTAATTTTAATACGTTCCATACAGTCTCTGTTCTGTTCAGCTAGTCTGTGAGCTGTTCCTTATAGATGACATTCTACCTCCATCTCAATGGTTTTGTACAAGTGGTACGACATGATCAGGATGTGTGCCTTCCGACTCTTCATCGTTTTCCTACATGACACATCTCAGGTGCCACTTCTCAAACAAGGCCCTTCCCTCTCCTTCTTCCTGCCCCGTAATTTCTTATAGGCAAGCTTTCTAGAAATTAATTTTTACATAATTTTAGTTACTTACTTATGTGTCCCCTTATGCCTCCCCTAGTAGAACATAAGATCCTTGAGAGTAAAGAATTTTTCTTGTTTTTCTGCCAATATCTACCAATGCCTAACACAGTACTTTGCATAATATTTAGTAAATATTTATTGAATGAGGGGAAAAAAGGGGAGGAGGAAGAAGGGAGAAGAAAAGGAATAAAAGGGATGGAGGAAAAGGAGGTGAAGGAAGAAAAGGAGGAGGAAAAGGAAGAGAAGAAGAAAATATCATCCAAAAACAGATCTGGAAATAGTCTGCAAGAGGTAGATAGGATAGAAACTGGCAATGAACTGGGCAGGTCTCAAGGGCTTGAGAATAGGGCTGACAAGGGTCAGAGAGAAGGAAAACCCATCCTGATGAAAGTGATCGAAAGAGATTTGACTCCTCCATGAAGATCTTTATAAAAAGGCATCCTGTGTTCTGCTTTGCCTTTAACATATAGGGACAATGGGACCTTTTAGCCAAGAAGCACCAGCAGAATCACCCAACATGAATCTTGCCTCTGCTGTTTACAGAGCATGGTGCTAGGTGCTGAGGGATGTGCAATATTTAGACAAGTCCTCATCCAGTCCTCCTGAGGTCAGAAGAAAAATATATTTCTAGACAGGCCATGGTCTCCAACTGAAGAATACACAATCCCAGTCAAGATACGCTAATGGGGCATACACATCCATGGGATCATGGCTCGGATTTATTCAATAATTGGGTTCTGACAATGATTATGTCAGAGTAAGCAATTCTACACATTTCCATCACTATTTTTACTCTTTTAGGACAAAGCCTTTAAGAACAATTGTGGAATGAAGTTGTCATTTTCAAATCATGCCTTTCACCACATCAATTAAAAAGGCCTAATTATAACTCCTTAAATAACTGAGCTCATTACCAATGGCACAGCTCTGTCTCCCTTCAAAAGGCAGGCAGGGAAAAAGCCACAATGGTGGGCCATCAGACAGAGTTTCCAGAATGAAGGATTTGATACCACTCACTCTTCATACAAAGAAAGGGAACTAGGACAATCCAAAGGAAATGGTTGTCTAAGTTTGAACCACTAGAGAGTCAGGTTCAACATCTGGAAGTCCCCTGATCCAAGGTGGTAGAAAAAGACCTGAATTAGGAATGCAAAGAGTGGGTCCTGACCTAGGACAAGACTTACAGCTTATTGATCTGGAACAAATACCTTCATGTTTTTGAGTCCCAGTTTCCCCTCTGTAGAATGGAGATTACATTTGCCCTGCTTAAATAAGTTATCGTGAGGATCAAATGAAAGCGTGTATGTCAACTATAAAATGTTAAATAAATATGAGATATTTATCATTATCGTACATATAATTATATCTCTCCAGAGCAACTCTGAATAAACAAGAAAAGCATACTTTTATAGAAAGCACTCTGGTATGGCTACACTTCACTTATCTAAACTTCACTCATTTTCCAATTCCAACTAATCAGAACTTATATGACCATTGGGAATGCAGTCAAAAAAGGTTTCTGAGAAGCCAAAATCCATGTCATAGATTCTATCTACTAAAGTATACTATATTTCTAGCACTTTACTTCAAAGGGAGGGTTTCATATCCTATTTACTCTTATTTTACATATAATCTTAACTAGCTTGTTGCTCTGGTATCATAGAAGCTGAAACTCAGAATGACGAGTAAATGAACAAAAGAAGGTTTTAGAGACTGATACACTAAAAACAACATTCCATGGGCATTTTCTACTCATTACTTTGGAGTCAGGCCTTCTTAACCATAATTAAAAATTATGAAAAAAATTTAAAAATTAAAATTTGGGCTTCAAAGACTCAATCTTGTGTAATACACTCAGGGAAAATGTATCAGCTCAAGTTCCAATCAAGGATAGATTTGAATAGATCCAACCTTTGCAGACCAAATATACCACGTTTACTGTCCCAAATACTAGCTGGTCTAGGTGATCTCAAGTATGCCTAGCTGATAGGATAATTTCTTGACATACTAGCATCTTTTCTAGATTCTTTCCTTCTATAATAACCACTTTATCTTGGATCAATATCAATTAGAATTGGTACCTCCATCTCATGACTAAGCAATGTAATTTCATATGGAACCTAAATTAATTACATTCTGGTCCCATACTCTCAGGTGAGCAATGTTACAATCATATCTAGAATGGCTAACTTCTTTTTGTTCTTATAATTTTTTACATTTAATTTATTTTTTGGTTACATCTTAAGTTCCAAACTCCTTTCCTCCCTTCCCGTCCCACACTAGAAAAGGATGCCATTTGACACACATATGTGGGTACATATATGTGTTTGTAAATGTGTATATATGTATAAAAACAAATATATATGCATGTGTGTATATGTAAAACCATATTTCTATTTATCAGTTCTTTCTCTGGAGGAGGATATCTTCCTTTATAGGTTCTTTGTAGTCGATTCGAGTATTTACAATTCTCGTAACAACAAATTACTCACAGTTGTTTTTAGGGCAATGTTGCTGTTACAGTATACAATGTTCGATTTTTTCTCTCATCTACCTCTCTATTATTTTGTCAAAGTCTTTCCATATTTTTCTAAAATCAACCAACTCATCGTTTCTTATGACACAATGTATGGCTTCTTAAAAATGGTAAGTTACTCCTCCTGCAGACCTTCTCCCCTTGGTGGTTTGCTGGACTGCCATAGTAAGCCTTCAACTGCATCACCACCTCTAGTAGAAGGAATCCCCCAATTAACTTCTAACTGCAACTTTGAAGAACTCCAAGTACTTCTCTCCCCTTCACTCTCTCATCACCTCTCATCTGCACCAGCTTTTCAGTTTGTCTCCCTTCCTCAGATCTTTCCTCTCCCATTCCATTCTCCACAGAGCTGTCAAAATGGTCTTGTCACTCCTCTGCTCAGTAAACTCTAGTGGCTCCCTATTGATTCTAAGACCTAATGTTTCCTTTTCACCTCATCCTTTTAAAAATATTTATGTAAGTTTTAGAGCATACATAATTGAGTACATCACTAAATATACATAATTATAAAATAAATACTATGTGTACATGCTCAACATTTTTATTGATAGAACTATATGATTACAATTTGTAGACCACTGTCTTATAAAAGAATAAAAAACAAAACAAAAAAATCAGTTCATGATGACAAATACATCTATTTTAATTATACTTTTTTCTCTTCCCTCCCAACTTCAAATCGTGCTTTGTACACAGCAGCCATTTAATAAATATTTGTTCTATCATAAAAATGACTTCATTGGGATTTCTTTTTCATTCTACTCACATTCCCAGGCTAGATTCCTAGAGTGTTTTAAGTGTAATCCTTACACTAACACTATAGCTCCTAAGCCCCCATCTACTACCAATAAAAATCAATTGAATGCTGTTATTATTGTTGGGTTTTTTAGAAAAGGAATTGACTTAGAAGGCATAGAAAGAATTGAAGTTAAAACAATTTTCAAAAAGTGGGGATCCCCCCTTTCTACATGAAGAAGGTCTTTGTGGAGAGAGGGCAGTTCTATCTCTCCCTACTAGGTGAGAAAAGAAATTAAAAAGACAGATGATTCAGATGAACCTCTTTATAAACACACCCAGGTCCAGTTCAGCCAATCATGAGCCATCAATCTTTCTGGTTTTCAAACAACTTGTAGACTCTTTTTCACCACACACTAACAATTTCTCAATCAGTCAGAGCTAGCAAATGGCTCCCCCAAATTCCACATGTCAAATTTGAACCAGGCTAGAACATCTGAACTTGCTCTATATGATCCACCAAAAAGAGGAAACCTAAGCAGGCTCGAAGAATTTGTCTCCCATTACATTTGTATCACAAACTTAGCCAGTCTCATACAGTTTGTCAGGAGTAGAACTGAAAGGAAAAACCCAAGTTTCCTAGTCCAAAACTCCTCCCGTCATACCAGGATGCTTCCAAGAACAGCAAACCAAATCTGAGCTCTGTTCCTTATCTGACTTACAGTCTGTTTTTTTTTTTAATGGTGATCCCTTTTAATTGAGATTTCATAATTAGGTTCTTTCTTTCTGTCCCTCAAGGATGTTGTAAAGATAAATGGCATGAACTGTGCAAAATGTACTGAATTCCTTGGAAAGCACACTATGACTTGGAGGAAATAGGACTGTTAGTTTGAATATTATTCAGCTAGCCTTGTACAAATGAGAGACTAGGGAGCAACAAACCTAGATGAGCTATTACATATGGCAATCAGCATTTGGGCACATCTTCTTCTTTGAGTGAAGCAGATCATTAGGAGTTGAAGACCTGAAAGGTAAGAACCCTAGCCTCCCTTCTCCCATTCTCCTCATTCTCCTCCCCTTGAAAATTGAATTCAGGAGATACAGTCTTCTCCTTTCCTCAGCTCTTCAGATAAAGGACTTGTCCTTGAATAGATAAAAATAACCTTGGGAAAAGGTAATATTTTAATGAATTATTACATAAGTATGGTGGATGCCATTAGACTTACTTGTAGGTAGGAAGTGGCTTAAAAGCATCAGACCTCTCTGAATCTGTTTCCTCATCTATAAAATGAAGAGGCATGCTCCATGATCCCTAAGGTTCCTTAAACTCTGGATCTATCATCCTAACTTCTATGTTCATTCAGTAAAATTTATTAAGCTCCTTTATGTGCCAGATACCATGCTAGGCAATGAGAGTTATGAAGGCAAAAGCAAAATACTCCCATATTCTAAATGTGCTTTCACTCTATTGAAGGAAACCATATGAATATAGACAAAGCAAACCCCAAAACATAAAAATTAGATATAATTTCACTGGGGCAGGGGGAGGGGGGACAGTAGGAATAGGGAATATGAAGATAGGTTTTTGCAGATGTCACTTGAAGGAAATCAGAGATACTTAAATGCAAAGGGGGAATGCAGTCCAGGCCTCTGCGCCAAGGTACAGGAGTACCATCAGAAGAGGGAACATCTTGTATGGGGAAAAGTCGTTCAATTTAACTGAAAAATACAATGTATGAAGGAAAGTAGTATGCACTCATTCTAGAAAGGAAAGAGGGAATCCACATTGTGAACTCCCTTGAAAGATAAATAGTAGAGTCTGTATTTTATCCTAGAGACTAAAAGAGATACCCAGGGGATTCTTGAGCTGGAGTAACATGGTTAGATCTGTTTCTTAGAAATACTGCTTGGGCAGATGTGTGTAAAATGGCCTAGACAAGGGAGAAACTAGAGAGGGAAAGGACAATTAGAGCACCTTTTACTGTATCCAGGCAAGAGGTAATGATGGCTTGGATTTAGGGGGTTTGAATGTGAGTGAAGGAAAAGGAAGAAAAGAAAGAGAATCCATAAGACTTGGCAACTGGTGGGGTGTGGGGGAGGGGAGTGAAGGTGAAGGGTTGAGAATAGAAAAGATAATTGACTGATAGGAGAGTGATGCCTACAATGGAAATAGGGAAGATAGGAAGACAGAGGGAAAAGTTTGGGGAGGAAAGTTAAGATTTGTCTTGAGTTGCAGAATTTGAGATGTCTGTGAGAAATCCAGTTGGAGACATCCCATAGGTAGATGAAAATGCAGAATCTATGATCTTTGATCATGTAGAACATCTATGACCAATAAGAAGTAGTTGTGGTATGGTAGAGAGAAAGGTTCCCCAGAAGCTAGGAAGAGCTAGATTCCAGTCCTGCCTCTGGCATTGACTATACACCCTAGACCAGAGATGCCAGCTACATTCAATCTACAAACTCCCAGGTAGGAACCAGATTAAAATGTAATTGGAATTCACAACATGACTAATATGGAAATATGTCTTGCATGATTGACCACCAAATTGCTTGCCATCTCAGGGAGGTAGGAGGGGAGGGAGAGAGGGGAAGAATTTGAAACTCAATATTTAAACAAAAAACTTCAAAAATTGTATTTGCATGTAATTGGGAAAAAAATACTCAAAAGAAAAAGTGTTTGGAAAATATTTGACAAAATAAAAAAATTCAGTAGAACATATATAATGCTGTGGTTTAAAGTCAATATACTTCCCTTTCTATTTAAATTTGACACCACTGCCCTACACAACTCTACAGGACTCTAAATTTCAGAAAAGGTGCAGACCTGCACTGCTGAAAGGAATTTACTCATCTGGAAGTTTTCTATTCAATTTTTCAATGCAGGGTCAGCCCCCATCCTTTTAACAAAGAGAGTTCAGGAATAAGAAATGAATAGGTTTTCATATGATATTGAAAATATCAGAGGAAAGGCTTTAACACTAAGCACATTCTTTATAGAAGATTTATTAAACTAATAGAAAGACATGGATGTGAATTCTACAAGATGAAAAGATCAGAGAAGCTGAGATCTATATTGGTGGAGGATGTTCTCCAGCACTGTGGTGGGAAAGATTTAAGAAAAAAAAAGTACAATTAATATGCCTTTAAGTTTAATCTACATTATAAACATTTTCTCTATAATCTCCTTAAGTCTCTAGAGTCAAAAAATTCAATAAAACAATCCATCAAGCCCCAATTATAACAACTGCTGATTTCCAAGGTGTAAATGCTTACACTCAAAATTTAGCAATTAGTTCTCACAAGTCATTTGAGCTGCTTCTAGCATACTCCAAAAGTATCCAAGCCAATAAAGTCAGGATCCATCAAGGTAAGGATCATATTAGAATAGATCCTTTTATAAGATGAACTGGAAAGTGGGTACAAGACAAATGTTTTTGTTTTCGTTTTAATTGGGATAGAGGGAGTAACAGACATGCAGACTTAGCAGCTTAGGAAGAAAGTTCTAGATGGCCTGGTACATGGTAAGGTCCTAATTAATAAATACTTATACCTACTGACAAATGAGACATCCAGACTGAAGGTCCCAGCAGGTAAAGGAATTATGATGATAACAGACAGACATACCTGGAGACAAGCAGAAACACCCAAAGCAGCAAAAGTACTTTGTCTACTTGACTTCATTTTTCCTGGGGAGCATCTTTTCATTTTAGTCATTGAGGTCTCCTGTCACTGGCATGGCACTTCCCAGTAATGAAGCTCTTCAGTGGTTTTGAAGTATTGAAAGGTAATGAAAAAGAAATAATTTAAAATGCAGAGAATTTGAACCTCCTAATTCACTAGGACATATTTGTATGTCTTTGGGCTAAAGACAAACTCTACTTTTAAAAATTAATTGCATCACAGTCATTTGAAAATTTAACTTCCATAATTATTCAATCCATCTCTTGTGGAAAGAAGGAAGGAAGGAAAAGTAAAAGGAAAAAATCACCCAACTTAGTGGAATTATCTGTATGCACATGTAATAATTTCTATCCATAGTGCCGCACTGCTCTTTGGAAAAGAGAGATATACATTTTCTCTCTCTCTCTCTCTCTCTCTGCCCTAAAGGTCAAGATTGTTCAGTACTATTACACAATGTTCTGCTTTGTTTATGAGTATTAAAAAACAAGGAAAAACTAAAAACTAAATTTCACAAGGCTACCAGGATTTCCAGAATTGAAAGTCTCTCCATAAAATTCAATCCAACAAGCATTTATTAAATGTCTACCATGTGCTAAACACTGGAACATTGATTCCACAAGGGAAGTCAGTCAACAAACATTTATTAAGTCAGTCAGCCAAGGTTAGGAATCTTTGCTGTAGAACTATGAGTTTACTTCTTAGTTTTGGGATTTGATATTAACTCATTTCCACTGCCAGATTATTGAGGACAAGTGTTTTTAATCCTCTGGCATTTGATTCACAGAGACAAGGGGCCTAGGCAGGGACCTCCAATTCAGTGATGTTAGGATTCTTTACCTTTGACCAATGGCAAGGCCCATTCAGGGCCCCACTTCTCTTTGGGGGGGTTATCTAAGCTAGCAGTTGGCTACCCTTACTCTTTTTTGAAAGTTGTCATATCCAGGCTCTTCTGGAAATTTCTCCCCTCATTTCTATTCTCACTGTATCCCTGAAACAAATTCTACAAGGTAGGTTTCTCATCCAATTCAATTCCTGAAGTTGTCTTTTTGAACTGGAAAGAAAGAAAGTGACATGAGAGGAATTAGTAATCTCTATCATATCCTTATTCCCAGAGTTTTATCCCAGACACTAGAGACTTGGAGGAGCTTCCCTTTTGACAAAATCAACTACTCCCTGCACTGGTTGAGCTGAGGTATGTCACTCCCAGGGAGAGAGCTCCTTCACTCTGCCTAGTCTGGCATATATTCTCCCATGTACACTTTCCCTGATTTCTGTTTTGCTATCAGCTTGGAAAAATGGATTTCTTTGTTGCTTCCTATGTGGGTTCATTGTGTAACTGGTATTTATTTGGTGGAAAGCAAGTCAAGCTTGGGATATAAAGATCCTCCTCCCCTCTCTAACCAATGAATGAAAATCTGGATCCCATTAGTCTAGTCCAGTAGATTAACAATGTTTAAGAGAGCAGCAATAAAATTTTAGCCTAGTATTCCTTCTCTCTGTGAGGAGAGCAGAGTGACCAAGTGCCCCAACCTCTTGCTTCTCCTCCTGGAAGGAAATAAAGTCTCCTTTGGAGAAGGGAGGAAGAGAAGAGGCTAGAGATCACTATTTTTCTCCCTTTAAACCACACAACAACACTCCCAATGTGGGGGACAGCCTCTCTATAATGCAGAAAGCAATACATACAAAATAAACATAAATTAGATGGAAGGTAGCTTTAGAGGGGAAAGTCACTAGTTTTAGGGATCCTTGGGAAAGGCTACTGCAGGGGGTGGTCCAGGGACTGAGTCTTAAAGGGATTATAGAATTCTAAGAGATGGAAGTTAAAAGGGACCCCCATGGCAAAGACATAGGGACAGGAGAAGGAAAAGAAGAACCAGAAGACTAAGAGAAAAAAAGATACAAGAATGTTAATGAAAATAATAGGAAAAGGCAGCAAAATATCATACAGCTACAAGGAACAAGGTTCTTCCTGAAGAAGACATAAAGAAACACATCTCCCTTCTCCCCTCTTGATAGGGAGGTGGGGAACTAAAGGTGTGGAATATTGCATGTCAGTCACACAGACTTGTCAGCTTCTACTGTAAATGAGAGGATGTCCCTTTGGAATAGAAATTACAGTATTCCAAAGGATAAAGAATATGGCCTCATAACCAAGAATAATTTACCCTACAAAGCTGAATATAATCCTAGGGGAGGGAAAATGGACCTTAGAGGCAACTAGCACTGGCCCTGGGGTCAGGAGAACCAGAGTTAAAATCCATCCTCAGACACCTACTATCTGTGTGACCCTAGACAAGTCACTTACATTCTTTCTGCCTCAACTACAAAATGGGCATCATAGTACCTACCTCACATGGCTGTGGTGAGGATCAAATGAAATAGTTTATGTAAAATGCCTAGCACAATGCATGGCACGCAGAAGGTACTTGATAAGTGCTTGATTTTTTTTCCCGTGTGAATGTGAACAATTTGCAACTTTGCAGGATCTGTCTCCTCATATGTGAAATAAGAGGCAAGTTAAGGAAATCTTTATTATACTATGTTATGGAAATGCCTATTTTATTCCATAACTTAAAAATAAAATAAATTGGATAACAGCAATAAAGGCTGGGGACAAATAGTCTGTCCTTACAATTAAAAGAGCATTTACTTTAATGGATTAAAAAAATGAATGGATTCACTTTCATGACATTGTACATAGAAAACAAGGATCATAAAAAAACTACTTTGTGTTTTTATTAGGATTGCTTCATGTGATACATTCGGTTTCCAAGTTCTTGTAGCACTAAGACTCAAGAAGATACAATAGTTAAAATAAGTCCAAAGGCTCATTAGTATGGAATAAAGATCATTGCCAGTGAACTCCCATGACTTGGGTTCAAATCTTACTAAGTTGTTTAATCTCTCTGGGTCTCAGTTTCCTTAGCTGTAAAACGAGCAGCTTGGACTACATGGCCTCAAACGTTTCTTCCTACTTTAAAACTTTGATTATATGATTCATGGTTTCCATAGAATAGGATTTAATATTTTTAAAGTCCAAGTCAGTTCTCTTTCCTTCCTCAAACTATTATTTTATGCTTATTGTTATGTAGCCCTAGTTAAATATAAATTCCTTGCGGACAAGGACTCTTTAATTTGATCATTTTTTGGGTTGAATGATGGAAATTGAAAAAAGGGAAAAGGGAATAAGAGGTTTTGGTCACTTGCACTTCCTTCAGATTTGGTTGAACTTAAAAGGAATAAATGATTAAAAGTCAATAACTAGAGTAAAAATATTCCTGGTCCTTTTTGCCTTGGGGGGATGGAGAGGAAAGGGACACAGTCATGATCTGAGAAATTATATAATAAGCACCAGGGATCTGCAACATTCCTCCCCTCACTCCTTTCCCTCTCCCTCTCATCGATTTTCATTTCTTATGTCCTGAAATCATTTTATGCCACCCAACGTGCTACCTCTGCAGGGATCTCTGCTACTCTCTGCCAAGTCCTATTCACTTTGTGAAAGTCATCAAAAAGTGCCTTCCCCAGTCTCTTTCACCTGGTTTTCCCCTTCCTCCAACAATCCTCCATATTCATCCCCTCCCATCTGGGTTACTCATTCCTGCTTGCCTTAAATTTAAGAGAGAAATTTAAATTTAAATTTAAGAGAAACTTACCCCCTTGTTGCCTTGCTCCTCCTCGCAAACACCCTGCCTCCCTGGGAACTACTCTCCTGTGGTTCTCTCAACCATGAGAGGTAGAGAGAAGATGATGAGAATTTACTAAGAAGGGCTTCAAGAAAAACAGTTAGTCCATGAGAATATTCCCTCACCTCAACACCAGCAAATCAAGAATGATGTGATGGGAAAATCAGTACCCTGGGTAGTAGTTGATGCAGATTCTTGTTCTTTTCTGCCTCTAGCTGTGTTATTTTACTCAAAATTTACTTCTGTCTACCTCTTATTTTCCTTTCTTTCAGGATCATCTGAGCTCCTTGAAGTTAGGGATATTCACCTTTTTATTTGTTTCTCTAATACCAGGAACATAATAAGCACTTCACTAAGGTTTGTTGATTGAATGAGTCTTCTGCACAATGAAAAGTTTTATTAGGGTCTAGTGTAATATAGAAGGAGCACCATATTTGTAGTTGGAGGACCTAGTTTCAAATCAGGTCTCTGGTTCTTACTAACTGTGTGACTTTGGGGATATTAAAAAAACCCTTTGAAATATATACTTTCACTTCTTGTTTTGAGTTGTTTCAGTCATGACTCCACTTGGAGTTTTCATGGCAAAGATACTGCAGGGATTTCTCATTTCCTTCTCTAGTCCAGTTAACTGAGCAAACAGGGTTAAATGACTTGCCCAGGATCACACAGCTAGTAAGTATCTAATGTCAGATTTGAACTCAGAAGATGAGTTTTCCTGACTCCAAGACCATCATTCTATCCATTGTGCCACCTAGCTGCCTTTATCATTTTATAGGTGAGGAAATTGAAGCTGAGAAAGGTTGTTATTTACCCAGCATCACATGGTTAGTAAATGTCTAAGCAAGGACTTAAACTCAGTTCTTTTTAACTCCAAGCCAAGAATTCTATCCACAGTAATATATAGCTGCCTTTCACTGGTAGTCTCCAATGGATGCTGAATAGTGTAGCATCTGTCAACAGATGTAGCTGGTATCACAATGAACAGTGCCTGGTCCAGAATCAGGAAATCCTGAGTTCAAATCCAGCCTCAGGCAAATATTAGTTTTGTGACCCTGGGCAAATTACTTAACTTCTGTTTACTTCAACTGTGAAATGAGTTAGCAATTGCACCTATCTTTTAAGGTTGTTGTAAGGATTAAAAGAGATAATTTTTAAAAAAAAGCATTTAGCATAATGCTTGGTACCTGACATATAGGTATATAAATCTTATTCCCTCCTTCAGTAAAAATTTATTAATCACCTACTGTCAGCTAGTCACTATGCTAAGCACTGAAGATACAACAAAAGGTAAAAGATAGTCCTTGACCTCAAGTGGCTTACAATCTAGTGGATAAACAACCAACAAATGTGGACAAGCAAGTTTTATATAGAATAAATAGGAAAGGAACTAGAATTAAGATGGGTTGGGAAAGGCTTTCTGCAGAAAATGGGATTTTAGTTAGAACTTGAAGGCAGCCAGGGAAGACAAGAGGCAAAGATGAGGAGAAAGAATACTCCAGGCAAGATCCAAGAAGACTGGAAAAGTCTCGGGTATATATTATATATGCCCCACATATGTCCTGAGGGCATTCCATGCCATCCAACTTGCTCCCTGTGCAGGAATCTCTGCTACTCTCTGCCAAGTCCTATTAACTTTGTGAAAGTTATCAAAAAACACCTTCCCTGGTCTCTTTCACCTAGTTTTCCTCTTCCTCCATTATATATTATATATATTATGAAGGGTTTTGAATGCCATATTTTGTCAGACACAGGATGTTGTATTTGATTCTGGAGGTGATAGGCAGTCACTAGAGTTTACTGAGTGGGTGAAGGGTGGTGAGGGCTTGACATGATAGGACCTGTGCTTTAGGAAAATTACTTTGGTGGCTGAATGGAGGATGCTGGATTGGAGTGGGGAGATACTTGAGACAGGGACACCCACCAGCAGACTATTGCAACAGTCTAGGAGTGGGGCAATGAAGACTCAAATCAGGGCTGTGACAGTATCACAGCAGAGAAGGGGATGTGTCAGAGATTTTGCAAAGGTGAAATTGAGAGGCTTTGGCAATGAATTGGATATGAAGGGTGAAAGATCATGAAGAGTCAAAGATGATTCCTAGGCTGTGAGCCTTAGGGATGGCGAGGATGGTAGTGCCCCCATACACTAGTGGGGAGTTTGGAAGGAGGAAGGCTTTGGGAGAAAAGATAATGGATTCAGTTTTGGACACATTCAATTTAAGAGGCCTACTGGACATCCAGTTTGATGGGAATCTATTTTGGGCAATGGCTGAACTATGTGATTTCTGAAATTGCTTTTGACTATTTTGGTTTTGAACCCTCTAGAGCCAATCAATTGGTCCCTCCTCAGTGTCTTCTGGTGAATTTTGATGTGACTGGTGAATGTGTGAGATTGGTTCTGAAATCAATCTGTAGGTCAGACCCTCTAGTCTCGCTTATCTAGTCATAGCATCCATACCCCCTATATCCCCAACTTTTGGTCCTGATGAGATACTCAATTTGTCTTGAGGCAGGGAGCCCTTGATGCTAAAATACCTCAAAGGCATGAAGATAGAGCCCAGCAGGGCTGGTGAGAGTCCTTTCAGCAGCAATTTAGTCAGCAGCTGGTTAACAGCATGTTTTGCACAATTAAGCATGCTGTCAGTCAGCATGAAGGATCTCTGTCTCTCTTTTTTCTTTTCTCTCCTGGTGTGTTATTTACATTGTAATACAAGGAGCAGGACAGATGCCCCTTATTTCCATGCAGGAAACTTGAAAGGTCTTCCCATGTGATTCTTGATACCCAGAGAAATCAACAATTGGCCATTTGGTTCTGAGTCAGAGAAGGAACGGGTCCTTCAGGGGTTTCTGTCTATCAGTCCCTCTGATCCCCAGGCTTCCGCACTCCAGGGAAGCTGAGACATGAGCTGAGCCTCTGGGATTGAAAGGCTCATTAGGAAATAGCTCAGCAAGGTCAGCCATGGGACAACAGCTTCAAATTTCTATAAATTAACCAAGGGATCCAAGGGAGGATCCTCAGGGGACAAGGGGGAGGAAAGGGAGGGAGAGTAGTATAAGTAGCCTTGATCATTAATCCTGAGAGACAGCAATGCATACAATCCTGCAAGTTCCTGCAGCTTACCATGCTCTCATTTCTGTTACTTTCCCTCAACAACTTTTTTCAAGTCACTCCTTCACATAAGTGGTTAGAACTGAAGTTTAGACAATGTTTGATGTAGGTCAAGCTTCTAGGATTTTGACTTTAAATCAAAATCTTTAAATTAAGGCTGTAGTAAGTGCCTTTTCTAATGAACAAGGGATGACTACTTTTGTAGAAATTTATTCTTTCTCCCCAATAAGAAAATCACAATAGAGTCTAAGCCTCTTCACTTTTGCCAATCTTTCAGCATATTACTTTGGGTAAGTTGCCTCATCCAGGTGGGAGACAGACTGCTCAACTGTACAATTTGGACAGAGAGAAACACCTCTAAGGTCCTTTTCAACTTCAACATCCCATGATTCCACGATCTCCAGTGACGAAAACTGAAAAGTACAACAGAGATAAATTTACACAGTTGCTAATAGAGTGCTAAATTTCAGGTACACACTCCACCACTGATCTCAGCAAGGGATGAAACCTACTACTTAACCTCTATTTCACACATACATTACCTGTGCAATGAGAATAATAGATTACCCCCAATTACTTTGTAAGTATAGTAAGGAGATTGATGAGATGAAGTCTATAGCATACTTAGAGTTCCTTGGGAAATTATATACAGAATGGCAAGATGCTATTATCTTTGGATTATGGATCACATAATTTAATTTGCTTTTATGCAACACCTGTTTTCTAAGAAACTCTCAGCCTTTTGCTTTTTGACTGGACAAAAACTGCCTTGGCGTAATCTACCCTAGTTATCGTTATAAATAGCTCTATATACAGTTTGGCTTTCCTACGGATTTAGATACACTCTAGCAATGGGGAAGTTATGTTTATTACTTTTGTTGGCTTTCTCTGAAGAAAATATTGAGTACTGACATAACCGAGAGGACGCAGGAAAAGTGAGGTGGCCTGAGGAAGACTAATGTCATTTTGATGACTGGGTATTTTTTTATGTTTTGGTGCTGAAATTTGGGGAACCCTGGTTCCTTAGGAAATTATTACTGATCTTCTGAACAATCTTAGCATTCTGAGGAGATGAGCTCAGGTGAGGACAAATTTAAGTCAAAGGAACTGATTTGGTGCCAAGGGAAAATGGCACTGAAAAACCATTTGACTTACTACAGGCAATTATAAAGCATATATATTTTGCTATCCTTGTTATAATGTTCATAGAAGGCAAGATTTAGGTCATTGTCATTCAGGTGGCTCTGTTCTTCAGGATTCCAAAATAAATAGTCAAAATAATCAGCCAATTCAGTATAGTTAAAATAAAAGAATAGTGTTCTAGAGATGACTCAAGTCACTTTCCCTAGTTTGAGTGAGTGTGCTAGGAAAAGTCGAGTTAAACTTCATACCCACAGCTTTCATTCCTAATATCACCTAAACCTTGCTTTCTAATATGTCTGAGGGAAGGGTAGTGTGGTTGAAACAAGTTGAACTATCACCACAAGCTTGAGCTCATCATTCTTCAGACACTGATGGAGACAGTCCAGGACCCTGAATCCTACAAGTGTGTTAATAATAATGGCCCCCAAACCTGCTTCTAATGCACTCCCTGCAGTCAATGGAGAAATCGCAGAGGTGAAGGGGCCCACCTTTCTCATCACCATGAGCAACAATTGCTAACCAGCCTCTACTAATAGACTCATAGACACAAGAGTCTTGAGAGTGTCAGCAAATACCAGCCTATCTGCTTCCAGTCTGGCCCTTTCAGTCATCATCCGGGAAATGACTCCCATGGAGAATGGGTCAGTTTTCTGTTTTCTCATGGGGCAAGCAAGTCATCGTAGCTGAAGCTACAAAGCCTTCTGAGGGAAACATGAAAGACCAGGCAGGTCAAATCACCACCCCACTCTGACTGTCATCTGTCCAGTCTCTGATAAATGCAAAACCAAGATAATACTCATCAATCCTTCCAGCTTAATGTCTGTAGCCACCATCCTGGGAGGCAAATCTTGTGGCGAGGCAGCCTGGAAACTGATCTTGCAGCCACAACTACTGAAAACTCAGAAGAGAAAATAAATCCTTGCCCCCAAAGTTTTTGGCAATGTCAAACAGTCCAACATCAGAAACTGGTATGATTAGGAATATATGTGTGTATGTACATGTATAGACATGTATATACATATACATATCTATACATACATATACATTAAATCTTAAAACTGGACTAAGAGTTTGGGGACAACTTGTATATATTTTAAATATAAATTTTATTTTAAATTCTCCATATTTTTCCCAGTTATATGCTAAAACAATTTTTAAGCATTTGTATTTTTTTGAAGTTTTGAGTTACAAATTCTATCCTTCCTTCTCTCTCTCTCCTCCACCTTCCACAAAATGGTAAGCAATCAGATACTGGTTATACATGATACACATTGTATTTTTAAAATACTCCAGAGATAATCATGACACAAACACTCTGTGTAACCCATTCTAATTAAACAACTCTCGTGTCTAGATATCCTCCATGCTTCAAAGCATTATCACATAAGAAGTGGTAAGGGGACTAAGGATATTCTGCTTGGTGAAAAGAATTCTCAGAGCAAACATGATTGATGACTTCAAGTAGAGGAAGGATTGTCAAGTGGAAGAGATTATTCTTGTTTCCTCAGGGCAGAATGAGGGCTAATATGAAGAAGCTCAACAAAGAGTAGACTTTAACTCAAGGAAAGACTTTCTATCAGTTATTTCTATCCAATCATAGTAGTAACTGACATTTATATCTTGCTTTAAAGATTTCAGTGATTTAGGTAAATTATCTCATTTGAGAACCTCTATGAGGTGTGTATTATAGGTGTTATTATACCCATTCTACAGATGAAGAAACTTAGACTCAGAGAACCTCTTACCCAGGATCGCATAACTGGTGTCAGAGGTAGGATCTGAGTCATTTTTTTCCTGGGTCGAAGTCTGGCACTCAAACCACCCCACTATTGCTTAGTTCCCAGTTCTTGAAGATCTTTGTGTAGAAAAACAGGATGGCTACTCCTTGGGGATGCTTCAAGAACACTGGCTGGCACCATTCATTATGGGTTCAATTCAGGCTTCCTCATTTTGTATAGAAATGCATTGTTAAGTGCTTACAATGATAGATAGGCAGTTTTAAGGGATTTCAGTCAGTCAATTATGAGATTTATGGGTTAGATGGAAGCTGGATTAGAGGTCTCTGAAAGTCTCTTGTGACTCAGGTTCTATAGTTACTAGCCATTTCCTTTTGGTTTTCTATTCATTGTATAGCTCCTTCTTTCTCAAAGAACTGCATGACAGCATGCTCCAGCCTGTCCAAGAAAAGAAGTAGCTATGCTGGCACGCTTCATGTGCACATGAAACCTTTCCATTTTCTACCACTATTCATTCTAGGGCTTGGTCCTCATCTTTGAAAATTGAGAAATGCAATGTTACCAATTCACCTAGTTCTAGGAGGACTGATTCATACTAATCATACTCACCATATACATAGTTATATATAAAGATACAATTCTTCTAATTTAGAATGGGAGACTTAAATTCTATAAGTACTAGAATGGGTATTGTGGGCATGGAATTTCACATTTCACTTGGAGGTTTCATATCTTTACACAGATGACTCTCAGATCTACTTGTCTAGCCCGAACTTCCCTTCTCCAGCTGCTTTTTATATGTCTTAAACTGTTTGTCACATTGACATCTTAAAATCAGCAAAACTTAACTCACTTTTTTTCCTCTCAAATTCTTCCCCTTCTGAACTTTGTTATTGCTGCAGAGGGTACCACCATCCTCCCAGTGATCAGGGCTCTAAGCTTAGTTGTCATCCTCCTCCTTACTTTCCCTATTCTCTCTTCCCCACTGTATTAGCAAGTCCCCTAGCCCACCCAGAATGGCCTGCTATCACATGTTTTGATCTACTTTGCTGAAGGAAAGACAACTTTTAAAGGGGTCAGTAGTCTTACTTTAGTTAAACATATATAAATCATTCACTAGTTCAAGGGAAAGGTCAACACCCTGAACAGGGAGAATATACAAGCAGAGAAAATACAAGCAGGGAAATTAGCACAAAGATCAATAAACAGGGCTCCTAATGTCTGAACAAAGTAATACAACCACCCACATACACCCATGGACCAGGAGAGCACAAACTCAGAGTCTTCTCCAAGAACTCAAAAAGTCCTTCTCGTTAACAAACTCTCAAAGCAAAATGCCAGCCTCCCAATACATATAATTTTAAACTAACAGGCTCAGAACTAGAAGGCATCACAACCCACATAACTTGGCAGAGCTGTGAACAACCAGGGTTCAAAGGAGATTGAGCCTTCAGATATTCTCAATTTAGACAGAGCCTGGGAAACTGAACTCCAAAAAAACACAACAAAAATCTCACCTTGCTTATACTTACACCCACCTGCCTCATATCTAATCAATGGTTAACCCCTGTTGTTCCCATCTTTGTAACATCTCTCATACAGGCTCCCTTTTCTCTTCTGATACTGCTACCACCCTGGAGCAGGTCCTCATCACCTCACACACAGACTATTGCAGTAGCCTACCTGCTGGTCTCTCTGTCTCAAGTCTTTCCCACTTCAAGCTACTCTCCACTTAGCCATCAAAATGATCTTCCTAAAACACAGATCTAAATATATCACCTTCCCACACTGTAAACTTCAGTGGTTTCCTATTACCCCAGGATCAAATGTAAAATCTGTTTGCTTTTCAAAGTCCTGAATAAGGTGACCCTTCCTTACCTCTCCAATCTTCTTGTGCTTTACTCCACTTCATGCACTCTGTGATCCAATGACTCTATCTTTAGTACCATTCCTACCCCTGACTGAGCAATTTCACTGGCTGTCCCCCATGCCTCACTATTTCTCCCTCTTCATATCCACCTCCTAGCTTCCCTGACTTTCTTCAGATCTCAGTTCAAGTGTCATCTTCTGCATGGAGCTATTTAATCTTGGTCCCTTCCCTCTGGGACTATCTCCAATTTATCATATGTATATCTGATTCATACATAGTTGTTTGCATGCTGGTGCCCTATTAGACTGTGAATTCCTTGCGAGCAGAAAATGTTTCTTTGTTTTGTTTTGTTTACTTGACTTTCTATCCCCAGCACTTGGCAAACTGCCTGGCACATAGTAGGCACTTAATAAATCCTTGTTATCTGACTAAAACAAAAGAAAACTAAAACCAGAGAAAAGGGATCCCCATGAGGGACATTTTCATTGGATAATGGGGCAAAGACCTAGAAAGAGCCTCAGAGTTCATCTTTTTATTTACGTAGAAACTAAGACCCAGAAAATTTATTCAACCTTCCCAAAATCATACACATGTGATATGTGCCAAAGTGAGAATCTGAACTTGGGTCTTCCAACTCTAGTAAAGTACCATGTACATAAGCCATGAATGATTATGAAAGGAAACCTCTAAAGTTAGGACTTCACTAACATAGATCATCTCTGGTCTATGACATAATCACAAAGTCCTATGGAGCTGAGTAAAGCACAAAGAGTTTTGGAGACTTGCCTAGGGTCTCATAACTGGCCTGGAGTCTCACAGCTAGTAGGTGAACCATAACTTTAACTATTTCATGTTGCTTCTGTTTCATACCTCATAGATTCAAAATAAATATTAGTGAATTGAAGTGAATTTAAACTATATTCAGTTATGATTTTCATTAATACTTGCTACCCAGATCAGAATACTCATGGCCACTGATGACACTTGAATACCCATGACCTCTCTTCAGTAATGTTTAACATTCATAAGTTTTTCCTTTTCAACCCTGCTTTCTAAACTCCATAAGGAAGGCTACTTCCATTTTATTTCGTCACTTTATCATCTATCTTCATTTCAAAATACTTTCTGTTTGGCATTGGATTCTTCCATTTGACATTTAGAGCTCTTTAGAATTTGGATCCCTCCTGGGTTTCTAGTCTTCTTTACTATTCTTCCCTTTCATTCATTCTACAGTGAAGGTATATTGGCTTACTTTTTGTTTCTCACACACAATGCTCTCTCTCATGTATCCATACCTTCTCACTGGTTCCCTCCTCTAAGTAGAAAGCTCTCCCTCCTTGCTTCTGCCATTGGGAAACACTGGTTTCCAAGGCAACTCAAGGATCACCTTCTACAGAAAGCTCTTCTAGATATAGGTCCTTTCTTCCCTAAGATTACCTTATATCACATTTGTATGTATTTTCTATTGTGTGCCTATGTATATACATATATATAATATGCACATATTATATAAATATATGTAAAGTATATATACATAAAAAAGGTGTAGGTATATATCAATACATATTTATATACACACCCACGCATCTATACATATATTTTTTCTGCTTCATTAGAATGTAGATTCCATAAAGAGAACACCACTTTCTTTTTTTCTATAAATTTCCAGCATTTAAAACTATGTTTGATGCTTAGTAGGATTAAAATATAAACATGATTAAATGCTTCTGTCTTTGTATCATCCATCTTCATTTCAATCCATTTTCATAGCACATTACATTTCGTAAGTTAATAAATTGTTTTACACTGATTACATTTTTGGTTGGCTGCTTTCCCATGCCAAATATAGAACCCTGTTAATCTCATTAATAATCTGTCTTCAAGTCCCAACTTAGGAGAACTTTATAGAAGAGACCGCAAAGTCCCATGGTAATTGAGAAATATTCCTAATAACAAATAATATTCTCTCATAGAGGTCACTACAAGAGACAAAATATAAAATTTCAGTTACTGTACATTAAAAAAGCTTTTTGGTGACAAAACTACGGTAACTGGAGTAAGAAAAAATTCTTTCAAAAGTCTTTAGTGAATGTTTGAGATACAAGACATATAGACAACTAACCAAAATATATTAGACCAAAAGTCATTCCCCAGTAGAGAAACGGTCAAAGAATATGGACTTCTCAAAAGTAGAAATGTAAACTATTTACAGCCCTATTAAATATTGTTCCAAATCACCTATAAGAAAAGAAATGCAAATCAAAACAACTCTGAAGTTTCACCTCACATCTGCAAAATTCAGAGAGAGAATAATATGATTTAGGTAATACTTTAAGGTTTGCAAAGTACAAAAATGTATTATCTTACATATATTGTCATAGTTGAGCACTTTGTGAAATAGATACTGTTATTGATCTCATTTTATAGGTGAGCAAACTGAATCTGAGAGAGGTTAAATGACTTGTCCAGGGTCATACAACTAGTAAGTTTATGAGGAGAGATTTTACCCCAGGTTTTCCTTATTCCTCATCTAGCGTTTTATCAACTATATCACCTCACTGTCTTTTGTAAAAAATAACAAAATGATGGGAATAATTCATATTGGAGGAGATGTAAAAAAGGTGGGCATATAAATGTTTGATTGGTGGAGCTGTGAATTGGTTCATACATTACAGAATCTAGTTTGAAATCATGTGGAAAAGGTCATATTCTTAGACCAGAGATTTCACTGCTAGTGCTACATACCATGGAGTACAATGACAAAAGAAAGAAGTCCCCAAATACACCAAACCCTTTATAGTAACACTTTCTTGCTATAAACATCTCTAAGGTGGCATCACACAGATATTACAGAGATACACATGCTTTGCTACATTAATAGGTACATGCTGTTGAATTGATGGGATATGAGGAAATGAATGGAAACAAACAAGCTGCCTATTGGTAACTAAAAACCCTGATTTAATAATAACTGCATTTCTATAGTGCTAAGTTTCAAAAAATTTGAGGAAAAAGAATTTATATGACTTATTTACCAGAGATGGTAAATGCCTGAGGTAGAATTTGAATCCAGGGCTCCTGGCTCAATATCTGGATTGTTCTCCATTTTGCCAACTTGTCTTTAGTTTCAATAGTCTCTTTCATCAGACTTTTCTGCAACAGATTGAAGTTTACATCTTTTAATTTTCTTTACTTCTTTTTTGTGTTTTAGTGAGGAACCAAGTAAAGAAATGAACAAGAAGATGATAACTAAAGTGAAAAGAAGAGGCCACTTGCAAGTTGAATAATCAGTCATTGAAAAGTCTAGGGTTGACTGAAATGTCACTCATTTGAGTGTAGTTTGGAGATTAATGACTTTACAATATTTTCAGACATAAAAATGGATATAAATTCTTATTACTTCTGCATATGCAATCTTTTGACCTCACCTCCCATCTCAATTTTAAAATCACATGAAATTATATACCTGTCCTGACTATGAACTTAGGAGAAAGATGGAAATGAAGAATGGTCCATAAGATATTGGAAAGGAAAACTTTAGTTGAAAGTTTTAGTTGGAGAAATTGACCAGGCTTATTGTTTCCTCAAGAGAGAACTGAGCAAGTAAATTCAAATAAATTCATAAGGTTTTTTAAAAAAGTATCTACCAAGTAAAAGGTACTGTGCTAGGCCCTAGGAATACAGAGACAGAAAGAAATTATGCCTGCCCTCAAGGAGTTCATTGACTATTGATTTACTCCATGTATCAAAGTATATACAGAATAGGGGGCAAAGTCTAGATGGTGGAGTAGAAAAACACACATATACTAGCTTTTCCCCCACAGCTCATAAAACACCTGGGAAGAAAGACTCTCAATAAATTCTAGAGCAGCAGAAGCCACAGAACTACAGAGCGGAGGAGATGTCCACACCAGGATGACCTGAAAGACTGACAGGAAAGGTCTGTCACACTGCACATGGAGCAGAGCCCAGCCCAGCCTTGGCCATGTGGCACAGAACCAGGAGAAGGACCTGAGCAGGTCTTGGGGGTGGAATCCCCAGCGGCAGTAGCAGTGATTTGCAGATCCCTCAACCCATAGGTGCCAAAGGTCAGTGAGAGGCTTTTTTTTCAGCTTGCCAAGAAGAGAGCAGGGTCTTTCCAAACTCTGGCCTCAGATGGCAGCCAGCAACCTGCATCCATTGTTGGATCATAAAGCCCCTGGGGTAACTGAGCAGCTGATTCTTACCTCAACCCTATGTAGCGGCCCTGCTCCCACATAATGCTCCTGGGGGATCTGAACAGCTGATCTTTATCTCACACTGAATGGTACCCCTGCCTCCACTGAAAGTCCTTGGGGGAACCAAGCAGCTTATCTGAATCTCAGCCCCCCAGTGCTGGCTTAGTGGAACTGGAGGCCAGGGGGCTATGGACAGGAAACTCTACCACTCACAGATTCTGGGCATAAAAGTTTCTGGTTGCTTCCAGACCAGTGTAAATGCTTGACTATGCCACCTTGGAGGAACTGAGATCTTATACATCTCCAGAGCATACCCTACTCTTGACAAAGGACTCAAAAGTCAAGTAACTGGTTGGGAAAATGCCAAAAAAAAGGGGGAAAAAATAAGACTATAGAAGGTTACTTTCTTGGTGAACAGATATCTTCTCCCATCCTTTCAGATGAGGAAGAACAATGCTTTCCACCAGGGAAAGACATAAAAGTCAAGGCTTATGTACCCCAAATACACAAAATAAATATTCAATTGTCTTAGGCCATGGAAGAGCTCAAAAAGGATTTTGAAAATCAAGTATGAGAGGTGAAGGAAAAACTGGGAGGAGAAATGAGAAAGATGCAAGAAAATCATGAAAAGTGAATCAACAACTTGCAAAAGGAGATCCAAAAAAATGCAGAAGAAAATAACACCTTTAAAAATAGACTAACTCAGTTGGCAGAAGAGGTTCAAAAAGCCAATGAGGAGAAGAATGCTTTATAAAGCAGAATTAGGAGGAGCCAATATGGCAGAGTAGAAAGATTCTCATATGCTAGCTCGGAACCCACAGCCCATAAATTACCTGTAAAAAGAACTCCCAACAAAATCTGGAGCAATGGAAGCCATGCAGCAATGGAATGGAGGAGATTTCTGTTCCAGAGAGCCCTGAAAACCGACACCAAAGGTCCATTGAGCACCAGACCCAGAGCAGAGCCCAGCCCTGCCCTGGCTGCGTGGCACCGAGAGGAGCAGATCCGAGCAGGCTTAAAGGACGGAATCTCCAGCAGCTCCAAAGATCCCTCCACCCACAGGCACTACAGGGCAGTGAGAGAGACTTCTGGGCTGCCTGAGAGGGGAGTGGGGTGTCTCCATAACTCAGGCCCCCTTGGGAGGCAACAGTGGGGGAAGCAGCGTACAGGGGCTCCCAAAGCAGGCAGGAGCTTGGATCCATTACTGAAGGTCTCCACATAAAACCCCTGAGGGAACTGGGCCTTGTGTGGTGGTCCTGCCCCCATCTGAACACCTGAATTTAATCCCACTAAATAGCAGCCCTGCCCCCCACCGAGGCTGGGAAGCAGCATTTGAATCTCAGACCCCAAGCACTAGTGAGGTGGGGGTGGAGACGAATCTCAGAAGTCAAGTAACTGACTGGGAAAATGCCCAGAAAAGGGGAGAAAAATAAGGCCATAGAAGGTTATTTTCTTGGTGGGCAGATGTTTCCTCCTTTCCATTCTGATGAGGAAGAACAATGCTTACCATCAGGTAAAGACATAGAAGTCGAGGCCTCTGTATCCCAAACATCCAAAATAGATATCCATTGGGCTCAGGCCATGGAAGAGCTCAAAAAAGATTTTGAAAATCAAGTTAGACAGGTG